>JBBPCX010000032.1:12335777-12366674 GCA_037974365.1 Hydrocynus forskahlii | reverse complement strand
TATATATATGTATGTGTAAACATATGTACGTATGGCCCACTTCACCTGTCAGTGAATTTAATCTTGTGTCTTGTTTTATTTGTACATTTTTTACATTTTTATTTGGACATATTGCTTCATGTTTGTTTGAGACCTCTAATATTTTAAACCACACACTGACCTTCTTTTGACATTATGTTAAAAGAATGTCATTATATATACATCCCAACCATGCCACTATGAGATGATTTGATTTTAGTGTTGTGGCTGCTTGGTGTAGTGGCTGTATAGTGTACAAACCAGTTCACAAATTACAATGGTTTTATCTGTATTTTGAATGTAGAAATGTTTAATTTGTAAATTATTTATTTATTGCTTTATGTATGTTTTGGGCATCCGAATATTTTAAACCACACACCGACGTGGCAGACAGTTTATGTGTCGCGAACGGACCGTCCTGGAGGCTGGAGGCTCTTCCTTTCAGTCATTTACGGTAAAAATAAATAAATAAATATATATATAAAAACAAGAACCCGCGCATGCGCAGAGGCGGACGCCCGGAAACAATGTTGCAGGCGAGGAGGAGGAGAAGCAGCGTTTGAGGAGTTGAGGAGCAGAAGACAACACGTTCTCCCCTTTTGTGCGTGAACAGGGGGCTTTAGGTCTTTATACTCTTAATTTTGGATCTGTGGAGAGAGACTCGACCTCTGCTGCTGCGTGGATTTTGTCTTTTGTTGTGGTTTTGACGCTCAAGGGGTTGTGGATATATCTCCCATAGGGTTGGTGAGAGTGAGAGTGTGTGTGTGTGGGTGTGTATACTAAGTTAAGTTTACCTGCCATTTTTTTTATTAAAAACGTCCTGGAAGTGCTTAAACAGCGAGTGTTAACGCGTTAAAGAGTGGAGCCTCAAGCAGGAGCAGTAATGCAACGTGCAAATATGAGAAATAAGAGTGAAGGGCTGAGAGATCAGGGTGATGGACTGAGAGATAAGGAGTGACTGGATGTCACTTTATGAGATCAGGCTTCAACCTGGACTTTGGGCAGTACATTAAAGTGTTTTTGGGGGAGGGACTGTTTATTATAGGAATACTAATTAATATTATAGGGGAGCACTGAGCGCCTGTGTGCGTGAAGGTGGTGAGCAGAGTTTGAAGGTTGTAAGAGTGTGAGAAACGATGGCAGACTCGGTGAAAACCTTCCAGGCTCACCTGACCGCCGTCATGGACAGTCTGGTCCGAGCCTCGGTGTGCGAGATCACCAAACTGTTCCAGGACACGGTCAACGACTACCTGGTGGAGATCTCTCTGAACAGGAAGGAGAACGAGGCCCTCAAGTTGCGCCTGAGGCTGACGGAGAACAAGCTGAGGAACGAGAGGAAATACGGCATGGCCTGGGCCACCAACCGCAGAGCTGCTGGGCTTCTGGCTGCAGACGAGACTGGGGCCAAGAAACGCAAAGTGGACACCAGTAAGATCTTCTCAGATCTTCTCAGCCCAGTGGCTGTGGCGTGTTTCTCACCTTCCTGCTTTGCTTTCAGTAATGGCGACCCACTCCTCAGCTGCTTCTCTTCTCTCCTCCCTCTCTCCTCTCACTCTCTGCCTCCCTCCCCCTCCTGATCTCCTCTCCTTTCCCTCTCCCCCCTCCCTCCTCTCTCTTCCCTCCTCCCTCCTCTCTCTTCCCTCCTCCCTTCTCCCTCCTCCCTCCTCTCTCTCTCTCAGGAGCCAAGCAGGGGAAGGAGTGGAGTAGTGGTGGAGGTGGAGGTGGGGGTGGAGGTGGTGGTGCTGCTGCTGCTGCTGCTGCTGCTGCGTGGGAGGAGGGGGCCGGAGGAGCGACGGAGGCGAAGAGGGACGTGTTCCGAGTCCATCTGCCAACTGCGAGAGAGGCGGATGAGGCGGAGGAGGAGGAAGAGGAGGAGGCGGAGAGGAGACGTGTCTCTGGGGAGAGGAAGGAGGTGGCCAGCATTAAAGAGGAGGTGAGCAGCCAATCGGAGGAGAGGAAGCAGCTGCAGGGGAAGATAAGTGGGAGAGAGAAAGAAAGAAAGAAAGGAGGGAGGGAGGGAGGGAGGGAGGGAGAGTGCAAGACAACGAGGAGGAGGAAGAGGGAGATGGAGCCAGGACTGAGAGCTGAGAGGTATTAAACAGCAGGAGCAGCAGAAGAGACAGAAGCTTGTACTGAAAGAGTTTCACAGGCCACTAATATACAGCGACAGTTACTCGCTGAAAAGAAAAGAAAATACGCTCTTATTTTCAGTCGCACTTGAAGCACAGATTGTGATTTTGCATCAAAAGAACAATAAAAGAATAGAAAAGCTGTTAACTATTAGCATGGATGTAATAATCAAGTAATCTGGTCATGTATAAGGAGTCCTTCATACAAAATACCAAGAAATAATTGTGGTGATCATCAGATTTGGTTGAAAAATGTAGTAGTAATTTTTGACTGGCACGTATGGTGTCCATCAAGTCTGGACAGATATTTGAATGGTATGCAGCATTACTTTGCATGTATTTTGATGCTCTCTCTTGTTTTTGCTCTCTGCTGGTCTGTGAGAGCAGGTGGAGGGGTACAGGTCAGATTCTCTGAGGCTGCTGCAGGAGGCGCTCCAGATGAGCCAGAGTGAGACCAGCTCTACCCACGGTGAGCACTGCAAGGCTGTGTGTGGGAGAGAAGGCAGGCAAGGCATTGTGAGACCGTATGAGTGGTTTGTGCAAAGTGGGGGAAGGAGAATTTCAGCTTTTGTGCTGTACAGTAAAAATTGTGAGCTCGAGGAGTAAAACTACATGGATTATTTCTTCCCCCAAACTGAAATGCTGTTTTGGATCTAATGTCACAGTATCTATAATGTGTTCATATGTTATGCCTTCGTAATCTGCACGTTTAGATTTTATTAACTC
This sequence comes from Hydrocynus forskahlii, assembly GCA_037974365.1. NCBI lineage: Eukaryota > Metazoa > Chordata > Actinopteri > Characiformes > Alestidae > Hydrocynus > Hydrocynus forskahlii. The sequence continues at coordinate 12,363,801 of JBBPCX010000032.1, read as the reverse complement.
CAGTTGTAGAGGGATGATGCTGTTCTGCACAGTTTAGTGATTTCCCTGCATGAATACACACTTAACCGCTGAGTTAAATCAGGTGTGTGTAACCAAGGACGTTGCCAAACTGTGCTGGATTAATCCAGGTCTGGACCTGAACACGTCAGAGCAATGGAGTTTAACTTGTGTGTTTATGTTGGACTGTTCAGCAGAGCTGGAGGCCTCCGTTGGTTCTGGATCGGTTGCGGCCGAAGCGTGGGAGGAGCCGCCTGCACTGTCAGCGGAACCCATGACCAGCGGGGACGAGCTCAGTGGGCTTGAGACGGCTCTGAAGGCGGAACGTGAGCGGGAAGAGGCGAAGCCCCCTGTGGGCAGTCCTTCCCAAGTCGGAGGCGAGGCAGAAGGCGTGGAATTTATCGGCCTGGACGGTTTGACCAGTTCTCAGCAGGACGTGCCCCCGTCCACACACAAAACAGAACCAGCCGAGCTCCCTTCCGGCGCGGGGAGTCAGGACGATGACGAGGGGGAGGAGTCAGGCCAAGAGAGCAGTGACCCCCTACATTTCTGCCCACAGTGCGGCGGCGGCTTTAACTCGGACTCGGACCTGGCGGAACACACGTGCCCACTGGCCGCGGAGCCCCGGCCCTTTCAGTGCTCCGTCTGCGGCCGGGCGTTCAGTCATGCCTGGAACTTGAAAAGCCACGAGTGTGTGCAGGTGGGCGAGCAGCCGCACCGCTGCGAACTCTGCGGCAAGCGCTTCACGCACTCCCGCTCGCTGGAGCGCCACCAGCTGGTGCACACGGGCGAGCGGCCCCACAGGTGCCCGCAGTGTGGCCGCAGCTTCAGCCGCTTGGGCAACCTGGAGCGACACCAGCGAATCCACACGGGCGAGAGGCCGTACGAGTGCGGTGCCTGTGGCAAGCGCTTCAGCCGTGTGGAGTACCTGAAGCGGCACCAGCAGATTCACAGCGGCGAGAGGGGCGAGAGGAGCCCACTGCAGTGCGGGCACTGCAGCCAGACGTTCACCGACACGGAGCATCTCAAACGGCACCAGTGCTTCTCCAGCGCCTGACAACAACAACAGAAACATGTGACCATAGACCTTATGTTCTTCTGTCTTTAACTCCTTAACCTCCATGGTTTTGTTCAGACTGCCATTCCTACATTTTTTAACTGATGATCTATAATTCATTTTGCATTGTTGTACACGTAGTTACTGAATAATAAGCCTCAGGATGTGGATGTTCAAAGGAGCTTAAAGGTTTAACCACTTAACCAGATATGGATTAAGCCTAGATTTATACCAAATCACAGTGCAGTGGTGAATCACCACTGCAGTCCAGATTTGGGCTTAATCTGGGTCGGGAAAATTTGAACCTAGGCTTATTATTAGTTAAGAATTTCAAGACTTATTATCCATTCGTTTGTTATTAGTTACTTAATAACTACTATGAATCTGTTATGTCAGGACTGTAGTAACAAAAGTGAGGAATGGAAGCCTGGATGCAGTGAGGTTAAATAATATTTTAAACATCTGTATTTAAACATCACAACTCAACAAAGAACAGTGTTCTTTTAACATCATGTCTGGCACCTTTTCATAAAGTTTCTTATTTCTTATATTCTGTGCTCAGAGAGATCTCACTAACTAGGAGAGCATTTCAACTATGAGCCATGACCTTCAACTACGATTTGATACTTTTATTTTGTAGAAATCTTGGCAATGCATTACTGAAGGTACACAGCATCTACGTACGCTTTTCATGATGACATAAACCTATATAGATGTTTATAAAGGATTATTCCAATGAGTATGAATGGTTTTAACATTTGCTGAGGTGGAATTACTTCATAATGGACAAAAGCAACAATTGACATCTAACACTGGATTAAGCCTTTATGTAGAGCTTATGTAGCTTTATGTCCATGTTTGGAAAACTTATGTACGTGCCCTTGAATAGCATTAACAAGGCTCTCACAAGTAACTGAAAAACTCATCCCACAGTTCCAAAACAAAAGTAGGGCTTCATTAGTACTTCTATTATTCTGATGTATACTTTCCACACTCATCTGAGTTATGTGTTATTCCATGTACAGGAATTCACCAAGTTGTGTTTCATGCAGGTCTTCAACAAAGCACAACTGCATGTACATTGAAGGATTTTTACCCTCCGATTTTCTGATTTTTCAACCAAACTGTGACTCAAGAGTTTTGCACACAGAACCTAAGTGTGTGTGGTTTTGTTGTTTTTTTGTCACTCTGTAAATAGTGGCAAAACATCTTTTGCTTTAAAAAAGTACATTAAACTCAATTATTTGTCTCAGCTCTTTCCATCGTACAGTGTCCATACCTCTGCTTTCTAACAAACTGAAGCGGTTCTGTAGGCCAAGCGTGAATTGTCAGTATTTTTTTTCTTTTTGTTAACTCTTCATTTTTGCTCTGATTGTATCTAAAATAAACCATTTGTTGAGCAGTTTTGTTCTGCATATTTTTATTTGAATGATTTTACCATCATTGATCTAATCTTAAACAGAAACTTTAGAACCAAACAAATATATTTTTGACATGCATTTAAAATTATAATTCATATCATCAAAAAATGTATAAAAAAATAACTGCCTTGACTACAACACTGTGTTGTAAAAGTACTATATCTCAATGTAAAATACAGTTATACATGACAATTATACATGACGTTATACTGTTTTCCCATATCTGCATAACACAACACACACACTATTTCAGTTTCAGTCATTACAAAGTTACTTTTCTTAGATAAACCCAAAAATAACTTCTTACACAAAGATGGGGTTTTGCATCTTGCCTCCAGTATTAGTTAGATAGGGTGTAGAACAAGTATCCAGACTTCTTATTGTATGGTAGAACTGTCTGAATGCATAATTTGGTTTGTATGTATTGAAACAAGTACATAAAGTGCTGGTCTGTGCCAAGTGCCTGCACTGTATTCTAGAGTAGCAGAGCTGTAATGGCCAGCAATACTAATGTGGTCCAGAGGGATACTTTTATTCCAGGGCAGTTGGAAGTTGTGTTGATGATGCTGGAGGATGACCTGCTGGTGGTTTGTGGAGAGCCTGTGGAAGTTGTGTTGATGATGCTGGAGGTTTGTGAAGGGCTCATGGTTTGAGGAGCCCCCGTGGTGCTGGGACGTCTGATGCTGAAGTCGCACCGGCCCACGTTGCCCTCCTTGTCCACTGCAGAAATCTCCACACTGGCCACACAGCAGGACGCTCGATAGGTCAGCAAAGTGGCGTTGTTGCCATTTTCATCCTGAACCTCTTCGATTACTGCAGTGGGCGACTCGTTGATTGGCGTGTCTGGAACGAGGACTGAAATGCGGGGACCCTGGAGTCCGGTGCCGTTTCCGTCCGTCATGAGTAACGCCACCTCCCACGTCGCATTCCCACATGGGGCAGGGCAGTCCAGACTTTCATTCACCACACGACACACCGGCCGAATGATGTCAATGACCTGCAGAACAACACGCAATACACACTCATGAAGTAATGTCCATAGCTGAAGAATCCATGTTTGCTCTCACTACCATAATCATAGACCATCTGACCAACTGATGTCTGAATTTCAGGTACTATCTGTACATTAATGAAAGATTAAGAACGTATTTTTACTTCTGTGTAGTTTTCAGTTTTCAGATTGGGTGATTAGATATTAGAAGATCTTTGCTTGACAGCAATGATATAGTTTCTGGTTTTTTGTAATTGGACTTTTGGCAACAACGAAGAGTGTCCTTTTAGCATTTATTTACTATTTGATATACAAAAACAAATAAGATAAACCTTTATTAGTCCCACAAGTGGGAAATTCGTTAGGGTTGTTTTTTCTGTGTTTACACTATATTGACATTAAGCAACTGGACAAGATTAAAGAAGAAAATAGGTAGTGCATTTCAATGAAATAACTATGTTCATTTTAATCCAAAGAGAACTCTATTCTAGTGAAAAATGAAAAAACTGACTGCCTTGAAGTCATGGGTTTGATTCCCAAGACTGCTAGTGGCACCACTGAGGTACCCTTGAGTAAGATACCGTCCCCACACACTGCTCCCCGGGTGCTGTGTTCCTGGCTGCCCACTGCTTCACTTGGCGAATGGGTTTAATACAGAGGAAGAATTCTTTGCTGTTCCCGCTGTGGTGTGCTCATGTATGACAGAATGGTCACTTTTGCAACATACGTAGTAAGAATATAAGGCTGAGTGGCTTTGGGCATAACAGTTTTTTGGAGTATACAATATAAAGCTGTCATGGGATCCCTTAAAATCTACTGTATAAATATCACTGACCTCTGATAAGTTGTTAATATGCTACTATAAACTATGATGCAAGTACAAAATTAAATCATTTATTAGTTCACTGGCTGAATTATTATTTTTAAAATTCAAAATAAAACATTCAAAATCCATAAGACATTATATTTAAAAAGTGGCACACACATTATATTCCTAAAAATATTCCTAAAATTACAGTCTTATCTTCTTATAGTTGCCAAAAATACATTAAATATATTGCCACTAGCATTTAAAAAATAACCTTCTTTGAAAGTTTTTTGTATTACTTACCCTTTGGATGACGGATACACGAAGGATGGCGAAATTTGATTGACGAGTCGCAGCTGACTGAGCCTCTATGGTCACGACTGAGGCGCTGCCTGATTGTGCTCCAGCAGGAATGAACAGATTCACAAAGCCTGTAGTGCTACCTGCTGGGCCGATGTTTAAGCTGTGACAAACACACGTACACACACACACATACACACACACACGTACACACACACACATACACACACACACATACACACACACACACGTACACACACACACACACACATACACACACATACACACAAACAGACATTGTCAGATCACATCAATTCCTAAAATGAGTGAAATATTTACTTGTGTTTAATATGTGTAAAGTAGCAATGTTTCATTACTGTAGCATCACTGACCATCTTCCCCTTTACCTCATTACACTGTTCTACTTAAGGCCAGCTCAACCGGGAGTTCGCTGTCTATTCACCATCATACCAAGTGACTGGTTCTGTCTGTATTTTGTCTCCGTTTTCATTTCTGTCTGAAGCCGTGATCTGGCCAAATCCTAGTTCACCTGGCTCCGTATCCAGTCTCCAGGATATATATACCTTCCCGTTTGCCGGACCATTAACCCTCTGAATGTTGGTGGATTTGCTTTCACACTTTTGTGTGGTGGAGTATCTGTGCTGTTTTTGTAAACTGTATTAATTAGCCAGAGCTCTTATACTTATTTCTGTGTCTGAGTTTTCCAGCTATTTCCTGAAAATAAACTGTATCGAGCTACTCTTTCTTTATCTTCTGTACTCCAGCCAAAACATGACAAGACTTTTGTATGTTCTGCGACATTATCACAAGAAACAGTCACTCACTCACTCACATGTTCACTTTTATAACTCTTAATCCTCAGAATCAGTCAAAGCAAGGAAATAAACATACAAAATTAAAAGTAAAAATAACAGTTCTGACATTTTTGTGAAGCTCATAAAAGAAGAAAATGGATTCATTCATAATAGAAGCCAATGGGAGGGTACTGAAACCCTTCTAGGTGTGATTTAAGTTGGGTTTACTGTTACTGTTGGAAAGTATTTTCCATGGTAGTTTAGGTTGAAAAATGCTGGACTAGTCCATTAATAAGCAAAATCCTGCTCCCTTTTGTTCATGCCATAATTTTACCTGTTAATTTACCTGTTAGTAACTGCAGTCACAAATTTTTGATCATCCCTGGCACGAAACCTGATGGCACCCTCGATCCCACGGCTCTCCACAGTGAAAGGGACAGAAATGGACTCACCAGGCATTAGGATGACCGTTCTCTGGACCTGTCAGATTCAAGCAGGAAAGGTGAAGTCTTCAAATAAAACAAACAATCGGCATTTTACTCTTTTGTTTTACTTCATCTCCTGACCTTCACTGTGATCTGTGATGCCTGGATCTGAGCGGTCGATTGCCTTTGGAAGGCTTGTCCATCTGTCACCCTCCCTGTCAGCGTCAGAGTGAACGGGACGTCTGGAAGGAGAGGCACTGCAGCGAGAAACATGCCCTGCCTCCCACTGGTTACACTTGTGTTCCTCAGAAGCTCTCCAGCTGCACCCACTAAGTCCAGGCGCACCTCAGACAGCATTTCAGTACCAGTTACTGTTATCAGGAGAGTTGCATTCTGGCCTGAAACACACACATATATACTTAAATTCAAACATAGAGCAGAATCAGGACCACAGGGTGTTTCATGAGTGAATTACAGTAGCTGTAGAAGAGTGTATGCAGGTTTACCTGCAGGGGGTCTGGCCTCTGTTGGTGCAAATCCAGGATGTGGTCCATCAAACGCTTCAACAAACTGGGACATAAAATTCAGTGGGCTGTTTCCTGCAGATGAACACGTATTTGCCCATTATCACACAATGCTGCATAATGTATTCATAACAATAAAACAGTCCTCGTACACTGATTCGGTAAGAATACCTCTAACTCTGAGAGAGTAAGCCTGAGGAGATCTGATGGTGATCTGCCATCTGCCTGTTTGGTTCCCTTCATTCAGACTCACTCTATAGAAATTCCCCACCAGAGATACTGCAGCCAGTGGGCCTTCTCCAGCTGTATTATCCTGAGACATGCCTGCAACATATATAGAAGCACATGTAGCTTTATGTAATCATAAATCATATCTATCTACCTATCTATCTATCTATCTATCTATCTATCTATCTGTCTATCTATCTATCTATCTATCTATCTATCTATCTATCTATCTATCCATCTATCTATCTATCTATCTATCTAATCTATCTATCTATCTATCTATCTATCTATCTATCTATCTATCTATCTATCTATCACTTTTTTCTATGTAGTTAAGCAATTTCAGTAATACAAAGTTACACATTACTGTGATATAAATACATACATACATGTTTGCCAATTGATGGTTCATCTTTCATACTTTCGACCCGAGTATTTCTAGTGGAACAAGGGTTGATCCTGTGTGATTCAAAGAATTGGCCCCTGATAGCTGTCACTTTTTAGTGAAGAGGGTCCTTTGATGAGAGGTTTATGTCTGGTGAAGGTGAGAGAGCAATGTTTTGAAGGCAGATGCTAGATGACAAGGAGGACAGGATGGACTGATTGTGTTTTTAAGATCAGCTGGGTTTCCGGGACTTATCCCATTTTCTCTAAGCAACTCTAAGACTGGTGTGCAGCCTTCGAATGGTCTCGGCTTGCCATGGGTTAGGCAGGCTAGAGTGAGTTGGTTTGGTGAACAGCGGAGACAGACTATCCAGGCATGAGCTTAATGTAGAACAGAGAGATTCTGTGGCATCACTGACCTCGAGTGAGGAAAACGTGCTAAGAGGACACAATGCAGAGGCTATCACTGATGAAAAATGACTGGTAGAAGGATTGTAGAGGAAGACCTGAGGCGTAGGATCAGGGGACTGTTCCAGAAGGCAGATAGTCAAACTATGAATTAATGATCAGGGATGTGTGACAGTGAAGATATTAGCAGCACAGTTCCTAGTAAGGATGGGGTTGAGTGCCTTGCCATCTTTGTGGGTTGGAGGACTGCAGACCAGGTTGAGGTCAAAAGAGTAGATCAGGGACATAAAGTCAGCCACGCTGGGATTTTAAAGGTGAATATTCAGATCGCCTAGGATGAGTAATGGACAGTCATAGTCAGGGATGACTTACAGTAGTGTGTCTAGTTCATCTGCAAAGTTGCCCAAACGTCTAGGTGGATGGTAGATGGCTATTACAAAGCAGATACCAAAATAGCATTGTAGTCAAAAGAGGCATAGTTGTTAAGGGGCAGTAGCGGTGAAAATTTCCTGTAAGTGGAAATGAGAACACCTGTTCCACCTCCTCATCCAGACAGATGAGAGGTATGGGAGAGTACATAGTAGAGAGTGCAGCTGGGGTAACTGTGATTTCTGGCTGGATCCAGGTGTCAGTGAGAGCAAGTAAATCAAGGGATAGCTGGTTAGCATGTGCAGAGAACACAACTGATAATGTAAAAACAGTAGTCACTTGCAAAGATGTATCAAAGCATTTGCTCTTTGTTCAAGATCATGAGAGACAGATGACTAGATGATGCGGAGTTTGAACAAGCAGCTTAGAGAATTTTAATTCTGATCTGAGAAAAGCACCAACAACTGAGAAAAACTGGATGAATGAAAGTGTGTTACCTGCAGGGTTCTGCAGAGTGAAGTTGACTGACAGCCCTGTGATAGTTAAGATCACATTCTGAACTCTTGTATCCACCATAAAGGAGAAAGTGTCAGGCTTTGAGGAGTCGACCTGTAGCAGAGTCACCTAGAGAAGAGAAACAGAATGACAAACAACAATTAACCAAAAGACCAAAAACCAAAAGAGAGTAGATGTTTGTATGCAAGTGTATGTGTGTGTGTGTGTGTTTGCCTCACCAGCGAGGATGTAATAGAGTCCTCAATGATCACAGTGGCTTGTGGAAGTGTGTCTTTGGTGACCTCGATGGCCTGTCCACCCGAGAGCTGAGCCAGCTGCTCGTAAATGGAAAAGGATGGGTTGTTCACCGTACTACTTCTCCTCCTCCTTCCTCTAATATTGAGTCGAGTCAGCAAAAATGATATCTGTCACACACACAAATAATCACATACAACATGCTGTTAGTCCAATTCCAAAATTAACTGTGGGTGGAAATCAGAAGTCCAAGCGGAATCGCACGCAGACATGTCGACATCAAGCTGAACAAACTCTACATGGAAAGGCCGCTGGCCGCCAGGCTGGGAATTGAATTTACGGCATTTAGCAGACACTTTTATCCAAAGCGACTTCCATTCCCTAACTACAGGGGGCAGTCTCCCTGGAGCAACTTGGGGTTAAGGGTCTTCCTCAGGAACCCAGTGGTGGTGTGCTGAAGGTAGGATTCAAACCCATGACCGCTTGGTCCATAGGCAAGTATCCTACCCACTAGGCCATTACCACCAGGAAGACCTTCCTGCTGTGAGGTGATGCTAACACTAACTATTGCAGCGACATGGTGCCCCCCCACCCTCAAAAAACACAGTGTAATCTGCAAGATAGTGAAACATTTGCACACATTTAACAGCTCTTCAGCAGCTCAGAGATTCTGCATAATAAGATTTACTAAATGGGATAAATTACAGTAATGTACTGTATATACAACTGTACTTTTTTATTTATTTTGTATAACATTGGATTCAATAAAAATAAACAGATACTGTAAAACGTAACAAGAATGTCTTGTTTTTTCTAAACATGACTTATTAATTCTTATTAATTAATAGTTGTTAATGTGTCATGGTTTCTTGTTGGGAGGATTTGTTCAGTTCCATCAGAAGCACCGGATCTAAAGTAATAAAATCTTGATTAGATAAACTATACAAATATCATTTATGAGTCATGCTCAGTGTCTATTCTGAAATATATTCTGAAATATATAATATATTTGATGAAAAGCCCACAACCTCTAAAAATTATGTCGCTCTATTTTGGAGAGCTCATTATATTTTACCATACTCACCCGAGAACCGGTGCTTTCTATCAGCAAGTTCACAGTGCTGCGCAGTTCAGTGTCTTTAGAGGAAGCATCAGTGAACAAAAAGATGTCTGATGAGGGAGGGGCTGTTCGGAGGGCCAGCTGGTGGGGGTGAATAAAAACAATCAAGGAAAAAAAACAAAAAAGCATGGTGCAGTCTCAGAGGAAAAAAACACAAACGTTCAGGGACACGCACTTTTACACGCCTCCACACACTATTACACGCCTCCACACACTATTACACGCCTCCACACACTCTTACACGCCTCCACACACTATTACACGCCTCCACACACTCTTACATGCCTCCACACACTCTTACACCCCTCCACACACTCTTACACCCCTCCACACACTCTTACACCCCTCCACACACTCTTACACGCCTCCACACACTCTTACACGCCTCCACACACTCTTACACACCTCCACTCACTCTTACACACCTCCACTCACTCTTACACCCCTCCACACACTCTTACACCCCTCCACCACACTCTTACACACCTCCACTCACTCTTACACACCTCCACACACTCTTACACCCCTCCACCACACTCTTACACCCCTCCACCACACTCTTATACCCCTCCACTCACTCTTACACACCTCCACTCACTCTTACACCCCTCCACCACACTCTTACACCCCTCCACCACACTCTTACACACCTCTAGCCCAGAGAGACTTAACTCTGGTTCGTCCCCGCCTCCACGAGGTCTAAGATTGTTGACAAGCTCTATCATTTCATCTGGATTTGTTGTACTGGTCACTGGTCCGAACTCTATACACACACACACACACACACACACTCATAATTAAATTCACCAATATCCAACCACGTACTTGACAAATATTCATTTTAAAAATTAAACTGGTGAAATGTAACATAGTCTAGCATAGAAACATGTCCTGTTTCATTTTTTCATTAATTTGCATTTCAGTTGTGGTATTTTTTGCAATGAAGTGAAACATAGACTTTACATGTTTCTAATATGGATTGTATTTTTGATTTTTTATTGTATTATCATTCCATAGGCATAAGCCTTAAAACAGCTTATAGGAACACCACACTAATAAGAAGAGATGTCTGGACAACACACACTCACACACAGACACAAACACAAACACACACACAGCATTTATACTAACCAGGGTCATTGAACTCAACCAAGATGTACAAAGAAGGCTCATTTTGAGTTCCAGCGCTGTTTTTAACGATTCTCCTGGTGAGATTCCGGACCGCTGCAATGTCATCGCCCATACTGCCAGTAGTGTCAATAACAAAACAGAGCACTGCAGAACGGGTGATGCCCAACATACTGTAATGGAGCCAGAGACACAGAGAGACAAAGACGTGATTGTCTTATTGCATTGCAGACAAGACGAACAAGTGTTTCTAATGAATCACTATAGTGTAACCTTCTTCAGAAATATCAACAATAAAGTTGGATAGGCTACGTGCAAAGGCTTGCTACTTGTCAGTCTAAAAAAAAGTCTGTTAACTGTAGTTTGTACTAGTTTGTGCTAAGATGCTAGAGATTTCCGCAGCTGACTTGATGTGATTATGGGCGTGAGCATGTGTTTGAGTGAGGGAGATTATATGTATGTACTTGTATAGAAATGTGTACCAACATAGGAGTAAATACCGTAAGAACACTGTGTTACTGAATGCAGTGCGGATTTCCTGCAGCAGGTCTTTAGTGGCCTGTAACGCAGCGCCGAAAGCGGCCAGGTGAAGATCAACACCATCTGGGGTCAAATCCCCTCCACCAAAGTCTTTGCTGATCCCTCCCCTATTCCTGTCACCATGGCTACATTTACCTAAACAGAGAGAGAGAGAGAGAGAGAGAGAGAGAGAGAGAGAGAGAGAGAGAATATAGGATGATGTCTCATCGGTTATCACTGTGAACGCTGTGTGTTTTGTGTGTGTGTTTTGTGGGTTATACCTTGTGGTCTAGAGCTCACGTATCCTGAGGTGAGTGTATTTGTGTTGAGAATCTCTGGTAGAATAATGTTAGGACACACTCTCTCCTGACAGTCATTGCAGGTTGGTGTGTTGGGATCTGATAACATTACAAAGAAGATAGAGACACTTTTCTGATATTGTACGTGCACACACATGTTCAGCAAACATACACACACACACACACACACACACACACACACACACACACACCTGCAATGTTCAGGAGTGGAAGGTCGGGGCGCAGTAAGCTTGGGAAAACATCCAAATTTCCCAGTTCAAACCAGTTGCTGTGACTGTAGAAATCCTGCAGACAAAACGAAACATTTAGCCAGAATGTTCATCACACTTCATCATGCAGAAAAAGCAAAAATACATTACTTGTGGCTTTGTTGAATTTTCAGCCAAATGTGTACGTTAGTTCCACACAACTTAAATACATTACAGCAGCACAGTCACTGATCATGGTCACTGATGCACGGATTCATTTCTTTATAGCTGACTGGGGCAGCTCTAGCAGGGGAGAAATCTGAAGAACTGACTTGCTGCACAGGTGACATCCTACGATAACATTCCCTTAAAATACCTGAACTCACTCTGCTGGCACTGATGCTATGCTAATAAAGCCAAACCCACCAATCAGAAGGAGTATCTTGGCCATTCTGTAAAATTAAATAAATAAAAAACAAATCTGTGGTTCTTGATCAACAAGCAAGGACTCCAAGTACAATTCTTGCTCCCAAAACCGAGTATATGGAACACCTGAGATCAAGAAAGTTTGGACTATCTCAGTTATGATCCATCATAATTGCTATTTGTTTTGTATCATGGAGGCAGAGTTTTTTTTCCTCACCTGGAGAGTATGAGTGACCGCCCCAAGTGCCCGTCTAGCTGCCGGCAAGTTGTTTCGCCGCAGGTTGGCTCTGATGGTGGAAACACCCCTAGTGATGATGTCTCGTCCTCTTTCAAAAACTTCATCATTGAAGTGATGGGCGGAGCTGGAGGCCTGGTCTCTGTCAATTAAGATGTTCTCAGAAATGATCTCATCCAGCAGTTCCATAAACTTTGATGGTGACGGAGGCAGATCCCCTGACACACCTAAACATGCAAGCAGCACGCTTTGTGGGTCCACTAAGGTCTGCAACAAACACATAACAGACACACAAAGGGAGTCAAACACACACTGGTTTTACATTTTTGACAAATATTCTCACTCACAAGAATCATTGTGCCATATGCTGACATCACATAATACATTTAAAAAAAGCTGTTTTTTGCAGTTTGTTTTTCTATGATAAAGCTGCTGATCACAACCACCTAACAACGGCTTCAGCCTTACACACAGTACATTAGTCTTACTGGTTGACTGAATGGACGACCCTCTTTCTGCGCTTCCTCTCTGCAGGCGTCCAGTGCGACCTCAAGCAGCGCCTCCCTTGTGATAACAGCATGGGTCAAACTCTCTATGTCCTCTGAAGGAAGAAACGCCTGAGTCCAGCAAATCAAGGCGCAGAGTAAGAGCAGGGGGTACCCCATCTGTCCTGTCCATGAAAAACACAAGCATAGAGTTAAACAGTCAAACAGTCCTGATTTTGTTGGTTGTGACAACATAAGGTAGGGCTCAAGAAAGCAAGAGGCCAAGCTTCAGAGCCCCAACAATCACCAGCTTGTACATCACTACAATACAGCTTGCACGGGAAAAGAACACACGCTAAAAAATCAACAGAAAAACAGATAATACCCTGGCAGAAAATGACCAATACCTTTTCTGGTAAGTTTATCCACTGTATCATTTACAGAAGCTACTGTCAGCCCTAATATTGAAATTTCTGTAGATTTACCATACAATATGTAAAACAAACAACACAACAACAACAACAACAAATAGAATCCCACAGAGAGCATGCTTTGTTGATAGTTGCAGGCTGGATACAAGGTGCTTCGGTCATAATTTTTTGAACATGTTACTCCTCACCTGAATCAAGTCTAGATCCTCACAGAAATAGTAAGGTGTAACGTGTCAGTCCCACCACTCCCCACCTGTTGAAAGCATTGACCTGACCTATACACACAAGAGCACTTCATATAGTTCATCACTGCTCAGCAGCATCACTACAGCAGTGTGATCTGCTCAGCTCATAAACTGACCTATACACACCGGAATTGCTCATAAACAGCATAAACTGTTAATCAGATAAAAAGCTAATCAGAGTGAGGAGACTGCAACACAGGTACACCCGTGAATCTCAAGTAAACCACTTCGGTATGTTATGCATGCAATGATAAATGTGTTAACATTACTTCGATAGTTTCATTAACGTTAGTGTTCAGTCGGCACAGTACAAGACTTAACAAAGTTAATGTGGTAGAAACATGATCTGGTATTTACAACAGTTTCAAACAGGTTGGCCATTATCTCACTAACTGGTTAGATGACGAGCTGTGACCCAAAAACGAAGGCTAAAGTAGCATTTGTACCCATTGGTGAAACCTGAGGATGCTACTGTCCGACATCTACTGAAGTCTAAAGTACAAGTAAATCAGTTTTTTTAAATGAGCAAGCAACATATTCCATAGTCTTATCTGGTAATGGATCACTGTAGTTAAAAAAGGCAGTTCTTGATTTTTAACTGTAAAACTTCAATACATTCTACCTATTTTATGGACATGTGTGGAAACTATAATACTATGATGTAATAAACTGTTAATATAAAATAACTGTTTTGTGATTACCACTAAAAGTGTTACTATCTGGTGCTTCATTACTGCTGCTACCAAACATCTGACGACACTCCAGTGTGTACCTGTATATATCTACAGTGTTTATACATAAATACATATATATTTGACACACTGATACAACAAAGTTTATACATTAAATATTTTAGAATAATATATTTTTATAACTATCGAAAATGACTCACCTGCTATTAAGGTATTAGTGTGCACCAATCAATGTAATGTACGATGCATATGTTTTCTTACCTTTTGTACGATGAAGATGACGAGAAAGATGAAGGTAATGACGAATGTTCAGTTGGTTAATGCTGTTCTGATGCTCAGATGTTCTCTCAAGTGAGTGTGGACTGAACCAGTCTGTTATTTATATATATACACACACACATGCACACACACACACATATGCACACATAAGAATGTAGCTGAGCATGCCCTGTGATAATAAAGTATTACAGGGAAAGCCAGTGCACATAAACAGTTAATGATTAGCTGTGATAAACTTCTCAAACAGAAGTAACTAACAGGAAATAGAAACAAAGAGGTGGTTCAGCAAATACAGAAGAATTATTAGCCTATAAGAAAACATTTTACAGTGAAGATTCAGGGTTCAACATTTTTCATCTGTCACATTCATACTTATTATACCAGTACAACATGTAGAGAAATGATCCTGAGTTGACCCATAAGACTGTGCATTAAAGTTATCAAATAATATAAATTACATTAAAGAAATTGGGCAAAAATTACACAGGAAAAAGTATATTCCAAATATACTAACATTACAATTAGGAAAAGTGCAGTGAGGTGGTTTGCTGGTTGGTGTAGAGACGGTAGGTTAGAAACCATAGAGGATCAGTTTTTTATTTTACTTTAGTATGGGTTTCTTGTGTTAAGGTCAGGAAGTGGGTACATTCATGCATACACATGTATGTAGTAACATATACTTAAACACACCAGGACACACACAAGCAGACACTGGATGAGTTCTATGGAGAATCACTGGTGACATCCCTTCTTTATAGAAATAACTTATAGACTAAGATGTGGGAATGAGACACTAAAGTATGTCCACGACATTCACTATATGGACAAAAGTATTTGGAAACACCTGTTAATTACTGAATTCAGGTGGCCACTTACTTCCAGTGAAGGGTAATCTTAGTGCTTCAGCAGACCAAGACATTCTGGACAGCACCATGCTTCCAACTTTGTGGACCCAGTTTGGGGAAGAACCTTTTCTGTTCCAGCATGACTGTGTCCCAGTACACAAAGCGAGCTCCATAAAGACATGGCTGGAGGAGTTCAGTGAGGAAGAACTTGACTGGCCGCACAGAACCCTGACCTCAAACCCATCCAATACCTTTGGGATGAACTGGAACAGAGATTGTGAGCCAGACCTTCTCGTCCAACATCAGTGCCTGACCTCATAAATGTTCTACAGAATGAATGGGCTCAAATTCCCACAGAAACTCCAAAATCTTGTGGAAAGCCTTCCAAGAAGAATGGAAGCTGTTATAGCTGCAAAGGGGAAACAACTCCATGTATCTAAATGTAGTTTAATTAAAGTCCCTCTTGGTGTAATGGTCAGCAGTTCCAGTACTTCTGTGCATATAGTGTAGTTGTGTGAATAAGATGAAGAAGCTGTAGCCATCTTCAAGACTGGGAACGAGATAGATATGTTGTGACAATTACGCCATTGGAACAAGATAATCGTGTATAGTGCTGAGTGAAAATCTTGACGTACCCCTCATTTCTTTGTATTTTGCTTTGAACTTAAAGAAGTTAAACCACTCAGCATTCAGCACCACCAGTATACTGATGACCGCATGATCATCTGGAATTATCTGCTCCTGTTTCTTCACTGGTTCAGGACTTCAGTTAGATTCTCTTTGTTCTGCTTGAATGATTCATACGTACGTCACTGTGTGTCTCAACAAACAAAAACATTCCTCTGAAACTGGTCAGGTTCAGGAACTGGACTGGAAATGAGAGACTTTGAAAGTCCTTCAGGAAGCCTGGAGAACTGTTCCTCAAGACAACATTAAAATGAAAAGAAGGTCTGGTTCTTGTGAGTGAAAGATAAAGAAATGAGAGTTGGCTCAAGATTTTTGCACTGTACTGTAATGTATTAAGTTGTTGCCAAAATCTTCTTTTCAAACCTTACTAATGCATTATAGTCCCATTCCCAAATCTTTGTATGTTCAGGCCCAGCATTTTTTTATTATATGGGTCTCATCAGCAGGGCTTCATCCGGTTCTAACTGTTTCTAGTATTTGATAGTTACAGGATTATTTCCTGTGTACACACAAATGCGCGTAAATATAGACAGTACATGAAGTGTGTACAGTATGCTAGATGCCTTACCCACTACCCAACTTTTAACAACGAGTCTTTTGCTTTTTTTAATTGATCTTCATATCATAACTGTCCAAACCACTAGTGTGTAAATTGTTCAGGATGAGTGAACCTAAAGAAATGTTTGAAAATGACTTGCAATAAGAAAATCTTTACATTGACTTACATTAGAGGTAAAGAATGTTTTTGCCTTCTCCTGTAAAGTTAGCTTTTTGGAAGTGAATGCTGTATTCTGCTTGAATAGTTTGTTACTGAGCAAACTCCAAACAAACTCTAACAAGAGCTTGGCCTGGTGAATTTGAATTTAGTGTGTTTGAATGGGAAACTATTCATCATCAGTGACACAATGAGTCTCCACAATCCTGCTTAAACTGATCTTACTGACATCAGTCTTACAGATAAGTGAACACACCTAGTGCTCAAAGGCCCCTTTCTGCCTTCCTGAAGTTCCGCATTCTGGAAGAACAATGGACTAAGATACCCAGGATTCCCTGGAACACACACTCATACACACACACACACACACACACACACACAAACACACACACACACTAAATAAGATGAAAAACTTACATTATCTTGACATTATCACACTTGCAACTCTTTTTAGGAATAATTTTATATTATAATTATATGTAAAGATATAGATTTTATTTACATCTCATGGGACTTTTCTATGTAAACATTTTGTCACTGAGTGAGAATTTCCATAGCGTCACAGGCAATCTCATTTGTATGATATTTTCCTGTTTCCTTCACATCTCCAGAAGCACGTGTAGCAGAAACAATTCATGAGTCCAGAAGTCACTAGGTCAACAATGTCATGGTTTCAAACAGAAAACTCCATTTAATCCATGTTTTTATTTTTATGTTTAATTTTGTCATAATCTCATTTTAATTGTTACTCATTTCACTTGTTTACCATTATTTTATAAACTACCACGTTTTAGCATTGCATGAGTGAAAGAGAGAGAGGAAGAAAAGAGAGAGAGAAATGTATATAGATAGATCGATAGATAGATAGATAGATAGATAGATAGAGAGAGAGAGAGCGGGAGAGGGAAGGAGAGACATTTATCCACCCAGATCATTGAACTTCTTTTAATTTAACAGTACAACAATATGTGTTTTTTGTATTTAACTTATTATACAGCAAATATAAAATAAATAAACATAGAAAAAAATCATCTAGAATCAGAAAATCTTCTGATTACTCTGATACTGTAAATAAACAAATGAAAGTATTTTATGCACACTCTGGTTCTGCAAGGCTGAAATATTTGACATTTTCTTTCTACCTGTCTGTAACTGTTGTCACTAGGAATAAGGTTTTACTTTTACAATACACCCCAAAGATTTACAACAGTCACTTTAATAATTTTTTTTTTTTATATCAATTGAAGGCAAATTGGAAATTTCCTAACCAGTTTATTATAAAGATAACTTGACTTTCTAATGATATAATGTATAGGGTAAAGGCTACTCATCCAGCTTTAAATGGGACCTTTTAGAGTTCCAGTTAAATGAGCTAAACCAGCTATGTACCATTCTTAAGAGTGAATGATCTGAAATTGGATTACATTTTTTTTTACACATACTACGTGGCCCAGTCTGGGAAGGGGTTCAGAAATTAATCTACATGGATATCCAGCACTATGCAAAAGTACAGAGCTACTCCTTTCTTTATTTTGCTGTGAATCACTTTGTTGGTGCAATAATACTGTTTCATTCCTGTGATGGGAACAAATGTTTTGCTGTGACAGGCTGTGAAGTGCCTAAAGATATAAGGAGCCTAGATAAAGGAGTTCCAACCACTCAGCATTCAGCACCACCAGTATACTGATCACCACCTGATCATCTGGAATCATCTCCTCCTATTTCCTTGTTCTATTTAAATGATTCATATGTAGGTCACTGTGTGTCTTAACAAACAATAAACATTCCTCTGAAACTGGTCAGGTTCAGGGACTGGACTGGAAATAAGAGTCTTTGAAAGCCCTTCAAGATGCGTGGAGACAGTCTGGCTCTTTGGAAGAAAAACATAAAAAAATCGGGGGGGCTCAGGACATTTGCACAGTACTGATTGTATTTCATATGTGACAGAAGCAGCATTATCTGCTTCTGAGAATGTAGTGGACAAATGGGAGTGTAAACAACGTGATGTGTTTTAATGCTGGTCAGAGGGGTACAGGTCAAATTCTCTGAGGCTGCTGCAGGGGGCGCTCCAGATGAGCCAGAGTGAGACCAGCTCTACCCACGGTGAGAACCGCAAGGCTGTGTGAGACCGTATGAGTATGAGTGGTTTGTGATTGGCATTGTAGCCCATGGGACTGAGTCCTTTAGGTATAAAAGGACTGGGAACCAACTGTATGGAGAGAGTTCCTGGGGGGCCGGAGACAGTGACGGCCGACTGTTTCCGGCGTGTGTGAAAACATGCTTGCGTCCTCTGTATGAACTGTAGTGTGGGTCGGTGGATTAAATAAAGGTTATTGAAAAAGTTTGCTGCTGCTCTTTGGGTTTATTTTATACGGTTGCTTTTTGTTAGTCTGCCGCATGAATGGTCCATAGTTGGTGTGGCCGGGGCGGACTAATTTTGATTTCTTCTTCTTTTTCTTTGTCTTATTTGTTTGCACTGTGAACTGGCCAACGGTAGAGTTAAAAAGCCATACTGGCAACTGTAATGTTACTCAAAGTGAACGATACCTAACATATTCCAGACAACATCATATCTTCCATCAGCCAATCACAATATACCTCATTCGAATCAGTCAACCTCATGACTCATACTATCCAGTCACATTATACCTCACATGCATGGGCGCCGGAACCACTTTTCAAAAGAACTCGCGCGAGACAACCCCACAAACCCCCCAATACCTCAAATCAGTCAATCAAGCTCATACCTCACATCAGCCAGTTACATTATACCTCATGTGAACCGGTCAACCTCATATCTCACATCAGCCAATCAGATTATACCTCAAATCAGTCAATCAACCTCCTACCTCACATAAACCAGAAGATACAGAAGTGATGATGTTTATACTCTAAGCTCATTTTGAAAGATTTTCCTGAAGATAATCAAAGCAAACCTATTCACAAAAAAACTATACAAAGTCTTGAAAATGGTTCTAATCTGGCCATGGAATCTGGCATTTTTTCCCTGTTTTTAATGCTCGGCAGATACTTTTCTTTTCCCTTCTCCTTTGAGATGAAACATTTTGCTCCTGCTTTTTCATATATAGTGAAAAAAGTATTTTGTTTTTCAGTTTACTTACTTTTGGCAGTAATAGTGTTAGTATATTTTTCGCAAGCAGAAAATAGTTACACATTAGAATCAAGTAAATTTAATGAATCACTTTGTTTCAGTGACACAGTTGCCCACTGTGGCTGGTTTAAAATGGTGAGATAGTTTAGGATGATACATGAGGATGATTTTCACGTTATACCACAATCACAATATACCTTATGTGATCCAGTTACCTCATATCTCACATCAGTCACATCATACCCTTAATATTTAGTGGATGTCCTAACTGCCTTACTTAGTGTATAGCTTTCCCAAAAAGCTTTCCCCCTCCTTCATAGCCTTATCTCCAGAAGAAACACTCCATAATCAGGTGTCCCCATACTATTGTACACAATGTGTAAACTACAGTTAATAACAATATATATATATATGTATAAATATATATGCCGTCATATATAGGGATGTATTAATCATGATTGATAAATTACTACTGAACTTTCAGACTCGCTCAGAACTAGAAAATATATTTTTTGTCTTATTCCACCAGGTGGAGTACAAACACAGGAGGACCATGGATTTTTCTGGAAGTGAAAAAAAAATCAACTATGAAACAAAGTATTTAAAATTTGTAACATTAACACAATTGCTATCTGTAAATTGGCTGTTGAATGTAAATTCAAAGCACCAACGATATCTGCTTTTCGCAAGATTTAAGTAAATATCTGTTTATACCAATATAATATTTTACCTAACACAATTAATCCTAGTTTGAAGATGGCTGTTCATATTCTATGCACATTTTGAAAGATTCCCATGAATATTATCAAAATTATCGGCAAGATAAAGCAAAATTATTTGCGAAAAAAGCCTGTACAAGATCTGTCCATGGAATTTGGTAAATATTTTTATTTACTGTTTTTAAGTCAGGGCAGTTTTTAGCTTTTTGATAGAAATAATAGTCCCTGAAATCTAGTACATAAAAGCATGCCATTGAATTAAATAAGTTCACTGAATTAAATTTTAGCATTCATTTAGTTACTTTTGGCAGTAACTGTGTTCATGTAATATATTTTACTAATGCAGAAAATATTTCCACATTAGAATCAAGAAAATGAATTTGAATGAACTGCTTTTCTTCACTGATATAATATAGTTGTTCCCCACTGTGCTGTTTTGAAATGATGTTATAGTTTAGGTCAGGGTGATTTTCAATGCCCTGTTTAAACGTGGATTCTAAACCACCTATGAGTCCCTTCACCCTGAAGTTCCTTCTTCTCTGTCTTCCCTTCTACTGCTGTCTATGACCTGTGTTTGGAGAGTGGGATTAAGAAGTAGGTCATGGTAGGTCAAAGTAGGTCAAACTTTGAATTTTGAAAAGCAGAAGAGATTTTAATCTGTGTCGGGGGCGGCGGCAGCCCAGCAATCAGACAATCCAGGAAAACCTCTGGAGGTCAAACGCCTCTGCTGAAGACTAAAGGCTGTACCTTAAATCTCACTATAACTGTAATGATTCACTAACTGTAATGACTCACTATAATGTGATTCAGGGTAATAACTTTGCTTATATTGTTTCACCTGTAAAATAAATGCATGGCATCAATACACTGATCTGAAAAAATAGGTTCTTATGACAGCAAACGGAATGACAACAAATTGCACAGCCTTTTCAAGTAAACATTTTAAAAAATTTAACAGTTTTATAAGCTTTAACATTCAACATTCAATTTACTCAAAATAAATCAAAAATAATTTAAATATTTTAATGTTTTTTTTCTTTCATGCTGTATTTTGCTGTGTTATAAAGAATAAAACTGTTGCTTTCAGTATTTTCCTACACTGCAAAAAATGAATCAGCATTTTAAATGAGTAAAAAGTAAGTAATGTGGGTTGCCCTTTAATTTGTTGTTCTTTCATTTGAAAGTTAACAGAATGTAAAACACAGATGATGGTTTTATAACTGATTGTAGGTTCAGTGATCATCTAACAAAGCAATGAGTAACTTGTTTTTCTAAGTTAAGCAAATATTTCATTCTTACAGCCCATTTGCAGCAAAGGAATATTAGAATTTTAGGAAAAAGGTGAATCTTTGTAGTAATCAGTATGAATAATGTTTTCTGCACACCTCTTCTTTTGCTTTTGCATCTTTTACTACATCTAGAAAAGTGTGTGAACATATGAAAAATGTGTCATCAGATGAAAAACTGTGTGAAAAAAACCTATAAGCATGTTTAGAAGCTTGTGACCATGTGACATTTCAGGGCTTGGCATATATAGTCAAGTCATTTTAAAGGAAGGAACAAGAATTCCATAGTTCAACTTAAATCTGTAAATGATCACTGCCATTGCATCACCGCCCTGAAATGAGACGTGTTCATCTACTAGACGTTTTATTCAAAATTATGTTACATTATAGATTCTTGTATTTAATACTTTAGATAAAAATGTCCTTAAAAAGCCTGCATAGGTTGTTACTTTATTTTACCAACATTTTTTACAGTGGAAAACTGTTTCATCCAGGAATTAAAGTGAGTTATTTGGGCTAAACAGTCTAAATGGCTAACCGTAGCATATACAGCGCCATATGCACACCTTCCCAAGAGAAGAAGCTGCAGGGCAGTCTCGGAGGTCTGGAGAAGGGCAGGTAGATTGCTTTCATGAAATGTTTAATTCATCCAAACGAGACAGTTCACCTGTCAGGGATGCCTGGGTCATGATATAATCTCGCTGCCCTTAACTTGGCACAGGAAATAATCCCATCAGTCTCTTAATCCATTTTCACCGTTGCTTTAAGGTAAAATTCAACACAGTGACTACAATGAACCACCAAAAAAAGCAGGTTTGATTATATAATTTCTCATTTTCATCTTCCAAGAAGTGCAAAGAACAAAACTGAAGACTGATTTGTGATTCAAAATCAGCGATCACGCCTCCATATCAAACTGAATACAAAGACTCTGTGACTGTCTTTCACACTCAGGTCCTCAACATCAAATACTTCAATCTCATCTCAGCTGAGTGCAATGTGGACTTTTACCTGGACGCACTGTTCTCACTCAAATCATGAACACAATCAATTAACAATAGACTCTGTCTACATTACCAGCTCCAATTTCTCTCTATTAGCTTCAATGCCTTTCTACCATCTCCTTTATTCCCAGGCTCTCTTTCTCCCATTACCTTCCTCTGTCCCCCTCTCTCCTTCTCCTTTTCTTCCTCTCTTAATGCACAGTAACTCAATAGCACCGTGAAGTGAACAACAAGTGGTTATGCAGTTCCTTAGTCTTTAAAGTTCTGTCACCCATCTGGATCCTCCATTAAACCTCACCTAAATCAGAATAAAGGTTCTGCCTCAAAGAAGAACCGAACCAAATCCGTTTCTCTTTATCCTTACACACAGGAATAACTTTCTTTAAGTCTTTCTCTCTTTAGTTTCAGTGTACTCTTCATCCATTCACTCCTAATATTGATTTATTTGGCTTATATTTGCAGTCACTAATTATGGTACTTTGTTTGTTGTTATGAGATTACAATCTCACAAGTGCTCTTAGAGTTTAAGGGGTTAATCATACACAGTCTAAAAAAAACATTTTCAGGCATTATTTCCGCAAATACAGTCAAAGTAAACTGTCTGAGTCTCTGCGCTTGCTGAGTGTTATTTCTCAATCACAGACAGAGACACACTTTTAATGATTTAATTTCCTGCCATTGATATGTCAGTTATTCATCAACCAGTGTCAAAAAACCCCCATAAAATTAACAGAAAATTAAAAAAAAGATACAGCTCAGTTAAAAGATAAAGAGAAAATACCACTTGTATTTAATTTTTTATTTTTTCCTTACGGTCCTCTGTGGTTGTGTGGTTATTATTTATTAATTTATTATTATTATTTTTATTGTAGTTGTTATAAGTTATGATTATTGGTCACTATTAGTTGTTATTAGTCATGATGATCATTCATAATTTCATAATTCACAATGATAATTTTCCAACATCTCATTATTTTTATGGTTGTTTTGCTACTGTGCCTTCGTGACTGATACACAGTGCTGTGAAAAATTCTTAGGAACCTGCGATGATAATATTTAAACTTTTACCAGGCAAACTTGAGTATAGATTTCGTGCAAGTCCTTGTTTTGCTATTGTGATTACAGAATTGAGTGTTTATCTTTCTTTGTCATTCCACGAGATGTTTCTGTCTCATCAGGTCCTTCTGAAATTTTGAGATGGCGGAGGTGACAAGCCTCAACACCATTCAGTCATCTCAGACATTACTAGCACAATTAATCCTGCCAGTGTGTCTGGTTCTAAAAGGTTCTAAAAATGTTACTGAATCATGTATCAGTGCCTTTCCAGCTAATATTGTAATAATAAAACTATATATGAAATAACTGCAGTGTCACATGTTTAGTGTAAATTGGCAAGAGCTGTTTATCTGCTCTGTAAGAAGAGTCTAGCTGTGCTGAAGCTCCTAAACAAAAAAAGTATGTTAATGAAGTATGTCTACATTATTATTAAGGTGTCTGGTATTGATACACTATATGGACAAAAGTTTTGGGGCAAACCTGTTTTTCAGGGTTTGGGCTAGACCCCCTTACTCCCAGTGAAGGACAATAAAGACATGGCTGTGAGCTCCATAAAGACATGGCTGGAGGAGTTCAGTGTAGAAGAACTTTACTGGCCGCACAGAGCCCTGACCTCAACCCCATCCAACACCTTTGGGATGAAAAGTAACAGAGATTGTAAGCCAGGCCTTCTCATCCAACATCAGTGTCTGACCTCATAAATGCTCTACAGAATGGGCACAAATTCCCACAGAAACTCTAAAATCTTGTGGAAAGCCTTTCAAGAACAGTGGAAGCTGTTGGTGTAATGATCGTGCATCCCAATACCTTTATCCATATAGTGTATTTCCATTATCGGTTACTGATCTTTGTTCAGTGTGGTTCTAGAATGAGCAAATATATTGACGACAACAATAATGATTGATGGGATAACACTGTGCATCTCAGTATACACATATTCACACACATACATACTGCTTGTTCTACCTAATTTCTACTCTAATCTTTCTTTTAGTTTCACTTTGAGTCACATTCTTAGATATGGGTGATCACCCAGACAATGTTTCAGTTGCCCTCCATAATAAGGACTATGCCATCCTCAGTGACTGTGAATTAGATATGGAGGATGAAGAGGAGAAAGGGCATTTGCCAGCCGGGTTGTTTGATGCATATTAACTTGTAATAGGGATCAGAAATATATTGAGACCTCTGTCAAGTCTTAGAACAAGGAGTGATGTGACACACCACACCAGCCGATACAGTAAACACATGGTTGGTGTTGACCTTCATGGCCTACAGGTTTCAAGATACCATATCTCGATCGGATCTGAGAAGTGGTGGTGGCACTGTCTCTCAACAGTGCACTCGTAAACAACCATATCTTTTACAGAGACTTTATGGGAGGGACCATCAAACTGCTCACCTTCTTATAGACAATGGCACAATGTCTTATGCAAAAGTTTGGAATGAGACCACTTAGGCATGGAAGGAGATAATCTACTGACTTTTAAATCCAAGTGATGTATGACAAAGCTTTCCAAGGGCCAAATGCCTTAGACCTGTTCTCGGGATGCATAGTATATATGTACTATGCAAATCATTTTGATATTGTTCAAAATAGTGATGCACAAACTAAATGTACAGTTGGTTCTGGAGCATATATAAAAGCAAAAGTCTTGAGCCATCCCTAATTTCTTTGTATTTCACTTTGAATCACCTTGCTGGTGCACAAATATTACTTTATGACTGTAAAGTTGTCTCATCTTTGGCATATTGAGTAGATTAAAATTAAAGTAAGGGGGGAAATGTTTTCATGGTGACAGGCTGTGAAGTGCCTAAAGATATAAGGAGCCTAGATAAAGAAGTTCCAACCACTCAGCATTCAGCACCACCAGTATACTGATCACCGCCTGATCATCTGGAATCATCTGCTCCTGGTTCTTCACTGGTTCAGGACTTCAGTTAGATGGTCTTTGTTCTGCTTAAATGATTCATACATAGGTCACTGTGTGTCTTAACCAACAAAAACATTCCTCTGAAACTGGTCAGGTTCAGGAACTGGACTGGAAATGTGAGCATCTGAAAGTCCTTCAGGAATCCTGGAGAACTGTTCCTCATTAAAAATACAAGAAAGTCTGGCTATTTGGAAGCAAAATATGAAGTTGTGTGTGTGTGTTTAGTTGCACTAGGTATCTGGACTAGACCATTCCATCTTATTGACTGTAGATATCACTGGGATCTCCGTTCACTCGTTGGTTTGGCTTTCTTACCACTTCTCTAATAAAGTGCAGTGTGTAAATTTAGATCTTAATTTCTCTCACTCCCCTAATGTCTCATTAAACCGTCCCCAGGGCTCAACACTTGGTCCCACTCTGTTTTCCATGATTATTAATGATATTCCCTGTTGTTAACAACTCCCATATTCATTTATATGCTAATGATACATTATTATATACCACTGGTCCATGTCCTGATATAGTGATAAATTCACTTAAGGCTTTCTTAAACTTTTTTTGTGTCTGGGAATCACCTCATTTCACAACAATTAGCAGTGAAAAAATGGTTGTTTGCTCAGTGGAGTTAAAGACAAACAGTGCAGGAACAAATACAGGGAACAGTGCACGACAATGGCTGCTCTTAATGAGGAGACCAGAGTCAAGGTCAATAGCAATAATGAGTGATTAGCACTAATTAGTAATTAGGGAATTGCTAATCAGTGACAAATGCAAGTGGTAACACTGTATTCTATGTTTTATGCGAGCAAGCAGAAACAAAAAAATCTTGCATCAAAATCAAGACTGTTATTTTAAATGTAAAGTACAAAAAAACTCATTTTCAACACTAATATGTCAAAAAGGTACAGAATCAAAGTACTAACTCACAGTCTAGTGTTTTATAGACATTTCAATAACTTTTGTGCAAAATGCCTTAAACAACAAAACTATTATAACATATTGTTGTACAAATCAAATTAAAAATGTGTTTATCACAAATACACAGGAAGCAGATCTTATTAAAAACCACTGAGATTATGAATTAGGGCTTGACAAACACTGAATGGCAATGAAAGTAGATTATATTAGGGATGTACCCAATGACTAGAATCATAATCTTGTTGAGCTGGCCCTTTAAATGTTATACAAACCAAACAATGTAACAACTTGCTTGAGATTTTAATATTCAAATGAGTTCACATTCACATGTTGCATTCCCTTTATGCAGCCTTCCTAGTGACCACTCCATTTTAATAGAATGATAGAATAAAATACATCCCCAACTATGTTCATACTGACCTTGATAGTGTTCAATGTCATATGCAATGTTGTGACTCTGTGCTGAGCTGCTAGTGAGCAATGGGAGAAAAATACAAGACCCCCTGCTGTGAAAACAAACCAGATAAAACAGACAGCACAACTGCAACCTTTTTATAGTAGTAAACTGGGTACAATAAACTTTCACAATGTGAAAACAATAAACACAACAAATAACACTTTTATAAAATACTTGCTTGTTCACCCAGTTTCTGTTCTTAGAGTTTTAAAACGAGTTTAATTAAAAGCTAACAACTTCAACTTCTTCAACTTGTATCTCTTTCTCTCTTTCTCTATTTTCTCTTCCCCTGTCCGACTTGGCTTAATTTTGAATCAAATGAATGAATAAATAAATAAAAAAGTTCAGATAACAAGAGGGGCATATACTGTTAAAGCCCCACTTGGCAAAGCAAAGGTGTCACATTCCGCTTGCTAATTGCTGGACACGACAGGTTACAGAACAAATACATAAATAAATAAATACATAAATAATTTGAAAAAAAGAGCTAACAATCATATTTGTGACTCTTAAAAATCTCAAGAATCCAATTTTGTAATCATATATTACTTTAACAATAAAATATTTTTGGCGCTTTTAAATCAGCAACAGTGACAAAAATGTTTGTTTTTATATATTTATATACACTGCCAGTCAAAAGTTTAGAAACACCTTCTCATTCAATGTTGCTTCTTTGTTTTTATTATTTTCTACATTGTAGATTAATGCTGAAAACAAACAAAATGATGAAGGAACACATGGAATTA
>JBBPCX010000032.1:12302922-12318150 GCA_037974365.1 Hydrocynus forskahlii | reverse complement strand
CACTACACACACACACACTACACACACACACCACATACACACACACACACACACACACACACACCACACACCACATACACACACACACACACACACACACACACACAGTAAACCCCCACTTTTACGCGCATCAGCAGTCGCGGTATCAGTCCAACGCAGATTTTTTCTGAGAACCAAACTAATCGTTTTTTGCTGAAACCCCCACACTAACGCAGAAACTGCAGATATCCTCGCATTCTCGCCCCCTCCACCCCCTCATCCTCGTGATGGGTTGCTAAGAACTTCGCCCAAACATAATCCAGCAAGAGGATGAGAGGGCGTGGTGGACGAAACCCCAACGTCACATCTTTTTTCGTGGCAATATATAATTATTCATGCATTTTAGTGCTAAATAATTAAGAAAATGAAATTTACTGATTTTGTAACATAAATATTAACATACATTCAGCTACATTTCGATATAAAAAATAACTATAAATGTTTTGTTACTTACGAGAGAACACTAAGAAAGCGCGTCTTGGGATGGTGAAATACCCCAGTATTCAGAGGCGGGAGGTTTGAAAGTAGCCAATCCAAAAATGCTATTTATTTCTCCTTGCTGCTGATAGGCTGGTGCCATTTGACGCATCCCTCACTGTACTGAGAGGCGGGAGGTTTGAAAGTAGCCAATCCGAAAACATTATTTATTTCTCCTTGCTGCTGATTGGCTGCTGCCCTGTGATGCTGCAGAGCAGAATTTCCCCCGTAGAATTTCTCGAGTGTTCTCGTGTTTTTCATTTTGTATTTTATTACTGTAAATTAAATTATTACTGTATTTAACTGCTTATACCAAAGACAATGACAGCACACACCAAAGAAAACGCACGTGCATGAATTACAGTACAGTCTATACAGGTGTAACATCAGTATTTACATTCTAGCACTGCAGGAGTTTAGTGTAAACTGTACAGTACGAATACAGGTTTACCTTTACATTTTCTTTAAGGTTAATGAGTTTAAAATGAAATGAAAGTGTTTTGGGAGCATATTTGGGGGCATATTTAGGATTTACACTATAAAAATAGGCATTTGTAGGCATTTTCTTAACCACATCACAACAAAGCATTTTTTCACTATATGCGGGTGCTCTTGGAACATCACGTTACTGTGTATATATATGTGTGTGTATATAGTATATTTTTTATAAATAATTATAATAGTAGTGCTATAATACCGCTGGTATCATTTTATTTAATTAAAAAAAAACGGTGTACAGTCTGGGAGGGGAAAATGTGTGATGAAGCTCACAAATAAGTGGGAGTGAATTCACTGGTGATGGGAACCGCTGGGCCTGGATCCAAACTCAGTTTGACATCAGACTTCTCACTCTGGGACAGTGCAAAAGTTATAGATCGGAACAATCTGAATGGCTTATTCGTCAATATCAATCAACGAATGCATTCATTGGCTAAATTGATCATGTCTGGCATCATGAAAAAATGATGCTGATTAGTGTCAGTGATCCATCCATCCATCCATCCATCCACTCCTCCATCAATCCAACTAGCCTTCTTTTAACTTATCAATTGGTCTATTTATCCACACAATTAGCCTTTCATCCATCCACCCAACCATCCATCAATCCAACTAGACTTCTTTAAATCCATCCATCCATCCATCAATCCATCCATCATCTATTCATTCCCAAACCATTCAATTAGCCTTCCTTTCACCCATCCATCCATCCATCCACCCCGAATCCTTTCAGTTACCCTCCCTTTCACCCAATGATCCATCTATCCATCCATCCATCCATCCATCTATTCCTCCATCCATGCAACTAGTCTTCTTTTAACTTATCAAATACAAGACTACCTTAAACTCATGCATCCATCCATTCATCTATACATCCCACTAAGCTTCCTTTAATCATCCATCCATCTCCACCCCATTCAGTTAGCCTCCCTTTCACCCAACTATCCATCCAGCCATCCATCCATCCCTCCATCCCTCACATTTTAACTTCCATCCATCTCCACCCCATTCAGTTAGCCTCCCTTTCACCCAACTATCCATCCAGCCATCCATCCATCCCTCCATCCATGATCCATCCAACTAAACTTCTTTTATCTCATTTATCCATCCATTCATCCATTCATCCATCATCATCTAGTCTTTCATCTATCCAACTAGACTTGTTTTAACTCATCCATTCATCCATCTATCCATCCGTTCTTCCATTCATCCAACTACACTTCATTTATCATATTCATCCATCCATCCATCCATCCATCCATCCATCCATTTTTCCATTCCTTCATTGATTCACCCGTGCCTGTCCTAACATGGACTCTCTATATACGTTTACAGGTTTTCACCCCCAGGCGCTAATCCCGGTTCTTTGCGCTCTCTTTGTTTGGACTGCTGACCCGCGCGAACATGCCGGTCACATCCACGCGCCCCCTCCACTCCTATTCACACGGGGCACAAAGACACGCGGCGCGCGGCCAGTCTATAGTATGTGCTGAGCTGGCGAGCACGAGAGAGAGAGAGGAGAGAGAGAGAGAGAGAGAGAGAGAGGGAGAGAGGGAGTGTGTGAGAGAGGGAGTGTGTGTGAGAGAGAGAGAGAGAGGAGAGAGAGAGAGAGAGAGGGAGTGTGTGAGAGAGAGGGAATGTGAGAGAGAGAGAGATGGTATAAAACCGAGGCGCCAGGTTCCCTCCAGGCTCCACGCGAGACAGGCGTTACAGAAGCGAGTCAGTCACTAAACGGTAGGCTGCACTGGGTCTCTCACTCAAAACCGCTAATGCACAATCAGCATCAGCAACACTGTTATTCTACCTAAAGAGGTTTTACCATATGCTTTAACTTCTAGATCACCTTTAATAACCTTTAATAATTGTCTTACTTTACTCTCAGGTGACTATAGGCGATATGCAGAATTAATGCATTATTCTCATTTATAATGCATATTCTTCTTTAAACACTTGGACCAGTGGTGCAGTATGTGTAGAATAAACCTGTTTAATTAAAAATGTAATATGTACTAACTTTTAGTAACACAAAGTTGATTGTGGTTACTTTTAGTAACACAAAGTTGATTGCTACTGTATTTTAGTAACACTAAGCTGACTTATATTGCTCAGATAGTATAAATAGTAGTTAAATGATTGTAGTGGAGTATTAACCTCAATGCAGCCGTATGTGCTTTTTGTTTTAGTACTATTTCTAGAATGTTAAGTATTTCTTTTATTATGTTTATTATGTTTCACACTAATATCACTCTTTCTCTGCCCTCAGGAATAAAGATGTATCGATTCAGCAGATCCTCCATGATGCACCCCATGGTGAACTCTGGAATGGGAATGGCCCCCTTCTGGAAGGTAAAACAACAGGAGCCTGTGGGTCTGTGATACTTAGATCAGGGGTTCCCAGTGCTTATCTAACACATAATCCAAAAAGAGGAGCTGAGGAGTTGCACTACATGAGGGAATTGATAAAATTGTGCAATTTTTGGGGTCCAGGATGTATCTCACACACACACACACACACACACACACACACACACTCCTGACCTGAGTTTGGGTGGGTTTTAGGTGACGGTGTTTGAGCAGGAGCATTTCCAAGGCAAGTGTCAGGAGTTCACCTCTGAGTGCTGCAACATCCAGCAGTGTGGCTTCGACAACATCCGCTCCATCCGCGTGGAGAGTGGCGCGTGAGTGTTCCGTGTGTCTGTGTTAGCATATGAGTCTGTGCTCAGTATATTATAACTAAACCTAACCTGGTTAGACTTACTGGTGGCCTAGTGGTGGGGAATTGCCCCTGCGATCGGATGGTTGTGGGTTCGAATCCCAGGACTGTTTATGGCACCACTGAGGTACCCTTGAGCAAGGTACCGTCCCCACACACTGCTCCCCGGGCACTGTGTTCCTGGATGCCCGCTGCTTCACTTGGTGAATGGGTTTAATACAGAGGAAGAATTTCACACTGTTCACACTGTGTGCTGTGGTATGGTGTATTCAAGTCTGACAAATGGACACTTTACACTTATTATTGCTAAATTTTCCTAATCTTAGGATCAGAATTGGAATCAGAAAACTTTACTGATTCCAGAGGAAATTACTTATGTCACAACTACACAGTCACACAGAGACACAAAGACAATATAAAGGCAATATAAATAATAAGTTAAAAATAGAAGTCATATAAAAACTGATAATGACCTTTCAGTGTATTTATACACTTAAAATCGTAAAGCATTGAATAGCAACACACAATAGACTTAACTGTTGTTACTTGAAGGAGAACACACAATGAATGTTTTAAAAGCATGATTACTATTTGTAGAATAAAAAGGGATTATAATTTTGTATTTGGATGTTAAACTTGTTCCTGTACTCCCCAGCTGGGTGGGTTACGAGCACCATGACTTCCAGGGGCAGCAGTTTGTTCTGGAGAGAGGAGAGTACCCCCACTGGGACTCCTACTGTGGCAACCTGGCCTACCACGTGGAGAGATTCATGTCCTTCAGGCCCATCTACTGTGCTGTGAGTTTTTCTGCACACATATACATGATACATAACTATATTATGGCTCAGTCTTCCCAGAACTAGATTAAGCCTAAACTTAGACTATAACTAACTTTCAATGGCAATTCTCCATTGAAGATTAGCTGACTGTAATTAAAGTCCATTAAAATCCATTATAACAATTAACAATAATGTACAGCACTGTATCGCAAGTCTTATGTGCCGACTAAAATAATATTTAAAAAGTGTGTGTTTTTCACATTTATATTACTAAATATACTAAATAAAACAAAAAAATAATAATGCTAATAACACTAAACAGTCTATTGTAATTTTATGTTCAGTATATCAGTGTGTTCTTGTGGAAGTCCAGTATTACTGTAGTTTCTATCAGAAACCTGGTTCGACTCGATCAGTCCTTCATTAAATTAAATCAGGAGCTGCTGATAGAGTTTCACAATCCAAACAACAGCTGGAGGAACCGAGGAGGAATCTGGAACCGAACCTGTGTTCTCCTCACCAGCTCACATAGCATCAACTACTTTTACAGACAAAACACATCTTGAAACTTTTTACTGCTTTCTTGTTTGTTTGTATTTAATGTCAACTTCACTAGCAGAAAGACGCTTTATCACACTGAGAAAAATGGGTTTAAATAATTTGCATAGGTGCCTAAGACTTTTGCACAGTAATGTATGGAGAACTTAAGTCCTCACAGTAAATGAGATTTTGAGTTCCTAAAGAATCGTTACACCTTTAACTCTTGATTATGTGTGCGTGTGTGTCAAAAGTGTGATCATCTCTCTTCACTAAACAGCCGAGTGTGTGATCTGTAACTGTGTCTGTGTCTCCTCAGGCTCACCAGAGCAGTCGTATGATGATTTTCGAGAGGGAGAACTTCCTGGGCCGCAGTGCAGAGCTGTGTGACGACTATCCCTCTCTGCAGGCCATGGGCTGGTGTGGCATGGAAGTGGGCTCCATGCATATCCAGTGTGGCGCGTGAGTTTCCTCTCACACGCGCACACACACACACACACACACTAACTATGATCAATATGGCAGAAATTAACATCTGCATATTTAAAGACATTTTCACAATCATGATCACAATATTCAGTGTAGCTAAGGCTTGCAAACTAGTTGCAACAAAAAATGTACCAAGGGGGGATTTCTAAACAACATTTATCAGTTAGACGGATAATTTAAGCCCAACGTTGAGGATTGTCCAGTTGGAAGACTCATCAGCTCTTCTCCTAATGTCTATTATGACTTTTGAGCTTAAGTTATCTGGCTTAACCAAGAAAACCTGCTTTGTGAACTACACAGTACCATATTTGTGCCACATTTAAAAAAATATTGCTTAATAAGAAACAGGAGGAAAAATATTATCTTTGGCAAAAAATAAAGCAATAAAAAAATGATAGCACAATGAGCTATGTTATTTTGCAGTTTCTTAGACGGGGTGTTCTAGCCTCTCTATTACTGGTCTTTTTATATGATGTACATTAGGTACGTGCAGTTCAAAGTACTTCATCACATTATTATCATCATTTTGCCCATCCCTAGTGGTTCTCACTCTCTTTCTCTCTGTATCTGTGTGCAACACTGTGTTTGTGTGTAGTTTTGTGTGTTATGAGTTCCCAGGCTACAGGGGCAGGCAGTACATCATGGAGTGTGAAAGGCACAGCGGAGACTATCAGCACTGGAAAAACTGGGGCTCCCACAGTCAGACTCCTCAGATCCAGTCCATCCGTAGGATCCAGCACTAACAGGGCAGCCTCTACAAGAGACACACCACTGACCGCCCAGCCGCCCGGCAAACACACATCACACACACCCACACACACGCTGTTTTTCCTCACCAGTGTCTTTTTATCGCCAGTACCACACCACCACACACAACCACTCGCCGTACAGCCATTCTGTCCCACACATGGGTGTCAAACACAGTTTCTTGTCAGGTGCTAGGCTACACCCCCTGAGGCGCTCCATCTAACCAGTACGCATACGATTTACGACGGCCACGTCAAGACTGGTCGAGAGCAACTCAGGTGTGATGTGTAGGAGGGGGGATGAAGTATCATGAAGCAATAAATGCATAATAAACGCATGTTCACTTCAGTGAGTGTCAAATTATTGCGTGCGTGTCTATAAACCCATTATATTCTATTACATATTTCGGACCTGGGGGGTACTTCACAAAGCAGGATTTCTCAGTTAGCCAGATAATGTAAGCCCAAAATGTCCAATAGGAATGTCCGTAAGCTCTTTCGCTATTGGTCAGACTCAACTTTGGGCTTACGTAATGGCTAAAGTGAAAAATCCTGCCAGATTGTTGCAACATTGTTAACCTGTATTTTTGTCAAGTCCACCTAGTTCGGGTCTCAAAACCATGTAGTTGCAAGCAAAAAACATTGCAGTTATATCATGCCCACGGTAATTATAAATGAATTTATTAACATGTTTAATGCAGTAACATCAACGGTAACTGTTGGAGAACAGTTGTATATTAAAGCATCCAAAATAATTACGGTGTATCATTCTCTGCCCCACAGGAGAAGACGGAAGGTCATTTTTATATTTTTTAGCTCATTTCTGTATATAGAAGAATTCTTTGAAATCATTTAAAAATATTTTTCTTTAATGGAAAATTCCAGATTTTTTCAGCATCCCTGTAAAATTCAATCCCCGAAACCAAAGTCGTTTAAGGTGATTTGATGTGATGTGGTTCTCTCCACTGACTGAATTCTACAGTGAAAATATAGCCATTTTATTTACTACTCAAAATGACCAGTTAACATAAACAGTTGATAATGGTAAAAGAGTGATAAAAAAATAAAAAACTACTTTCTTTGATTTTTAAAACTATCATTAAACCATAAGATAGTATATTTTGCATTTCGTGTAAAAGCTTTCAGCAACACAACATTGACTGCAAGTTTATATAGAATGGAGAAATGACTTTATGCACATTTTTATGATTTAATTATGCAGAAATTATGAAAAATCAGTGGAAATCCGCATTAAGATATAAATGTAAATCTGACTAATATAACGGAGACATAAAAGAGAAAACATAAAAGAGAAAAATGGATATGTACTAGTTAGCAATTGTACCTTTCTTGCATTCTCACAAGCCAAAAAGTTCTTGGAATAATAACACGTCAGTTAAGGTGGGACTTTTCTCATCTAATAGGTCAGTAATTATATACATTATTTTCTTGGCATGACTACACTGCATATGTGTACCACCCACATTACAGATGAACACAAACACAATGGATTTACAAAACAACTTTAATCTTGAACATAAAAAATCTTAAACAATGAGTAAACTGCAGAACATTAAGAAAACATGACTTAGAATTAAAGGCACATCGACAGCGGTGCAACAGACACAATCAGACACAGAATTCTCTGCTCAGAGCAAGTTAATAAACAAACTAAACTAAACTGTCCTCTCCTTCTCTCACAATTTCCAAAATTAAAACAGCCATAGGCCTCTTGCACATAGTCCATGCTAGTGCTACAACACTCTTAACAGCAAACAAGGTAGAATAATAACACAAGATCGGCGTCTCCAACTTTAGACGAACCTTAAATCACCACACAACCAAAGACATAATGCAAAGTGGAGCTCCTGACTGACACTGACATTGAACAGTTGGGCTTAATCCTGTCTGCATCTCCAAGAACTCCAATCATAGCGGATTATAGGTACAGGTATGATCACGCTTCTGTTTTATGAACAGGTTACTAAAGAGTGGAGGGAAAAAAATCAATGCATTACAATCAGGGTTCTGAAATTAAACGATTTTGGATTACTTCTACTGGTCCACGCCTTATCAAATTTATAGATAATATAAAGGGAATCTGTTTGAAAGATTCAAAAAAGTAAACAGGTTTGTTCTGAAAGTTTTGTTTTGAAAGTGGCGATATGTAAATATATACCATATTGATAACAAAAGGTGTCTGTACAACTCAAATGCTGCTTACCAGCATAGAGGGAGTTAGCAAGAGGCTAATCTGAGTTAACACCAAGAACATCTACATCTACATCTTCATCTGTGTCCTCCTCCTCCTCCTCCTCTGTGCTGAGCCTCAAGAGGACAGGTGGCACATCGATAGGCTCAGAGGCAGAGCTCGACACCTCCAGTACATCCACATCCTCGTCCTCCCCTAAGTAGGGGAGGACTTCACAGCGGGGGGGTGAATGTGAGAGAAATTTAAGTTTGTCAAGTAGTGTGGTTGGAGTCCTCTCACCTGAGTCAGTCATATTGTTAGTCACGTCTTTATCTGAAGATGTCTGGTCCTGATGACCGTGTGGTGAATACAGAAGATCTTTAGTCGAGACTGGATCACTCAAACATAAACCAAAAGTGCTTTGGTGTGATTCTGCAGTGATGAGTACAGGCTCATTGTTATTGCATTCTTCTTCTTCTCTTTTTTGAATTGATCTGATGGAATCTGCAAAACAAAAAAACAGGAACAAAATTAAATAATTAACTCAAAACAAAAGTACAATAACACTTTAAACAAGTAAGGAGCTTTTTAACAGCAGTGTTCTCTTTAACACAGTTACACAGCTGAAATTCAAATGTTTCTTGTAAATTTAAACTTAAACATTTATGTATTCAAATCAAATATCAAACCAAAGCTTTCCCCACAAAAAATTACACTAGATTTGCCCAACCAACTTTTTTCCACTTCTCATGGCCCAGTTTTGCGGCGCTGTGCCCACTGAAGACACTCTGCTGCTCACTGGTCCAGCACGGTCTTTGGTGGCAGCCCACTCAAGATAAAGTCTGATAAGTATGACTGTTTGCATGCCAATGATTTGCCCACACACTATTTCCAGTTAAGATCACTGACGACTGGTTGATTTTACTTTTCTGAAACGTCAAAACCCCACATTTTCCCCCTGAGGTTTACTTATAACATTTATGTGGGTTTATTGGATTTAATTACAGTCATAATTCAGTTTTGACATGATTTTCCAGATGTCCGAACTTTGTGATAAGCTGTCAAACTATCCCAGCATACTTTGCCCTATAAACGCTGGGACTGGCTCCAGCTGCCCCCCAGCGACCCTGGTTATGAATAAACAGTTCAGATAATAGATGGATGGGTGGATGATGAATGAAGATTTTTTCAAAAACAGATTCCCTCAGAATCTGTTTTGATATTGCACCTGATGTACTGCACTATGCAAACATCTTGAGCCACCCCTCATTTCTTTATATTTTGCTTCCGGAGATCCAGACTTTCTTGTATTTTAATGTGGTCTTGAGGAATGCACTTCTTGAATGTTGCTCTTATAATGAAATGATGGGTATCTCAAGACTTTTGCACAGCACTGTAAATAAATGACCTCTGCTCTGTTCATGGTAAGGATTCTTTAAAATGGCCCAGGATAATAGCTGTCTGACCAAATGGATGTATGAATTCTTTAAATGTACAATTTGGGAGGGAGCAAGTAAGAAACTGACATCTCAGTGTGAGAGGTTTTAGCCTGACCTCTTACCTGCATTTGGAAGCAGATCCTCCTGGGATGGTGAGCTGCATTTGTTGCTCTTTACCTGTTCCAGTCCAGCTGCCAGGCTTTGATCATTTTCCTGATTGCATCTCGCTTCTCCTGTTCCAACTGCTTCCTCTTGTGCCTCAGTTTCTGGACAGACTGTCCTTTTTCCATCTTCTGCTTCCACTGCACTTCCCTCTTTCCTCACTGTTCTGTTCTTTCTTGATTGTGAAGTGCTCCCAGGTGGGAGTTCTCCTTCAGCTCCAGCTTCGCCTTCATGAACTTTCTTCTTTGCACTCTTCTCGTCTTTTAGTTGCGTTCTTTGTCTTTGTTTCTGTAAGAGCATTCTCATCTTCTCAAATGCTGAGGAGGCCATCTCAATATAGGATCCGCCGGTCGTTTTCTTTATAGGTGCTTGGCTCGACCAGGAACTTGGAGCGATGAGCTTCGCCTCTACATCTTCTCCATGAGCATTCGCTCTGCGTCTTTTCTCTTCTGCGCTGGTCTTCAAGTGCTTTTTGTTGCTGAGAGATTGTGGAGTCGTGTTCTCCATGCCTTTGGTTGGCCGTGACTGGGAGGTTTTGTTTTTGCATCCTTTGCTGTCACTCACTGCTCTTTCACAGAGACACCTGTCAACTCTGCAGCGCTGGACATGTTTTCTCTGTCTGCTGATGTGTCTGTCTTGTGGCATTTCCTTATCTGTAAATGCCGTCTGCACACTGGCCTGTTTTTCTCTGTACTTCTTTTTTGAAGGTGGAGTTTGGAGGCTAGGTAAGGTGGTTCCAGGCTTTCTCTTCTTACCTCTGGTCATCTGTTGAGTTGCAATCTCCTTCTCAACATCCTCAAACTTCTCCTTGGACTCTGTGCGCCAGGGTGCACTCAGCCATCCCAGCTGATTTTGGGATAATGAAGTGTTTGAAGGAGAAGCTTTGATTGCCTGAGGTTGAGTGTTGGGTGTTAATGCGGTCGAGGCTCGTGTGTAATGAGGGGAAATGTTTTCTTGTGGTGAGTGTGGCTTTAATGTCTGTAGCTGTGTGTATGTATTGCTCCCTGAATCCACACTGGGGGCTTTATTCTGCTGAGCTCCACCACTCCCGGTGTGATGAAGTGGTTGATTATCTGAAGGCTGCTCCTCCATGTCAGAATCATGCACATGCTGGTCAAACATATTCAGAAAATGATCAAGAATATCACACACCTCTCCTTCTGGTTGCTGCTGAGAACCATCTGTGGACTTCACTGAGTAATCTATGCAGGAATACAGAGTCTGTGGAACGGATGGAGTGTCAGGAGCTCCTGTGATCACAAATCCATGCTGGTTGGTCTGAGCTTCTATATTAACAATAGGTTGAAAATTGAGTCCTGCTATGATGTCATCCAGAAATATTTCCGTAGGTTGGGTGGACTCCTGAGGAGCTGGTGGGAGGGACACGGTGTGTAACAGCGATGGGGAGCAGGCAGGAAGCGGCAAAGTGCATGCATGAGGAGGACCCTGCAGGCTGCTCTTGCATGGAGCGGCATCCTAAAAGAAAACAGAGGTTAGTTAAATGGGCAGATTTGTTTGACAGCAACAATGCAAAAATGATCCAAGGGCCCAAGATGGCATAGTTTTCACTTAATGTTAGCTTTTGCGCTTGCTTGCCGTTTAACCTGTTTCATTCAACTTCAATCACTCTTGATTGTCCCAACAACTCGAGGCAGGCAGTGCATGAAACACAGCCGACAAAGGAGACAGCGAAACGTTGCCTATTTCTTTTAACATAAAAAACTTAAAATACTATTATTGCGGAAAAAAAAATGAAAGTGCTTCCAATGACCCATGTCCATTTTCAAAAACTTTTCCAAATTCACAAACTTTGAAGCATTTTAAGAACCTCTGGGAACCGTGACGATTATATAAATTAGGTCATTCATTTATTCTGAGCCTCTTATCCTAACCCTAGGTCAGATTTTAGTTTTAAGCAGTTTTATTTAGTGAAATAGTCTTACTGAAACATTTCTAAATTACATTGTCTGATCATCTATACTATAATATTCCCTTCTAATCAGTAAATTTAGCTACTTCAAGGTGCGCCCATTGATGACTGTGACCAAGGACTACATTAAAAACTCTCATCAGAGATGCTCTTGAGGCTAAATGCGATCAAAGCCTTCCCAGAAAAGGAGAGTCTGTTGCTGCAACTAAGGAGGGACAAAGTCATTATTATTATCTTGAAATTCAGAAGAAACACTGGCTGACCAAGTGTCAACAAACTTTTGAACATATCACCTGTGTATCGAAGGGCCCATATTCAACATCAGTGGTGCTGAAGGGCTCTGCACATTTTTATTGCTTTACCTGCTCATCCACTCAGAATGGGCTTTTTAAATTACATTACATTCAAGTGGCAGACGCTTTTATCCAAAGCAACGTACAATACGAAGAAACACTCATTTTAGGACGGTGTCAGGCTTTTTTAACTGATGTATGAGTTGAATCAGGTGTTTTAGATCAGAGATAACAATAAAACATATGGAACAGGTAGCTTCTAGGACCAGGGTTGAGAACCATTGTTCTATGTTTGGTTTTTATGTGTAAAAAAGTGAGGGATTCATTTGTATTTTTTCATTACTTCCCATTATCCCTTTGAATTACGGTGCTGATCACTTCAAACAACCTCTGTTCTGACTGGCTACACTATACGGTGCCTTGTTTCAAAAGTAGTCCAGACACTGAACATTATCAGATGTCTGGATCCTTTGGAAGCCTACACAATAACCATGTTTACATGCACACTAATATGGACCCTATACAATGAGCTTGTGATGTGTTGACACACCTACCTGTCCCTCCCTGCCTGCAAGTCTGCTTCCCCGGCCTCTCTGCCTCTGTCTCCCTCTGCCTCTCCCCTCTCCCACCTCCAGCAATGCCCTTCTGCCTCGTCGTCTTCTGGCCAGTTTAACTGGTTGTCCCCCTGTTGTCCTGATGTCCAGCTTCCTGCCAACTCTACCCCCACCTTGACCCCTCCCTGTCAGCATCGGCGCCCATCCCCACCTTTTAGTATAGCTCGGCCCCCGTCCTCCTCTCCCTCTTCCTCCTCCTCTGACTGTCCCCTCACCTCTGGACCTAACTCTGGCTTTTCTCACCGCTCCCTCTCCTCTTGCCCTTCCCCTCCCCGACCCCCTCGGACGGCCCCGCCCCCTCTTCTTTGTGCCCTGAGAGTGCGTGGGGTCTAGGAAGTAGCTGATGAACCCAGGGATGTTGCTCTCAAACTGCTCGCATCCCTCCACAGTGCCATCCACACCCCCTCCTGTTGAAAGAGCGTGTCCGAGTTCCATGTAAGTGCTGCTGGTAGCTGAAGGGTGGACAGTGACAGAGCTAGGGGTTTGGAGATATGAAGGTTCTGAGGGATACATGCAGAATTGGTATACACAAGCAGGTTCACTCACTATGTGACACGCTCCTGTCTGAGGGGGCATGGCCAGCACATCACAACTGGAAGAGGTCTGCCCTGGAGATACAAGTCCCCCCTGAAGGTATGCACTGGTATGTGTACCTTGTTCTTGACATGTCGGACAGCCATTCAAATGCATGTACTGCTGAAGATCTGAGCAAACGTGATCTGTCTGGGTCTCTCTCTCATCTCTCACTCTCTCAAACACTGTCTGTGTACCGCTCTCTCTAATTTTCCGCTCATCTTTTCCACTCACATTGTGGTGCCCCTCCACAGTTTGTTCAGTATCTGCACCTCCTTTTCGACTCCCCTCTTTGCCTACCAGACTCTCTTCATTCTGCTGGGGAAGCTTGATGCCCAGCGACTCTGCCGCCGACAGGACGCCCCCTCTGTTCCCGTCTAACTGACCTGAGTACAGCAGGCTGACCAGGCTGAGGAGAGTGCAGGCCTCCACACACTGGAGCTCAATTAGACGCCTCTGTCCAGGCAGCGGTGCCGGCGTGGAGGACAGAACTCCACAAAGCCAGGGGCTGAAGGCAGACAGTACACAACCATGAACTGGAACAGACACACCTGGAGAAATGAATGAGAGGAAGAGAGATAGCTCAGGTTTATTATGAAAACAACACAGCATGATACATGCATGTATTACACTTCTAATAATACTTATCCACTTGACTGTATTAGCACTAATCAGTATTCTAAAATGTTTACACCATGTGGCAATTTCCCATGATATAATATCATGTAGTAGTGATATAATTTTCCAGCCTACACTGATGTTAACAGTAAACAGTCCTTGTTCACTTTTTACTTCATTGGTTGTATGTAAAGAGTCACAGGCAACAACTCTGGCTAGATACAATTTGTAGAATGACTCAGACCAGGGGTGCCAAATCTTATCCATGAAGGCCCAGTGTGGCTACAGGTTTTTGTTCCAAGAAGCAGGAACTCACCTCAGCAACTAAGCAGAATCAGGTGTTACTAACTGTTTGGAATGAAAACCTGCAGCCACAAATTCAATACAAACATTAACATAATAGGACAAGGTGGCCGAGTGGTTGCGGGGATGGACTGATAATTGTGCTCTGGGGCAGCTGGTGGTCTGGTGATTAGGGAGTTGCCCCTGTGATCAGAAGGTTGTGGGTTTGAATCCTAACACTGTTAGTGTCATCACTGAGGTCCCCTTGAACAAGGTATCGTCCCCACACACTGCTCCCCGGGCACCCCTCGTTGGTCGCATGAATGAGTTAAATGCAGAGAAAGAAGTTCCCACTGTTCCCACTGTGTGCTGTGCTGTGGTGTGTTCATGCGTGACTATAATGGGCCACTTCACAATTATTACATTTATTTAAGTATACATTTATTCATAGTTTTTTGTTCTTTTAAAACCAATAACTATTGCAATGAAGGGGCAAAAACAAAACACTTGTTTTGCACAAACATGAACATTTCAAATATTGAGTGTTTAGTAAAAAGAGTCCACAAAAAACTGATTGTCGAGATGTCTTAAACTGAAACTGAGATCTGCAGTCATTCTTACTAGTAGGTATCTACTAATAGATATCTAATAGCTGCTTTTGTTATGAAACCAATTCATCAAACAAAATAGAAATAAACAATTTTATGTAATAGATTTATGAGCATATGTAAAGAATACAGTGATATGCATATGCTGGTTGAATTGTATCGTTACTGTTCGCATAAGAGATAAATGTCCCAATACTGTTGTCCACACAGTGTGTGTGTGTGTGTGTGTGTGTATATATA
>JBBPCX010000032.1:12286969-12300472 GCA_037974365.1 Hydrocynus forskahlii | reverse complement strand
TAGACTGCAGTTTGCACAAATTACGTGAGTCTAATTTCCATCAGCTCAGTCCAACTCCTCTGACATGTTGGAAGCTGAACTTCATAGTCAGTGTGTGGTTCATCTGTCTCACCTTGACTCTGCAGGACTGTGTCACAGAACTCTGCCCTGCTCTGCTGCCTCTGAAGCTCCCTCAGGAGCAGAGCCTCGAACTGCAGCATCTCTGACACAAACACACACACACACACAGGGATTAATAAATAATAAAGACCCTTTAGGGTCTTTAGAAACCCACAAGAACTCTGCCTGTGGTTCAGCACTCAGTCTGAGAAGAAGGACCTTGGGAATCCACTTCAAATCGATCAAATCTCTCCGAGATCAATGACGATTGGACTGGCTAATGGGGCTAATTAGCTAACTAATGTGGTCAGAAGTCTGGAGTAGTTGATTAAATCTAGAAGATTAATTAATTAATTAAAAACTAAAAGCACTACTCTCACCTCTTATATTTTATCTAACATCTGCAAACAGAGACTGTCCACTGGACATTTAGT
This sequence comes from Hydrocynus forskahlii, assembly GCA_037974365.1. Taxonomy (NCBI): domain Eukaryota; kingdom Metazoa; phylum Chordata; class Actinopteri; order Characiformes; family Alestidae; genus Hydrocynus; species Hydrocynus forskahlii. The sequence continues at coordinate 12,299,939 of JBBPCX010000032.1, read as the reverse complement.
CCACAAACTTCGCTAGGAACACACCACGCCTGGACATCACTGCACCTGCAGGAGCCTCCCACTGCATACACACAAACCACACACACACACACAATTACGTACACTTACACATTCATACACAGAGACATATACACACACTCACACGCGCACACGCGCACATACACATGCACACGCAATTACATACACATACACATACATACACATACATGTACAGAGACATACACAAACTCACACACACGGCACGCATACATAAACATGCACATGCACCCAGAATTACATACATAAACACATACGTATGCATACACATGAATATGCATACATACACTCACATATATATACACACACTCACATATATATATATACACAAACACATTTATACACGTATATACATAAAAATGAACACAAACACACACAAATACACACGCACACATACACATGCACACACAACACGTCCACATACACATACATACACACACACACACACACACACACACATACACACACTCACTCACATACAAGATACACACACATACACATACACACACATACACAGAGGTGTTATTTATAGGATCAGTGCCAAATGAGGAATATAATTTGAATTTTAATTCAAACCAATGAATCACATCCAACAAATCTATCAATAATACAAAAAATACCTAAAGAAAAAAACAAGGAATTGCAGTTAACAAACCAATCAACCACCACATGAATGAATGAATGAATGAATGAACTAATTAATTAATTAATATTTATTCATTTATTTATTTTGTTGGAGCCCAGTGATGCTGAAGAGTTATATGTGGCTGAAATATTTCAGAATAAAGTGCCCAGCGGTAAGTTACAAAATGTTTGAGTATATCTTTTTAATACACAGAATTATTGTTACTTTTAACTGCTAATTAAGATAAGATAAAATGAGATAACCCTTTATTAGTCCCAAAGGTGGGAACTTTACATCATGAAGAGTGCAAGAGAAGAAAGTAGAAGCAGCAAATTCAAAAATAACCAATAGAATAAAAATGCTATATAGCACAACAGTATAATATAAAAGTACACTATACAAATATTATGTGCATAGTGTTATACATTATATTATTATACATTACATATATGTGTGTGTGCATAATTTATCTATCTCTGCATCTACTTACACAGTGAATACAAATATATGTATGAACACAATAATGCACCAGAAAAGTGTACACTGCATACAGTAATGTTATATCTGAGAATATTGCACAAGAAAACTGCACATGAGAGAAAACTGTTTGTGTGACATATTACCCTTGACAACGACAGTATGACTGAATCCTGGAAAAAAACTGGGGGTCCCAATACTTTTGTCCACGTTCAGTATTTCGAACCTGTTTCCAGTAGGTGACAGTAAGGCTCCTCTGACCTGCTGGTAGCACTGGGAGAAAGAAGCTGCAAGGTCAGCTGATCAGGACTCGGTAGCAATCTTTTCTGACCATCTATAAAAGACCACAGGTACTTAAAATTTTGGATATTTCATTATACTTAAAGTCTTTTCATAAAATGTTATTTTCCTCCGGTGTATGGTTCCAACGGCTCATTACTGTAGTCTGGGTAGCTTTAGCATGTGTTAGCAAATTTGCTTCTTTCTAGATGTTTCCATGATCACCAACCACTGCTGTTAATTAGTTTGTAGGCCCGAATGAATGAATTAACTTAGTGTAGTTTGTTTATATTAGACGTAGAATATATGAGAGACAGCTAAATGTAATTTATATTCACAAACTGGTCAAGAAAAATAAAAGAAAAGAGGTTAGCCAGTGGTGCTAAGCTGCTGGTCATGCTAGCTAGCTGCTTAAAGTAAATTAACACCTTTATTTAGACACATATAGAGTTTATTTCTGACACATTTGGATGTATTAATGCTGGTTTCGTTATATTAACTAACATTTGACAGTGACACAGACGAGCTTATAGCTCAGTAAACCTTTGCTGACACGAGGTGTTGTGTTGTGTCCCTGGCTGGTGTAGTAATATATGTGAGGTTTTCTCTATTTACCATCAAAATAATTTCCGTTTTTCCACTTTTCGTACCCTAAAACCTTCTCATAGTGTAATAATCCATTCTACTGAGAAGCCCACTACTAACCCAGAATTCACAGCCTGGCCTGTTTTGTGTTGTAAGTGACAAGAGTAAGTCATCAGAATTAGAAAATGTTATTGATCCTGGAGGAAACTGTTTGTTATGAGACAAGAGCAGTATGAAATATAAGTTTAAATAAGTCCAGTAAAAATAAATGTCCAATAAAAACAAAAATCTGTTGTAAAAAAAACCATGAAATACACCTTGCTATATATACAAATGTTGAGTGTAAATACTGTAGATAAGTGACTTAGTTAAGTGAATTACTAACGACACCGATGGTGGTTACGAGTACATCACTGCTCATAGTATCAGCTGATGGCCTGGTAGTTAGGGAATGGGTTAAATGCAGAGAACAAATTCGTGCTGTTTGCTGTGGTGTGTTCACTAAATTGGCACTTCACACTTTTTAGTAGAGAGCAGTAGTATCTAAATAATATAGTTATACCACTGATCTTTACTAAATGCAATAATGTAAGTAAGATATTGTTATTGTACATTCATTCATCCAATACAGTTCCTGCACTAATCTGATTGCAGGTCATTTAGTAATAATGTAAGATCCCTATTGTATCACTGCAACTGGTTGTTAGAGTGTCTTTAGGCCTAAATTTAATATTTCTTTTTATTCCTGATTGTCAGAACAAAGACCAAATATCTTTTCTAAAGGATGGCTGATACAGAGCAGCGAACGCCGCCCCAGACTGGGCCTGTGGTGAGTAGTACAGAGTGTTTGTCTGAATTTGAAATTTGTAATGAATAACAATGAATGGCTCTCTTTTTAATTTTGTAAAGTGAAACCACTGAGTGATTTTCAGCATGAAACAAATCCCAAAAACCTTCCCAGAATACTAAAATAACATTGTGTTGTGTGTCTTACAGCAATTCTTACTGAGTAACAAACTGGAGACAGCCATGTGGCTCTCGCGTCTCTTCACAGTCTACTGCTCCATCATGTTTATTCTTCCACTGCTTGGGTTAGTAACCTCATCTAACAGTCACCTAATGATCTCTGCCAGATAACGGACACTGACCCAGTTTTTATGGTTGCCACATTATAAAGAATGTTGAATCAGAAGCTCTCTGTTCCTCTAATACACAAGGTCATGTCTCTCAATACTGAATTGATCCTACAGTTTGTGACAGAAAGCTTGCAAAATTATTTTTCCCTTTGTTTTTCCCTCAGGCCTGTGGCTGCTGCTAATTTCTACCAAAGGGCACTCTTAGCCAACGCTTTGACCAGCGCTCTGCGTCTTCACCAGAGGCTGCCTCACTTCCAGCTCAGCCGGGCGTTTCTGGCCCAGGCTTTGCAGGAAGACAGCTGCCATTACCTCCTCTACTCACTCATTCTTGTCAACTCTCACCCCATCACCAGTATCCTTTTTGCTACACTGTTAGACACATTCTGACCATTTGAGATTCTAGCAGTGGAGAGAAGTCACTTCTTTAAAAATGTTGTGAAATATCTGTGACTCATAGGCCTTTGTGAAAGTCTTTCCTTTACCAAGGTTTTCAGTGAGCATATTCCCTGTGTTCCTCTTCTCCCTACTTCATGCCAGCACGTACACCAAGAAGGTGCTTGATGTGAGTTACTTTAGTTATGACTTGCCTTTCAAAAGAGCTTTTATTTCCGCGGGTCCTTGAGTTACGACACAGATCCGTCCCTACAATAGTGATGTAACACGAATTTTGGTTTTAGTCGAAAACACCCTAGCCTAAGTCACCTAGTTGTAAAATCATAATCTAGAGCAAAAAACACAACTAAACCACAGAAAAATGAAAAGGACATAAATATACTACACTTGTATACTGTACCAAAAATGAGTGTAACAGTCCAAAATGGCATAGGTAAGTGTACTGGAGGACTCACTCATACACCACGTTACTGCTTATTCTGCGTATTCCTTTGCCACACGCAACCAAATTCTTTATGGGAGTGAGCGTCGAAACTGTTGTAACCCGAGGACCCCCTATACTTGTATTATGTAAATAAGTCCGAAAAATTCAATTCTTGATTATTCCCCCCCCCCCCCCCCCAAACAGACAATGGGCCCGGACAGTCTTCAGTTTGTGAGGAACTTATTGAACAAGCTCACAGCCAATCAACTGAACATCCTCAAATTCATTGCCTGCAATGAGATTTTCCTGATGCCAGCCACCATTTTTATGCTGTTCAGGTAAATGTAACCTGTATATTTATATTGTTTATAGCTGCAGCTCTAACACCAGTCCTCGAAGATCTACAGTTCAACATTACAGATCTACATGCTAAAATCTTACAGCACAAACATGTGGACCATCTTGAGGCTGCTTTGAGAACCATGGGTTTGTAGTACAGACAACTCTGCTTATACGCGGTTCAGCAGTCGCGGCTTCACTTCCGCGGATTTTTTCTGAGAATCAAACTAATAATTGTTCGTGGAAACTCCTGCCTTGTTGACGAGGCCTAGACGTCACAGCTTTTATCGTGGCAATATATAATTTTTCATGCATTCTAGTGCTAAATTATTAAGAAAAATATAATTGAGAAATTTTGTGACATAAATATTAATGTAAATTCAGCTACGTTTTCATATAAAATATAACTATACATTTTTTGGTACTTTCCAGAGAACACTAAGAAAGCGCATCTTGGGATGGTGAAATACCAGTGTCCTCAGGTACAGGAGGTTTGAAAGTAGCCAATCCGAGAACGTTAATTATTTCTCCTTGCTGCTGCTGCCCTGTGATGCATCTTGCGTGGAGCTATCTGTTTCTCTGAGTGTTTTCGTGTTTTTCGTTTTGTTCTTCTTAAAGCCCGGTATTTTTTGCTGTGAATTAAATTAATTTATTGCTGTATTTACCTGCTTATAACAAAGAAAATGACAGCGCATACCAAAGAAAACACGCATGCATGAATTACAGAACAGTCTATACAGGGGTAACATCACTATTTACATTCTAAACACTGCTGGAGTTCAGTGTAAACTATACAGTACAAATATGGGTTTACCTTTACATTTTCTTTCAGGGTAATGAGTTTAAAATGAAATTAAAGTGTTTTGAGAGCATATTTGGGGGAATCTTTAGGGTTTACACTATAAAAACAGGCATTATTTTTTACCCTATTACAAATCGCGTTTTTTCCACTATACGCAGGTGCTCATTACTGTACTGAGATTTAAATAGAACAATTATTACTGTCTGCAGTCCATCACAAATGTCTGATTTATTCTTGTAGATATTTTTGTGCTCAACACAGCCCATTGCATAAAATTTTAGCCAGGTGGAGTGTGTGAGGTTGCAGCACAAATGTGTGTGCAGGGTGCTGCTATAAATCACTAAGCTTAAGAAACATGCTAAAAGTGCTTTGAAAGAATTTGCCATTAACACAAATCATTTACTTTTTTGCTAAAAACAAACAAAAACAAGGTAATTATCAGTTTGCTTTAAGTTAAGATTTAAAAACTTGAGAACTCTCATTACATGAAAAGTCTTTAGAGCCTTTATTAGCTCTATTTGTAGTTCTGTTTAAAAAATCAGATAGTAAGAACTGATTAAACAAATAAGTGCACTTGAGAATACTCTCGTGAATGACCTTCTCTTAATCATTACAGTGGACAGGGCAGTCTGCTGCAGCCCTTCATTTACTACCGGTTCCTCACCCTGCGTTATGCCTCCAGACGAAACCCCTACTGTCGGTAAGTGTTCATTTTGCTTGCCTCACATTTTTGTTTAAAGTGTTATGGATGACTCATTTCTAAATGTTATAGCATGCACTGTCTAGAGTATGTTTAGTATTGATTATGGTTTTATTTCTTGTTCACAGGACCCTGTTCACAGAGTTGAGGATTCTGCTGGAGCATTTTGTGATGAAACCCGCCTGTCCTGCCTTTTTCAGAAGAATGTGCCTCAATAGCATTGCCTTCATTAGCCGGCTGGCCCCCACAGGAGTCTAACCCTTGTCTCTCTGTATAAACACATGCTCCTAAACACCATCACACATTGGTGTATATACAAACACTCATACGTACATGCACACACATACACGCTCCTACAAAAAGAGCAGGTAGGAGGGAGGTTCTCCAAGATAGATTTATAAGCAGGCTGACAAAGTCTCTGAAGTCAGAGGTTGATTCCTTGCTGATCATCTTTTGCGTAGAATGCAGTGACTACTTTGGAGAGACTTCACTGATTGGAAGGAAAAAAAGCTGAATCTAAGACATGCAGGAAAAAGATTTTACCTTTGAATCCAGTACCTGTCTTTGTTCAGAGCTTTTGAAAGATTATTTATAAATGGCTATGTATGTATGTTTTTCTTATGGGGTTGGATGAAAATATTTAAGCTTAGAGTAATTAATTGCTAGGTCGATATGGTTTATTAGATGTTCTCATGCAGGGAAAATATTTTAATGTCATTCATGTGTGTTTTTGTTTCAGCTAATATTTGTTCCATTTTTACAATTGTAGTTTGTTTGGGGCTGGATTACCTTGAAATTGAATTGGAACTGTATCTGATCAAATTCAAAATGTTAGTGAACAGCTATTGAGCCGACTTGGAAAGTAGAGGAATATTTGATCATTTGGATATCCCTTTTTAAATAGAACAGAACAATTAAAAGTAAACTGTAGTTCTACTAACCATTTGCCTCAATACCTGCAGCCCCTTTGTGAAATATTGCTTGCCTTGAATGTAAACTGTTCAAAGTAAGTGCATTTCTACTACCTAATAAAAGCCTGTTTTATGATTGTTTATATTTCAGTTATTTGCCATGTTTATATGTGACTTAATCAATAAACTTGATCTAATTAAAAGCTCTGAGGTCAGTTTACCTTGCATTCTCACTTCCCCAAAGGCTGTCAGTATTATTCAAATTGTAAGTTACCAATTGCACTGGGTGCAAAAACAGTTGAGAATGTATAAAATGTTAATTTTAGTTACAGTTTAGTTAACAGGAAGCCCACTTCTTTACAAACTGCAGATTTGCCAATGAGTTTAATTCAACAGTAGTAGTCATGCAGAACTATACATGCAGGTATTGCTTTATATCAGTAAACCTTAAAAAGTGATCCATTTTCATATTATCCAGCCATATGTTGAGCAAGCAAATCATGGACCATTTAGAAGTTCTTGCTGAGTGGTCCACAAAACTACTTCAAACCAAGAAAAGATGTACAATCACAGCAGTGTAGCAGACCAGTTAAATGTGACCCAAGAAGACTTTCTGAACCTGTGAATTACAAATTAAACTTGGCTTACACTAGGCAGTTAGCCTAGCGGTTAGGGTGTTCACCCTGTGATCAGGAAGTCATGGGTTCAATGCCCAAGACTGCTAAGCACCTCTGATGTACCATTGAGCAAGGAACCATGCCCCCCCCCCACAGAGCTCCTGGGTGCTGTGTTCCTGGCTGCTTACTGCTTCACTTGGTGAATGAGTTAAATACAGAAAGAATTCCACTGTTCACTGTGGAGTGTTCATGTATGACAGAATGGTCACTTTCACTTTTGTAGCTACATGAGCAAGTATGAGAACTCAAAGTAGCTTGAAGCAAGTACAGAAAATAACTTTAGATGCAAGTATACAGAACCCTTAATCATAAGTCCATTCCAAAGAATTCACACTCATGATAGTATTTTAGAAAACCAGTGGCAAGGTTTATTTGTTAATCTTGGGGGGCAGGGATCTTTACATTGTGAAGTGTGTAAAGAACACCACTGGTGTCAGTATCAAAAAAATGCAAGGATCAAAAACAGCGCTTGATTACCTTCTGTACAAAATATCTGGGTACATCAAGCATTAAAAATGCAATCCTACAGGACTGCACATAAAAATATACATGAAGCACTAACTGCACCACATCCTCATAAAGGCTATGGTGTCCATAATTTGTGTTATGGGAATATGCAACATTTCAAGAATGTGTACACAATTCCTGTTAGAGTCTGAAATTGGAGGGCAAAAAGATTCAAGATGGGCAGGATCAGTTCAACACCAACTTCTTTGGAGGGTCAATGAGAGACACTTCATGGTACCTAGAAAATGAAAAGCCACTGGTCAGGAGGACACACCACACCAGTTTAAGAACTGAGCATGAACAAATGCACCTTTTGGCTTACTTTGAGCTCTTGTATTTCTCCCTGACAGACTGCTGTGCATGCTGTGCTGCACTGAGGTAGGTCTGATGCAGATCTTGAATGCAGGGCATAAGGTCTTCCAATGTGTAGCCAGTCATCTCAGTAAGGGACTTCGACTAAGATTGAATTAAAAAACCCCCCACAACTTTAGGAGGTCATCAAGAATGAGTTATTGAACATAATGTTTACATACATTTAACTTACCCATGAACCCCCTGCAATAGTGTAGTTTGCCAAAGTAAAGGCAGCAGCAGCCGTTTGAGATGGAAGGTACTTTAAGAAAGGATCTGAATCCACCAAACTCAGCTCTCCAAGAAACTGAAATGATAAACAGAATTAAAATACAGAACCACAAGCCAACTTGGACAATATTCAGGTAACTTTACTCACCATTGACAAGCTCTCCACCTTCTTGCTGACATGCTGTCGTAGGAAGTACTGGGTGAGAAACTGGTTGATCGTTGGTGCGGCCAAGTCAAAGGAGAGGACCTTTAGCACTAGGTGCTCCATTCTTAACACTTGTTTCTTTGTATAGGTGTCATCCGTTATGTAGACGAACTCCGCCACCTCTGGGGGGTAGATCTCCTCAAACTTTCTGTAGTGGGACAGAAGGCCTGTGAGCAGGACTAGAGACAGATGGAGCACAACAAAATTAGAACGAAAGCAAACTTACGAAGCCAACAGCATAGCTGCCGTGCCAACCAGTTGAAGCTTCCCCCTCAGGACAGACATGGAGGACAAGAAACGGTCGATGTAATTCACCGCCAGGTACAAGGTCTCATTCTGGAGCTTGTATTCCTCTCCAACCTCCACCAGCCAGTCCACCAGGATGGCACGCATGCTGTTTGTGATATCTGGCTGCTTCTTCATATAGCCTGCTTTTGGCCTGCATTTAAGCTGAAGGAGACCAGACATTAGACCACAGTTCTCATTTACCCATGGCTTTGTATTCCAAAGTCTAGAGACATGACACACCTCCACATCCCTCAGATGTGTGTGAATTTCAGCACCGTATTCAGTAACTTCATTCACATTCGCCGGCCTCTCCTCAGGCTCAACTATCGACATGTCCATGGGAGAATCTGAAAAAATTTTTTTAAGTGAGGTTTAAAATCCAAGTCATGATGCATCCAGGAGTATTGCATGTCAGCACAGCAGCATTCCCACTTACCAAAACTGAGATCCATAGGCAGCTCAATGGTAGCAAGGGGCTGCCTTAACCATGTGACCGTGGGATTTAGTGTGAGTGGAGAGCAATCTAAGGCGGCCTTTTTCGTGGATACCTGTGTCTTCGAGCAGGCGCCATCAGGTTCATCAATGTGAATCTGAAAAGCAGGCTGTTTGGCTGGGGGCTTCTCGGCATGGCTTCTGCCCAGGTCTTCCGACCTGCAGGGCTGGGCTTGCGGTACACAGGCCTAGAAAGTAGAATAAAGCAAGTCTTCAGATTGTAATAGTATTGCAAATTTAATGCCACTTAAATTAATCTAGATAAGAATAAATATTTGATAAATTCACAAACTTTGTGGTGGTACCTTATTTAAAAACATCTTCCAGAATACTTTGGCAGTTAAATCATTGCCTTGTATCACTCAAAGCAGAACAAAGTAAAAATGTGTCACTCAAGGCTATAGTACACAACTCTTCACCTTTTAATTAAAAAAAAAAAAAAAAACACGTGTAAGCCTGCAACGACCATTATGGCATCTTGCACAGACCATTTGCTCATGTCTAGTTTGAAAAGAAAACCACTCTTATTAGCAGCAGGGTTGTATGTTAAAACATTCATCCCATGCAGTTTGCTACTTACTAGATATAGGACCCCAACTCAGGTCGGAGATCTGAAACAGGGACTCAGTTCTGCATTAAGGGCTTCTTGAGATTGCAGAACAGGAAGACTAAGGCTTAGCTCAAGCATGCAGTTTGAATTGAACGGCAGTTAAATCATGGGAATTAAGCACAAAATACACAAGCTACTCCTTCCGTGTCTGTAGGTGCACATGTTTTTAAACACACCTTACATGACTAGCTAGAGACTAGTGTCACTTCAGGCTAGCTGCTAAAATGGCGGTCTATGTGTAGAGGAAATAAATGTAGGCATTTTAAAGAAAGTTACGGCCCTGTAACCACCTTAAACATACCAATAAGGGTCTAAACACTCAAGTAGTACAATTTATGCCGTTTAGATCTGAATAAAAATGTAGATAAACACAAAGGCATAACTTAGCAGTGCTAATGCAAGTTAGCCAAACATAACCACCATTGCTAAACAAAAACACAAGGAGGGAACCCTTAAATGAGGCAAAAAAAATGACCTTAACGCGTTTACGTGCAGAATTGTTCGCTAGATTAAGGGTTTTGCTGCAAAAATGCACATTTTAGGCTAGGAAATGGGCCCATGTGGGCTAAAAGACCTGTTTGGAGGGTCTCAGGGCGGGCTGTCGCCTGGGGTTATTCTCCAAAGTCCCCAGAACGGTTCTGTTGGGTTTGGGGTTCACATTCTCCTGGTTCTCCAGTCTGTTCTTGGTGGCACCTCGTAGAGAGAGCCTGTTCTCCTGGTTTCCCACCTCGCTAGAAGACATTCTGCAAACCGATGCAACAAAACCTCGTCCTGCAGACCAAAATGAAGCAAAAAATCCAGAATTTCACGCAGTTGTGAACACAACAAGACTGCGGGAGGATCCTGAAAGTGATATTAAAGCTCCACAAAGTGAACGAAGAAGCACAGAGGGACCTACCACAGGTGAAAACAGTAGCTGCTCGTTGCTAAGACAGACTACACAAGAGTCTTTTGAAGCTCTTGCGTCTTACGAACCGTCACGAACGTAAACAAAAGGTTTAGAACGTTTCTGCATCTACACAAAAAGCGCCATAATCGTGCTAAAAGCTAAGGAACACGCCAGAAATGTCCTCCTGAACTCCTCCACCCCGATCCTCTCCTTGTCCTGTCCCAGTTCAAGTAGCCCGCGACTATTGAAAGCCACCAATCATCGAGCCCCGCGGCCCCTGCGTCATTCAGCTACGGAGCCCGCGAGGGGCGGGGGGCCCAGCGCGAGAACCGTTGAGAAGTCGGGGCGCGAGACTCATTGGCTCGGAGGAAAATTTAAACAGGGTAGAGTGGACCTGCACAATAGAGGATGCACCAAGCTTAGTCTCTCTAAATACACAGATAAACATATCAATTTTGCATATAGCACAGTGTATAATGCATAAAACATCTGTAATTTTAAAAGAGGAAGAAAAGACTGTAAAAGTAAAGGACATAAATATAGAGGACAGTAGAGGACTAATGCTTCTTGTTTCGTCTCTCTAAATATACACATAAAAATAAATTTAGCAAATAGCTCGATGTACAATGTACAAAAACTGTAATTTTAGGAGACGAAGACATTCACTCTATATGCATATTGGATAAAAGTAAAGAAAACAATGGGATGGACAATAGAGGACAACTGATGCATCTAGCTCAGTCCCTCTAAATATACATCTAAACATGATTTTTGCAAATAGCATGATGTGTAATGTATAAGAATTGTGTGATTTTAAGAGAGGGAGACATTCTCTTCATAGGAGCGTTTGATTGCAACAGTAGAGAAAACAATGAGATGGACAACAGAGGACATCCACAAAGTGGCAGAATCTTTTTCAGTTTCTGCTATTGCCTACTAGTGGAACCTTGCTAAAAATATTTTTGTAAATATATATTTTGCTTTGTCCATTTCAAATGTAAACTCTCATCTTTGTAAATTACTTTTCAAAACAAATCTTTTATTTTTGCAGATTATCTTACTAAAGTCTTTTTTTTAACTGGAACCTTGAATAAAATGATAATTTTACTATTTAGGGTATGCATATTTCACATAAACTAAAACACTGACCTGTATTAAGTGATGTTAAATACCACATTCTACATAGTATATTTTTATATTGCAGATTAAAGAATAGATACAACAATAAGAGAATCAATTTCAAAACTTTCTCTTATATTCAAACCCTACTCAGTGACAAACAGAAAACATCATTACTGCAAACATTTATTACATTATAGAAATAGAAAACAAAAAAAACCTGTCTAAAAAAGACACAGTGCTCATATTGTATTATCCTTTTATGATTTAACACATCACCTCTAACAGTCCTTATACAGCATCAGTTCTTTTCTATCTGAAAGTGTTTGGCTTCAGCAAATAAATATCAGAAAACTATTCACAAAATAAAACAGTTACAAATATTACATAGAATCTGACTTTGGCTTTACTCTTATTAAGCATCATTGAAAAAATCCATCAGAGAATTCAGATCATAGTTGTCTAATATTTCAAGGAGCTGTGAAACCTTGGTTTTGACATTCTGCCCTTTAAATTTGAACTTGTCAATGAAGAGGTCGGTTATCATGCCTGTGGGAAAACAAAAATATCTTAATTCATGAGTTTTTCACATTTATTTCAATAATACAAGAACATAGATAAGGAAATAGCATGATTTAATTTATATCTGACATAAATACAAAGGTTTTTTACCATACAGTCTTTCGAGGTGGGCCGGCTGTCTCTTATATTCTTCTAAGAGACGGGCGGACTCATCAAGTATACTGCGATACTCTGGAATCAGGAAATCTGCGTTCCCTTCATGCACCTGTAGCTCCTACATGATACACACACACACACACACACACACACACACACACACACACGCACACTCACACACCATATGGCGCCCCTTAGAGAGGGTCCGTAGGTCAG
>JBBPCX010000032.1:12272726-12286869 GCA_037974365.1 Hydrocynus forskahlii | reverse complement strand
AATCCTACCTTCAGCACCACCACTGGGTTCCTGAGCAAGACCCTTAACCCCAAGTTGCTCCAGGGAAACTGTCCCCTTTAGTCATGGAATGGAAGTCGCTTAGGATAAAAGCATCTGCTAAATGCCGTAAATGAAACTGTAAATCAAAAAGGTGCCAGCTGCATGTTCTAATGACAACAGACTGTGATTTGTTTTTACACGCTCACATTAATTGTTATTCAGAAAATAAACAAAAGTGAAAATTGTGCTGTTATCTCAGAAAAATAACTTTTATTAATGTTGTGCATAAATATTTTGATACAAGATAATATATAATGTTCACAAAAAGGAAAATAAATATCTGGAAAAAGCAAATGACTCATTATTGCAGGGAAACTGAGAAACAGAAAACAGGAGTCTCGTTTACAAACCCAACTTCAGGGAAGACTACATTTGAACTCTCCGCTTTTGGAGATGTAGTGCTACTCAAAAAGCACACCAATTTGATTCAGTTTTTAATGTTTGTCCCAGTAGAGTAGGAGCATTTCTTCATCTACAGCTGTTTTATTGTTCTCTCTCTTTTTAAACCCACCAGCACCCTCTGCTGTGTACTTCATCTACTCTTCAGAGGCAAAGACAGAGATTAAGACTTAACAGAGGTAAAGGTATTAAACATTTTTATTCATTATACATTTTCACATTCATAGACTGGCAACTACACACAACAGTTATTCAGATTGAAAAATACGTTCTAACATAGTTAAAATACATGGAAAATCACAGATTGTTCTCTGTCCAGGAGCATTCAGACCGGTAGACATACATAAACTCAGAGGTTTTCAAAGTGTCCCTAACAATGCCCATATACTCTTCAGCGTACATGAAGCTGAGTGGAAAAACAGGATACTGTTAAACAGGTTTTAAGGGTAGATTTTTCATTTGGTGGTCTCACACACCAGCCCAGGATTAGACCTTGTCACATGGGAAATCACTGCTATAAATCCAGTACAGCTGACAACTGTATACAACAGTATAAAGTAGAGGAGGCTTTCTCTTGAATCTCTACCAATCTTCCATTCAGACACCTCACAACCACACCAGGATACCTTTTCAAGTGTCTTTTCTTCTGCAGGATTGAACTACAGAAAATTAAACAGAGAAACAAGACAAAATTATGTTCAGTATTATTACAGTGGTTATGCCAGTGGTTCAAGTGATGTTACTCATTTTGCATCTGTGCTGTAGTGTCATGTCTTTGGGAAAAAACAGTGCAAATTACATTCACTTTTGTTTATAATTACACTGAAAGTTCTGTAATACCTCATATCAAGTGTTTGCGTGACCAAATTTCAAAGACTTTTGACAGAAGAAATATTCAAAACAGCCTATTTAGGGTCAAATACATTTTTGAGAGGAATTAATATTCTAAGACAGAATGAATCACATCAAGGCATACCTTTCCTCAGTATGTAAACCAGCCAATGACAAAAGCGCAGGCACTCTGTAAAGAAGGCCAGCAGTGCTGCTGCGCCAGCCTCTTAGCAGTGCCCGTGGGTCCTGGAGTGGTCGGCGGCGGTGCTGTTGTTGGTGGTGGAGGGGTCCTTGATTCCGCCACTTTCACTGGTCTTGTCGGTTTGGTCCTTGGTTTGGTCCTTTGCCTGGCTCCCTTTGGTCTACTTTGGTCTGATTTTGGAGAGTCAGGCCTGGCATTCCATGGCTTGCCCTCAGTGATGTCTGGACTCTTCCAGGCGGGCTGCACATGCTCATCCCTGGGTGCATCGTACGTGGAGGAAGAACTGGTGAAGACCATTTGGGCCTCGTCAGATGCTTTCTTGCACATGAAGGGCTTGAGAGCGCTCTCACCCTGGCAGGCGTTCCTCAGCTTGCGGAGGCCCCACATGATCTGTGTGAAGAAGTGACGTGGGTTGTTGTTGTAATTTCGGCAAACCTGTGGCCTGCCCTGGTAATCGCACCAGTAGGACCTGTCCTGGGAATGGCAGTAGATGCGTAGATTGGTCAGGTCACCATGTTCTGTTACCATCATAGAGCACTGATCCTTGGCTTTGGTGGCAAACCGAATGGGCTCTTCCCATGTGCTCTCCTGGCTCTGAACAAGGGATGCCCAAAAGCAGCAGGACAGTATGAGTGCGCCGGCCAGAGATTGCATGTTGAAAGCTGGAGAGCTGGAGGCTGAGAATGAGAGGCACTTAGACTTCCTTTGCTATTTATGGCTACTGCTCACAAAGAGGGCATTTTGAGTTATAAAGGCAGGGAAACTCAGACCCCCTACCACGCTGGCATGGTCATCTGTAGACTATCAATGAGAAGCAGGCACACATATGAAAGCAATTGAGAGCAGGATGCATGCACATGTCAAACACCGTGGGTACAAACCCAAACCCGTAACTCGCATGATGCTCTGCACAAATGGAAGGAGAACACCACAGCTATATATATTCTCCTTCCCTCGCTTTGACTCACTGACCATGAGAATTTAAGGAATCAAGTTATTTGTAAGGAATTCCATAATAGCTCAAGTAGATGGATTTCTTTCTTTTTTTTTTTTGCAAGTGACCAATTTTCAAAAACAAGATGTTGATGTGCTTTTTATAAGGTCCAACCACCAAAAACACAGAGGGAGGATGTGCAGGCTGTAATTTAGAACATTCATCCGAGCATTTAATTACCTCTGAAAAGCAATGAAAATAAACAGTAAACAGTTATTTAAATTTGGATTCCCTGTCTTATGTAACAAGAAGAAATATCTTAATTCTTTAATTAATTTTAACATTAATTTGACATACAGTGATATAACAAGCAGGCTGTACTTAAGTTCAATGCGCACAGAGTCACAAACTTCCTTCAGCTCATTATCAGATAATGCAAGATAATGAAGATACTAATTAAGTATAAAAAGTATCTTTACAGAAGGATTTCTATTTTAATTTGATTAGCACACACAGAAATCTGTCAGCTCGGTCAATTTATGTTTTATCTGATGGGAATTAAACATTCCAACATTGTAACTCCTTCATTAATCAATTAATATTTCAGTTTCTTTGGATTTAAGGCTTCTTTGGACACAAAGGTATGGTACAAATTGTAGACTCACTTAAAAATATATTATTTACTGTACAAAATTACCACAGTGGTTTAAGCAGGTACACCCAAACTGAGTTCCGGATGACTATGCAACAGGATAAACGTGGCAGAAAGTAAAATGGAAAACAGGATTAAACAGAATCGCGGACACTGAAGACGTGTTCAGTTTGAAATTTTATTCACAATATTTTACAGTTTAGCCAGCCTAAACACTTGGACTTGAAAACCAGCCGTGTTGACAACAAGCCCCCACGACGGCTAAATGCCACAGGACATCAGCGGAATGTCTTTGAGCAAGCGTAAGACACCACCAGGCGTACTACCACTGCACCTGGAGGTGGAGGAACAGTGCATGATAAAATCAAGACCATAGCCAACAGCAGAACGGAACTAAGGTGCCTCGGGGAGCTCAAACGAAGAAGAGTAAAAATCAGGTAGCACACTTTATCTGAGGCCTGCATAACACTGTCATATACTTGTCAAGTGATTTAATGAACCATTATGATACAAAAAATATCTAGCACCTGACGTCATTTTTAACAACAGACAGAAATATTACCAGAGCAATGAACTAGAGATATTTGGTGACATGACTGGTGATATCATACTATGACAGTATTAAGGAGGCATTTTTTTAGTCTTCAAGCAATGTGTCAAGATAAAACGTGTTCTAATCTTTTGTAAATTTCGTCCTGGGTTTTTGTTTATCCAAAACATACAAATGTTTTAAGATGCATTACATTCACTCATTTGATAGCTTGTCAGTGAAAGTAATTCCGAAAACAGTCTAACAATTTTTGTAATAGGCAAAAACAAACCCACTAAGACCTGAGATCTACATCAAAAATAGGTTTTGGCATCAAAGAGCATTTTTTTTTCTTGGAGAGATATATGACTATGCCTACAGTGATCCAAACTCAAACTCTCCTTGTTAGTATCATAATAATGGCGGTGTAAAAAAATTGGCTACTCATTAATGTAAACTAAATTACACCACAACTGCCACAATCCTATTTTCCCCAAACAGTTAGAGATGTTACTGATACAACTTAAAAAAACAAAAACAAACGTGTCTTCAGCATTTCAGGACACACAATGATCCGACACCCACAGAAGAATTTTCATGCATTGCTAGAGCAGGGTTTGGTGGCTACCTCAGCTTTATCAGGGATGAACACAGATCTGCATTTCTGGTTGTCCTCATTCACTGTGCACAGGTAGCATGGAATAAAGAACAAATGTAAAGGCAACAATTCACTCAGCCTCGGAATGGCTTGACGACAATCCCACGTTTCATTATCACAATAGTACTAGTGCATATGCAAGCACATGGAGCATATTTTCATCTACACCAGTCAGCCACAATACTAAAACCACTGACAGGTGAAGTAAATAACATTGATTATCTTGTTACAATGGCACCTGTCAAGGGGTTGGACATAATAATCAGTAAGTTAACAGTTCTTGTAGTTAATGTTTTGGAAGCAGGAAAAATGGGCAAGCCAACGTTGACAACTTGACATGGCTGAGCTGGAGCATCTCCAAAACAGATGGTTTTGTGGAGTGTTCCCAGAATGCTGTGGTCAGTACCAACCGAAAGTGGTCCAAGGAAGGACAATTGAAGAGCCTAAGTCTCACTGTTGTGAGTGGGGAGTCGAGACTAGCCTACTGCAGAAGATCTACTGTAGCACAAAGTGCAGAAGCAGTTAATGCTGGCTATGACAGAAAGGTGTGAGAACATATAGTGCATAGCAACGTGCTGCTAATGGGGCTGTGTAGCTGTAGACTGGTCAGAGTGCCCATGCTGACCCCAGTCTACTGCCCAGTCTACTGAAGCAATGGAAGCAGGTGACCTGGTCTGATGACCTGGTCTCATGTGGATGGCTGGGTGTGTGTGTGTGGAGCTTACCTGGGGAAGAGATGGCATCAGGACGCACTGTGAGAAGAAAGCAAGCTGACAGAGGCAGTGTGATGTTCTTGACTTTGTTTTACTGGGAAACCCTCTGGCGTTCATGTTACTTCAACATGAACCACCTACCTAAACATTGCTGCAGACCAAGTACACCCCTTCATGACAGTGGCCTCTTTCAGAGGGTAATACACCTCGCCACACTGACAAAATGTTCAGGAATGGTTTGGGGAACATGATAAAGAGTTCACAGTGATGACATTCAAAAGATCTCAATGGAGGCTCCACTTGCTACCAATGCCTTGGTGCCAGATATATCGCACAACACACCTTCAGAGGTCTTGTGGAGGCCATGTCTCCCAGGTTCAGATCTGTTTTTGCGACACGATTTTGACCTACACCACTTTGGACAGGTGGTTTTAATGTTATGGCTGATGGTTGTCTATGTTGCATATGTTGGTGGCTCACGGGCCACTGGCCTTCAATGGCATGGTCACTCTGTTCAAGACTGTGATCTGCAGATAGGTTTACTGCCACACAAAAAACACCTCCAGTCTTTCAGTCAGGCCCCAAACGAAGTTCAAGAAGTCATACATTAACCTGAATTCCAGACAGTGTATTCTACACAAAATTAAAAAAAAACAGGCTAAATTAAAAAAACCCAAAAACAATAGAGACAACAAAATAGAAACAGTTTTGGGAATGATGCAGTGGTGATGTTTCAACATTGTTATGTCTGCCATAAGTGACCTCTCAATGACTGTAAACAAAGACACATACATACAGTAGCTAAATGTTGAGGCCTCCCTGACTCTGTGACTGATATAACAGTGCCGTAACCATGCAGCAATCTCTTGATGTGACGAGAGAAGTGAAAAGGCCTCAGAGAAAACTGACAATGAGGCAGGGTAGTCACTGAAGGACAAAGAAGTGAAAAGCATTTCGTCATAGGACAGTATACAGTGTGATGTGAAGATGGACTCCATTCTTGGCCCTGTAGCTAGGTGTCCTCTTCTGATGGCGTCCCCCCTCTGAACTGGGCCTGCTGTTTATCGGGAGGGCAGTAATCTGAAATCACAGTACGTAATGCATCATAAGCTTAAATGAAAAAGTTAAGTATATCAAAACTGAAAAATATGCATATTAAAGAAAGTAATACATCAAATTCATTGATTTAAAGTAATTTCCACCTGAATAGGACATACTCACTGACTTCACTTTATTAAGTACACCTATTTTGCAATAACACACTTTGTCCATTTTATCAGCTCTAATTACAATATAGTTGCAGTATAATTACTGTAGTTCTACAGTTGGATGGACTGTAATTTATTTGTTTCTCTACATTTCTCTACTGTTCTCTTTTGTCCATTTTATCAGCTTTGCTTACCACTAAGGTGTACCTAGTTCAGCAATTACTGTAGTTTTACAGTTAGGTGGACTGTAGTTCATCTGTTATTCTACATTATGTGTAGCCCCATTTCTCCTGTTCATCTGTGGTCCTGTGGGGGTAATGGCCAGTGGTAAAAAAATAATGTACAGAAACAGATGAACTACAGTCCATCTAATTGTGGAACTACTGAAAAGTGGCCCCTTACAGTTACTCGTGAACACAGCACAGCACACAGTGTGAACAATGTTAAAGTCTTTCTCTGTATTTAACTCATTCACTTAGTGAAGCAGGGGGCTGCCACTAATGAGGGGCACCTGGGGAGCAGAGTACCTTGCTGAAGGTACCTTGCTCCCTCAGTGATGTCTCTAGCAGTCCAGGGATTCGAACCCACAACCTTCTAGGCCACCAGCTGCAAGGTGCACGTTTATGGTAAGCAGAGCTGATAAAATGGACAAAGAGAACAGTACAGAAATGTAGAGCAACAGATGAACTCCATCTAACTGTCCCTCATCTATGCAGACAGACAGAAGGACTACAGTCTGTAATTGTAGACTACAAAATGTTCCTATATGGACAGTGAAGACAATAAAATGGACAATGAGTGTAGGCAGAAGTTAGGCATACCTAATGAAGTGTCTAATGAGAGAATATAATATAAACACAACTACTGCTACAGAAGCAATCAGTATTGCCATTTTTTCCACAGTTGGAAAATACCACTTTCCCTTTACATTTTGGTAAATTTCATTTCAATTTTCCTAGGACTTTGGAAAAAGTTATCCATTAACTTCCGATCCAAGTTAAGAATTTTTTTCCCTCCCCTTTTGTTAACAGTGACAATATTTTTTTCTGGAAATGATGCATCATTTTATATTCCCAAATAGGACAAAGACTTACAGTTCAGAGAGTTTCAGTTCCATGTCCCAATAGAGCTAGATGAATAACAGAAAAAAACCAATGAGTAATGTGTGGATCAAAATATCGTATCAAGCATAAATGAGCTGCAACATGGTTTGAAAAGCTAGGGCAACAGAACAAAAAGGAAGCTGGTTGGTAATGTCTGTTTACAGAGCAGTTAAACATGTTTGAAGTCAAACATTGGCAGGATCAGAAATTCACACAGTACAAACCTTCACACAACACTTCACACAAAGCCATTCAGACGGACCCATTCTAAAACAAGGCAACCGATAAACATGACACCAGACGGCAAGCGCTGAGAAAGTGATGAAATGAACCATGATTCAAATGTGTTCATAATTTCCACAAAAACGTAATACATCACACTCATACCAACACTGTATCAGTGTTATGTGTTAGGAAAGTAAATCCTTGCTGGTTTGATATATTTTATTCTTATGAAAAGGACACATTTGAATCAAGGAATCCTTTTTTTCAGTGAGGTAGAGAGACTCCAAAGTCAATGGCAGTGGAAAAGAGCCATTGGAAAAGAGCGTACATCAATAAGCAGTGGTTGTGAGTGGTTATTCCTATGAAGCATGCTACAGAGACAGTTGTTAATATGTGAGGTCATGCCAGCTGGAAAGATGGAAAGACAGCGGGCATCTCCTTTCACCCAGTACCTTACTGGAGTTTTGGGGGAAAAAAAACAAACGCTCCTCCTTGGTGTCACCAGTCGGCATGGCGAGGGGGCGCGGAGGCCCGTGGGAATCGAGTCATAGTATCATAGGCAGGGATGCTTGGGGCACAAAGGAAGAGATGGTCAGCACCAGGTCAGCATGTATTCCACACCCTCCTTCCCAGCCCTTTCTCTGAAAGACCCTTCTCCTTTTCTCAAACCCCTCCAGTGTTCTAAAAGAGCAGGATGCAAGCTTTCCCATGCCACACAGAGCACTACAGTTGGGGCATAAATGCCACATTAATGCCACTACAAAGATGGTTGTGTTCTGACTTTAAAGGTCCCATATTCTGTAATTGTATTACATCCATTTAGTTTGATTTTATGTACCAAAACCAGTCATTGCCACTTTCCAACCTCCCTTTTAGACTGAAATCTGATTGTTTAACTGTGCCTTTAAGACTCATATATGTTAATGACCTGTGTTCTGATTCACAAAAGCTCTTACGACATCATAAACATGAGCTGTTTCACAGTTCCGTTTTTATACATGGACTGTAAAGGAGAGCAGAACTTTAAAAATGTTCACACAGGATATCAGTCTTATTTTAAAAAAAGCATGGAGATTTGCTTACGATATGGGCCCTTTAAAAACAGAGGTTATTTAATAATTAGTGTGATTGCATGAAAAAAATCCTTTTTGTGGTCGAGTCCCCTCTGTAATGTAATCAAGTCATCTTTAAAATGTGGGTCAGAAAGAGAGTCTGTCACGTAAAACACACAGCAGACTGTGACTTCAAGACACTAAAGCTCAGATCAGTAATAAAAAAAGACGTGTGTCACTGTTTGTTGTGGTTTAATTCAAAGTAATCAGCCTGTAAAAGCCACGTTCAGCCGTTCTTACCCATAAATGGCTTGGTAAGAGCTGGTAAGTTCACGTCCCTCGATAAAACGCTGCCTCTGACTCACAAGTTTGAATACAAGGTGCGAGCAATTACACGTCGCATTTTCTCACAGAAATGCACCAAGTTATATTTTAGTGCTGCTCATTTACACACAGATGCCTTTAGTAAAGTTCTCTGCGTGTAACCATAGTTTCATAAGGCTAGAACTATGTTAACACATGAACCCCATGATTGCTGACCCACGGCTGGCCTCTGTGGTGCTATGTGTGGCTCTGCATTCTGCTCTGAATCACACAATGATATCTGAGGATGTCCTGAACAGAGATGACTCTGGCAGGCGTGCAGTTATTGATGATAAATTGGTCAGAACCACCAGGTACAGTGGTGGAGTTAGTCTTGTCAGAGTCACATGCAGAGAAACATGCAATGCAAAATACAGAAAAAAGTCAGTCAGTGAGTGTTGATGCTTGTGATGAACTGCGGTCATGCTTTTTTTGAGCATGCAATGTTAGTATGAGGTCACACGCATTCAGCGCCAGTGTGTGCAGGCATCACGCCTGACATCACTGCTGCTGAGCTAACACCAAGTAAGAGGGGAGAACCGAAAACAGCAAAGTGGACGATTTCCACGTTTTGCTCGAGGAAAGGGCCAATTTTTCACCCGGCATGCATTGCGTCTCCTACGGTCTCATCATACTTCCTTCAGCCAAACCACCTCAGACCTTGCATGCAAGTTTAATCCACTCAGTGCAAGGGGGTTGGGTTCTTTTTACCTTGTCATTACAGGGTTTTGGAAACCATGTAAACGTTCATTATAATAACCATTATTACCAATTTCCATAATGAAACAGAATACTAAATACAAACAAATCATAAACAAAATATGGCATGAGACAAATGACATGCGACTGGGGGTGACTGGGGTTGGGCTTCGTCTCATAAACGTCACGTTAAGTATAAAATGGTTTAAGTACAAATTGTTTCTCACAAAACTGAACAATGTAAAATATACAGAAATCGTGTTTCGATGTGTGATTTCACCAGCCCTTTATGTTAAACAAGGGAGCTTTTTTTTGTTTGTTTTAAAGACAACACACAAGACAAGCAAGACCCTTCACCGGAGAAGCATTCCAAGGCTAAAAGCTGAAACCAGCACCAAATATTTAGCAGAAAGATTTCTGTACAAAACAGGTAGAGACGTCTTATTAATGAGTTTCTCAAAAGAAGAGAGCGTGAGGAAAATGGGGGAAGGAAACAGCTTACGTTTTCATGGGAATTGTCTCAATGCTAAAAAGATACAAGACAGGCAAGAACATTAAACCCACTGTGAATGCAAAACGCGCCAGAGAGCTTTGTGTACAGTGACATCACGGAGATGTCAAAACCGATGTCTCCGGTCAAGACACTTGGTGATTTTGTCTAGAGCAATGCATCATTACTGTAAGTGCATGTGAATGACTGAATAATACTAAAAAGAAAACATTTAATATATACAGTATTTATAGTTTTCTTAAAGTGCAAAGTGCTGGACTGATAAAAATAAAATAATTTTAAAACAACAACAACAACAAAAATGGACAAAGATGGAAATAGCAAGAATTGGTTATCATAATGTGAAATGCCAAGTCCCTGAGACAGAAGAACTGGAAAGATTGAGGGGGGGAAAGAGAGGAAAGAAGGAGAACGAGAAGGAAAACAAAGAGAAAGAGAGAAACACAGCCTGGTTACTATTTCTACCACATATAGAAAAGCAAAGAATAGTGATGAGATGAACATCTTCAGCACAATTGCAGGGACATCAGTTCTACTACCAGTTTAGAATGCTGTACTGGTTAATAATGATGTGTATCATATAGTGGGCCTCACTACAGACATGACAGACGGTCTTGGCAGGGCTACTCACTCGTCATAGACGTCCTCTGTGTCCATTCTGCGGTAAAACTTGGCCAGCCTCACAGACAGAATGATGCTGGGGAGCAGAAACAGAGTGGAGCATCCCAGTCCGAACCAGAAGGTGTTCTGCAGCCCAGCATAAAGAAAAGTGGCATTGAAACAAACGACAAACTCAGACGTAAATCAAATGTGACACACTACCAGTCAAACGTTTCAGCACACACAAATGTAGATTTCCTACATTTACATGTTACTCACTTAATATTTACTAAACAATACACTCAGTATTCTTTGCTAGCAAATACATTTACAGCATGTTCACCATTCGAGTACCTTCATTAGCCAGAAAATGTTTTTTATTCATCACAATAGACCTACAAAAAGCCACCTAATATAATTATACTTACAATACGGATCACCAGACGAGTGTTAGGTATTTAACGAGCTATTAAGTGCTGAAACAGTGAACGGATGCAGTATTTTAACAGTATTTTCACCTTTTGAGGACCTTTATTAGCCAGAAAATGTCACATTTGTATTCATCACTACTCACCTATAAAAAGCCACCTAATATTTAATTATAATTATAATGTGGGTCACCAGACGAATGATGGTTTCTTTGCTAGCAGTGACAGTCAATGGGATAAAACAGTAAACGAGTGCATGTAAAGTTAAAGGACAGTCTAGAATTTGACTCTGCATCAGCACACAACCAGTTAATAGGACCTGCACCGTCGTTTCAGATTCAGATTCTTAAAAAGGAAATATATTCATTATATTCATATATATATATATATATATATATATATTAATATTTTCATTTATAGTCAGTTATGCAGCATCTTTCCGATGCTTAACAAGAATAAAAACCTGCCGCTTGTGTCCTTGTTAAATTGGTCAATAATCCCTCTTGCTCTTGTTTTTGTATAACTCTGGAATCCTCGTGCATGCTTGTTTCTTGTTTTTTGGTATTCAATATTTGTGGCTCTTGTACTTATTTCCTGTCTGTCTCGACCTAAACATAGGACATTAATGATTCAAGTAGATGAAGTAGATAATCTACATGTAATTCACAAATTAAAATGTGAGCAAAAGTGTCTGTGAGCTCTTAAAGTTCTCAACTGAAATACTTAAACTTTTAAGAGGCAGCCGGGCTCCTGCAGCGATCACATGGAGTTAGGAGGGACCTGACCTGCCCCTGGGCTTCTGGAGTGAAAGCAGCGAGGGGCTTGTTACTAGTGTTACTCAGGGGCAGTGATTCTTCCGGCTGTTTCGAGGTGTAACACGTGAGTATAGAAGCCGTCAGCATGGAACACACTAAACCAGCTGTGTTTTTCATGTTCCTTCCCTTACATTTTGGGTTTGTCTTAATCACAAATGCTGGATAATAAATTCTGCCGTGTAAGATTTAATGGATTTGGTAATGGAGTGAAGGACCACACAATAGACCAATTATGCATGCCGTCTTGTGAAAGGTCAAACACAGTGACCTTTCAAACCCCCCTACAAATCTCACTAACTTTTAAGATCGAGCCCACCCACAAACTCCCACAAACCCAGGACAGCCTGATACCCCCCAGCCACTCCTGACTGCCATGGTGGGTCTGAACATGCCCCTGGTAGGTCCTGTCCAGTTCACGCTGAATGAAAGCACACACCTGGTATTTGCTCAGGCTTGCCATGCACATATCTGTGTTGGTCAGTGTAATGGCTCAGCATATGGAATTGGAGCTTTCTGTTTTTTTCTGGGTTTTCTATCTCTGTATAAAAGAGGCTCCGTGAAGCCTTTGCTGAGTTATTACTGATTTGTTTTATCACAGTAACAGTAAAAAGGAGACAGGTGTCTGAAGCATATTCCTATGCATTTGTTTTCTTGCTCAGAAATGTGGTCTTGGTCATTACAAATGATTAACATGATTTTGATTTTGTGTATCATGTTCTTTACATGTAAAATATGTGTAATTAAAGTGAAAGACAGGGCAGAAACCCCATTTTTGTCTCAGCATTGAAGTGTTAAGACAAATATATCAAACTGGGTTCCTTCCAGACCACAGCACTGCAGAGATCTACTTCTCATCTAATGCTCTGAATAAAACAACATGTCTTGCTAATTAGTGAATTAAGAGGCCATGTGTACGATCATATAAACTGGTTATTGCCATTGGGTGGGGTATTTAGCTCCTAAACTTTTCAGCAAATGTAATTTGTTGTTTTGGACGACTATTTGTATTATATCAGAGATCCGATCTTAATCCAATTCTAGGGCTCTGCAGCCCTTCACCACTTGGTTCAAGCATGTTGGTTCAAGATAAATATCTGGAACAGGATAAATATGTTGGCTGCATTAAGGTCAATGCGGACTGACTCAATAACCCCCCTGTTAAATGTATAAAAATATACAATTGTATGCAAAAG
This sequence comes from Hydrocynus forskahlii, assembly GCA_037974365.1. Classification (NCBI taxonomy): domain Eukaryota; kingdom Metazoa; phylum Chordata; class Actinopteri; order Characiformes; family Alestidae; genus Hydrocynus; species Hydrocynus forskahlii. Next base: position 12,273,694 of record JBBPCX010000032.1, on the reverse strand, counting down.
TTTGAGTACACATCCTTTACATTTTCTGCACATTTTAATGCGCAATAAGTGTTCATTTGCTGGATTTAACCTTTTGGAATACATAAAATGTTGTCTGTCCAAAAGTTTTGGCATGTTTTATATTTTATGTTTTGTTCAATATGTTTCCAATAAACAAAATGCCATATTTAAAGCTGTTTCCTACAAAAGATGTGTTCATTTATTTTCATTTACCAAATCTACAAAATATGTAATTTATTGGGGATATTCAAACTTTTGCATATGAAAACTCATTATTTCCAGTGGCCCAGTATGGCCAGTGCAGGTGATCTCTACACAAAAAAGTGCACTGAACATACTTGATGTGTGCTTGATCATTTCCACATGAATAAAATACATCAACACAATTACTGCCTTAAGTGGGAAACTATAATTACAACTGTGTTCATGTAATATATATTACTGATGTATAAATAACATAGACATGAGGAGCAGGCAATTATTTCTTTGCTCCTTCTGCCTCTGTACAGATCTCTCACCATTGAGTCCAGGAGGAAGCCGCAGGCCAGAATCTCTGCAGTGTCCATGATGTTGCTAATGGGCTTGCAGGTGGCCACCTCCATATCCAGCTATAGGAGAAAAAAACAAGTGTGAAATCGGAACTTTGATTTGTTAAAAGTATAACTTTTTGTCATAAATGAGTTAAGGTAAAGTGGCATTTGGCAGACGCTCTTTTCCAGAGTGACTTACAATCATTAGTTCCAGGGACAGTCTTACAATCATTAGTTCCAGGGACAGTCTTACAATCATTAGTTCCAGGGACAGTCTTACAGTCATTAGTTCCAGGGACAGTCTTACAGTCATTAGTTACAGAGACAGTCTTACAATCATTAGTTCCAGGGTCAGTCTTAAAGTCATTAGTTACAGAGACAGTCTTACAGTCATTAGTTACAGGGACAGTCTTACAGTCATTAGTTACAGGGACAGTC
>JBBPCX010000032.1:12213414-12229748 GCA_037974365.1 Hydrocynus forskahlii | reverse complement strand
TATGTCCCCTTTAATGCCAGTTTTGCAGGACCTTGATTAGACTTTACATATTTAAAACAAATCAACATAAAAACAATTGCAGAGTAGCAGAATAGAAATGTACCCAGCTATTATTACACAATTATAAAATTCACTATTGTGTGTGTGTGTGTGTGTGTGTGTGAGTGTGTGTGTGTGTGTATATATATATGTGGTACTGTGCAGAAGTCTTAAGCTCTTGTTTAATGTCATTTATCTGAGCAGAAAGAGACCAACAAAATACCAACAACTTTCCATCGCTGCTCTATTGAAACAATCTAGCCTGCTGTTTTGTATTGCTTTTTTTTTGTTGTTAAGTGCAGGCCTGTCCTGTCTGGTTTATATGATTTGTGTTTACTGTTTGTTACGAGAATTGCTCAGTGTTTAGTATTTGAACATAGAACAGTCCCATAAACCCTACATCGATATGGATTTACATTTCAGTTACCCGCTCTACCAAATCTTATGGTTTTGAACTAAATAATTATAGCTGCTGAGGATGAAGCGGTGGTCTGGAGCTGCCCTGGAGGGAGAATGTTTCTGCCGGACCCTCTGAAGCAGCAGGGGTCACCAAGCTAACATGCTCTTTCACAAGCATTACTAGTCAACACAGCAGGATAATCACACACACACACACGCACACACACACACACACACACACACACGTATATATACACACACACATACACTCACACATATACACACATACACAAACACACACATACATACACATACACACACACATACACACAACCACACATACACACACAAACATACACACACAAACATACACTCTCACATACAAAGCACGCACACACACTCAACCAGACACACACATACACACATACATGCACACCTACACACAAATATACATTATTAGTACAAATAAATCCTAACATGTAGAGTACTTTGGGGGAACATTACTTCTTGTAATTACTTGAATATGTATAATAAATATCAGACATATGCATGACTTACATTGTGTCTGTGTGTGTGTGTGTGTGTGTGTGTGTGTGAACGCACATGATAAGTGTGGGGTGTGGTAGTAGCAGGATGACCTCATCAGATAATCCTCCCTTCTCTCTCTGTCTCTCTCTGTCTCTCTCTCTCTCTCTCTCTCTCTCTCTCTCCTCCTTTACCTTTTTCTCTGGGCCATTCAGGATTGTCAAAGCCTCAGGGTCAACAACAACTGTCTCCATTTCTCTCTCCCTCTCTCTCTCTCTGTGTCTCTTTGTTGGCCTCTTGCAGGGAGATGGCACTTTTTGATACCGAAACACTGCAACTGAACAGTTTCTCACTATTTTCTTTCATTTCATCCCAAGGCCTGTCACAGCACTGTACTATCTTCCACCAGCTGTCCATAAATCTCCATCTGCAACCCATAAGATTAGGCGAAGTATCTTCACTTACTTCTTTATTTATGCTAGCGCAGCTTATTCCAAGCAAGCTTCCTCTGACAGAGCTCCGGTTCTTCCGAACGTCCGACTGGTTGGGGTTAATACTATTATGGTTTGATTACTAATGATGCTGCTGGCTGGTTGTGTGGAAATGTGAGTGCACTTGCTACTATATGTACCATCAAAGGCTGAATGGTTTGTGCGCCCATTATAAACTGTCCTGAATTCTTCTATATGTTGAATCAACATAAAAACAAAGATGCCGTCCCAAAGACACCGTCCTAAAGACATCGTCTCAAAGACATCGTCTCAAAGATACTCTCACACAGACACCATCCCAAAGACACCGTTCCAAAGACGTCGTCTCAAAGACACCATCCCGAAGACACCATCCCAAGATACTGTCACAAAGACGCTTTCCCAAAGACACCATCCAAACAACACCATCCCGAAAGACACCATTTCAAAGACCCTTCCCAAAGACACTGTCCCAACGACACTGTCCCAACAACACCATCCCAAAGACACCGTACCAACGACACTTTCCCAAAGACACTGTTTCAAAGACACTGTTCCAACACCGCAAGGGCCATCAGATCAGATCACCAGCTGAGCTACGGGCTTGACCTTTAGAAAACTACAATTATTAAAGTCACTTTTGGCTCATGATTTAAATGGAATTACACATTTATACTCTTTTTAAAAAGCACAGCTAGTTAAGTGAGGAATGTCATGGTCTTTTTTATGTAGATGAAGACTGTACGCTATTCATTAAATTCAAATGAACCTATATGAAATAGAAAAAATATCTCAATATAATACTGTTCAAGCATAAATTGGCACTGATTGAATTTCTTCTCTTTTTTTGTTTAAACGGGAAATAAATAAGGTATAATTAATATCAAATTACAACAAAGGTTGTTATCGCCAACTGTGATTTCTCAGGGTTAACAGTGACATCACATGAAATATAGAAAATATCCTCAACCCAATATTCTTTGGTTAGCCCACCTGAACCAACAAATAGAGAAGTCCTGCTCTGCTCATGAGTCCGGGACTGTTGTCTGAATAGCAGTGCTTTGCCATGCCCTAACAGCTCAATATCTCTTTTGAGGTCCATCGACGTGAGTGCTAGGGTTGAGCCACTCCAGCCCAGCGTTCCTGTCAGCAGGTGTAGAGAATACACCCTGAGAGCTCATTGATCTCCTCACAACAGACATTTCCGATGCTGGGATCAACACACGTGCACACACATACACATACACAACCAGTGTGCTTTTACACTTCAGGGTATAAGATCATATTCCATATACAGGGAGTCCTTGAGTTACGACACAGAGCCTTTCCTTCGACAATGATGTAATCTGAATTTCGGTGTAAGTGGAAACACACCCTAGCCTCGGTCACTTACCGATCCTAACACAGTTTAAAATCATAAAAACACAACTAAGCCACAGAAAAAGGAAAAGGACATCATTGCGCACTGTACTGTAGTAACAGAAAAAATGAGAAAAAATGTGTGTAAAAACGCTTCTAACAGCCCAAAATGGCACAGGTAAGCGTACTGGGGGACGCCAACTCCCTCCCTCATATGCAGCATTACTGCATATTCTGCGTATACTGTGTATTCTTCCGCTGTGTGCAACCAAACTAGTTACGGGAGTACGTTTCGTAAACTCGTATATCGAGGCTGACGTAGCCCGAGGACCCCCTGTTTTCCAGATATATTACATATACCATTATTACCTACCAATATTGTGCAGCACCCCTCATGCTCTGACCTGTGGCGGCATGGACTCCATAAGGCCTCTAAAGGCTTTGGGATCTGGCTCTAAGACGTGAGCGACAGATCCTTTAAGTCCGGTAAGCAGTGAGACGGGCCCTCCATGGATCGGAATAGTTTGTCCAGCACATCAAACAGAGGCTCAACTGAATTTAGATCTGGGGAATCTGGAGGCCAGGTCAACTCGGTTAACTCTTTGTCGTGTTCCTCAAATCATTCCTGAACAGTTTTTGCAGTGTGTCAGGGTGAACTATGCTGCTGAAAGAGGCCACTGCTATTAGGGAATATTGTTAATATGAAGGGGCGAACATGGTCTGAAACAATGTTTAGGTAGGTGGTGTGTGTCAAAGTAACATACGAATCAATGCCCGGTCCTAAGTCTTCCCAGCAAAACACTCATAGAGCATCACACTACCTTCACCAGCTTGCCTTCATTTCTGTGGTGCATCCTGGTGCCATTTCCTCCCCAAATACACACACACCACATGATGCAAGTGATTCATCAGAACAAGCAATGTTCTTCCATAGCTCCATGGCTCAGTTTTGATATGTATACACACACACACACACACACACAAATGTCACTGAGTGGTTTTGAAGAATAATGTAAGAATATACACTACAAGTACAATCTAATGGATGCAAATAACCCCTTGCTGTTATCACAGCAGCACAGATTCGCCACATCCTTTTCATCCATTTCTGGAAATAACTTGTGTCCAAACCCTCCCGGCACATTTTCAAGCATGCAAACAGTTCTGTCTCATTTTCTGGACGCTAGTCCCTGCAGCTCAATGGGAGAAAAATCTGAAGACTGGGGAGGACAAGACTTCACTCTCTCTGCTTTTCTCTGGACTGGGTATCATTTTAGCACAATCCTGAAGAATGTTTGGGATCGCTATCCTGTTGACGAATGAAATGTTGTCCAATGATAAATAAACCACAAGAAACTGCGTTATGTGGAAGAACTGAATGACACTTTTCTTTTGTTATGATCAACACAAAGTGGGTGTCAGTGCACTAAAGACAGACCTGCTTTGTCTCTTCAAAACCAGCTTTTGGAGCTTTTGGAACTAAATAATGTGTTACTGCAGACTATAAAATACTGAAAACCAGCCTGTTTCATGGTTTAATGTGCTTTTGTACATTATTATTATTATTTGTAATCATAAGAGTGGGCTCAAACTTGAGGCCTAGAGAGTACATACACACACACACACACACACACACACATACACACACACACACACACACACTGTCTGTCCTATGGTCCTGGTCAGCTAATGACCCGTGTCAGTTACCTTGATTTGTGTGTCCCACAGGTCACACTTTAAAAAACCATCTGTTATACTCAATGTTGAGTTCCATCTACGTTTCTGATGGGGAACATGGAGAGAGTAGTCTTCATCATTGTCTGGAATAGTCTTTTAGAAGAACTCTACTCAGAGCTAGAAATATTGACTCCATTTTACTTTGTAATAATGTTGTTCCAGTGTTGTTCTGCAGTGTTCAATATGCATGCATATTGTTTCGGTGTACACCGCAAAGAAAACTATACTTTCAACAAATAACAGAAATGCAGGTGTTCATGCGAGAAAATGACAAACAACTGAATGTACGCACATCATTAATACACACTCCTAAGCTAGAGATAACACGGAGAAGCTACAGATACCACAAACATTAATTACATTACTCTATCTTGGCACTAATTACTCTGTTATAACCTAATTGCTACCGGATTTTTATGGTCTCAGACAGCATGATCAGTATCTGGGTGAAGCTCTGAATTAAAGGATTCCATTTATCTGGGAGATAATCTACACTGTCACAATCAATGGCCAATCTGATCAGGCATTTGCACCAATTAACACTATTTAATGGCCCACCAGCCCCTGCAAACAATATCAATACCCCCTGCGCAAGCACCAGAGGTGCTGTGGCTGTGCAAGACATTTGCACTCCATATAATCCAATGATCTGTCAAAGGGTACCATTAAAAATAGCTACTAAAACTACACAAACAATAAGAAAAATAAAAGACCTGCCATTATCTACTTAAGGGCCCACATCCGACAACGTTGTTACATTCTCTTCTCCCTGAGATCTTCTTATATTATTTTTGTGGGTTTATGTACCAAGAATAATCATAGTTTATTTTCACATGATTATCTTATTATCCCTTTAAACTAAATAAGCCATTTTTGTTACTGTACCTTTAAGTCTGACAATATATATTGCATCTGTTTTGATTGGCTGCCTTGCATGTTGCCCCTTTAAAAAAGTGAATGGACAGGCATGGCCGTTGTGGGCCAAATAAGTGTGTATATGCAAATTAGTCAATATTTGTCACTTAAAGAAACAAGGATTTCCAAACATCTGTACGGTATGGTACAAACTATTGACACAAACATACATGTAATTCCTTATATAACTATGTTATTAATATTGTACCTATATAGTAATGAACTCACAGTTCAAAGACATGCTCGTCAGGTAAATTGTGACTTGGTGTGTGAGTGTGTTTATCAGTGTGTCAGTCCTGCGATGGACTGGCGACCTGTCCAGGGTGCTTCTCCGCCTTTTACCCTGTGAGTGATGGAAAAGGCTCCAGAACCACCCCTGCATTCCTGGTTAGGATAAGTGGATCTGATAAAGAATTTATGAACTCATTAATGAATTATTACATGTATAAAAACATGACAGTAATACCTCTAATGTGAAAAACAGTAGCTATTCCTACACAAATGTAAACAGCAGCCCAAGTTTTAGAATGTAGGGTTCTGTACCTCTATATATATTCATGATGCACAAGCATATTTATATATATCCACTATGTACATATACACATACATATATTCAATGTGTACATACATACATTTACTTAAACAGGTTTATATATCCTAATGCTGGGCAATGATTAAAAATTTTAATCGCGATTAATCACATGGTTTTCTGCGATTAATAACATTGTTATACGCAAAATTCAATAATGAATTTAAAGTAATGTATTGTGCACTTTTATTGCTATATGGAAGTGCAATAACATTTGGTTTTGCAAACTTTAAACAAATAAGGAGCTTTTTAACTGCAGTGTTCCCTTTAACACAGTTACACAGTTACAGTTCAAATATTTCAGTAAATCTCAACATAAACATTAATGTAATCAAATCAAATATAAAACCAAAGCTATTTGCCACGGCAGGGAATTCACGTTTTATCTAGTTTGTTATTAAAAAACAAGTTCCACTCAGAGTCCAGAGCATTATAGCAGCTGTAAAGGGGACCAACTCCACATGAAAGTCTATGTATCTGAATGCAGTGTCATTAAAGTCCCTGTTGGTGTAAAGGTCGGCATTAAGTAAATAATTACCGTGCCCAGCCCTAATATATATATATGTTCATCCAAATGTCTATATTTATATTTTTGTATTATTTGTATAGTGTACTTTATATACTGTACAGTTATGTTGTCTAGCTTATATTCTATTGTTTTTGCTGCTCTTACCTTTGTACTGTCTACAATGCAAATTTTCCGCTTATGAGACTTATAAAGGTTTATCTTAACTCATCTTTTCTCCTGCAGTATGTTGAGGAACCCCGTTTTGCTATCAGTACATATGTGTTCATCAAGTCTGCTCCTGGTGGTGTGAAAGGCTTCTCTAAACTCAACCTCAGTGGAGACTTTCCTGTCATATTGTCTTTTCCTCACAACTCAGGGCCTTTCCTTATTCAACAGCAGAGCACTGTGGAAAATAAAAGACATTACAAAGTTCAGAGCCATGATGTACAACCGCATGACCCTGAGAGGCCCTTCACTACCAAACTACTGTCAGAACTCCTTCAGAGTTCCACCAAACTGAGAAGATTAAGAATATTAATGTTAGAACATTACTAGTCATAGTCTGTATCTGTGTTTTGGCCTTCAGGTGTTCACCTTACTCTTTCAAAAAGATTGTTGTCCATATGTTGTCCAAGGTTGTGGACAACATATGAGGAAACATATATTGCTCATAAGGTTCTTTACACAGCTCATTTGCAAAAAAGGTCATTTAAAGAACCATTCACTGGAAGGCTCTATTAGGGCGTATGTTCCATCTCTGGTCCTGGAGCTCCTTGATATTCATCTCAGGCAATTCTTATTAGTTAGTTGATTTCTTGGCTCAGGTCTCTTGGGAGCAGAGAAAACACTACAATGTACAGAGTAAAGTAAAGTGGCCCTTTACGTTTTTGGCATTTAGCAGACGCTCTTATCCAGAGTGACGTACATCAGTGTTTAAGTAGTCCACATCTGTTCTTCATGCCTGTAAAGCTACACCATACCTTATAGTCATACGTGAACACAGCACACAGTGTGAAATTCTTTTTCTGTCTTTAACCCATTCACCAAGTGAAGCAGGGGGCTGCCACCCACGAGGGGCATCCAGGGAGCAGTGTGTGGGGCCAGTAGCTAGCTCAAGAGTACCTCAGTGATGGCACTAGCAGCACTGGTATTTGAACCCACAACCTTCTGATTATGGGGGCAGTGTCCTTACCACTAGGCCACCAGCGCCACTAGTAATGGGGCTCCATTACCAGGGTCAGGAACCATTTATTTTTGGGAACTAGAGGTTGTTCTTCTATGGCATCCCTGCCTTTTTTATTATATTTGGTACTCCTGTTCTTCTTAAGTTTGACTATTCATTTTATAGCCAAAACAAAGGCACCATTTCTCGCCTTCGTTAATATCCAGTGTATTGTGTGTGTATTCAGATTTTCTAACGGTTGATCAGGAGCCAAGTATTGATCATTTAAAAATTTGACTTTGTGGTCGAGTTGCCTCTGTTATGTATAGGGAGAGGAAGCGCGGTCACCTTTTCGGTGTATATGGGAGCGAGTCTCAGAGTGAGCATTGTGAGATCATGAAAAGCGACAAACGCGGAGCAACAAGCTCGTCCTGCAGAGCTAAAGACACAGCAGACTCAAAAACAGCCTTTAAGACACTTAAGCTCAGGTTAATTGGCCCCATCAGATCACACATACACTTTTTGTTATTGGAGAAGTCTGTGTTGGTTGAGCTAGTTTATGACATGAATATGTAGCTGTTCTCCAAAGTGCCCAGCAAAGATGAGGGACTTCAGTCACCATTTGAAGACAGCGAGGGTCTCAGAAGTTCTGATGGTCAGGGGAAGTTCGTTCCACCACTTGGGTTCTGAGAGTGGAATAGATCATTCTTGATGACTGCCTTGTTGTTCAGTTGGTTTGTTGGATCAAGAGTGTTAGAGCAGCGAAAACACTACAAGTCTGGAGGGCGGAGGTTCTCTAGGACCAGGGTTGGAGGGCTCTACTCGAAGAAACCGATTCCATCTGGTAACTCCATCAAGAGCGAAGTTCTGAAATGGTTTATGTCATGCCTCTGCTATAATGTATTGTACACATCTTGAGTCTTTGTGTCCCAACTGACTGGTGAAGAAAGCTGCAGCTGTTCTGGCTGCAGGAACACAGATCGGCTCTGATAAAGATGACATATTCAGCAGCGGCGGCAGAGCGAGCGCGTGGGCTATAGATCACACGTCTTTAGCTGCCGCCAGAGATGAGTGGATCACGCCTTTGCTTCTGATTGCTGCTGTCTGCCCATCTGAGCCTGATAGTGGGCTTTGATGTACAGCGCACTGATCACTCCTTCAGGACCCCAGGTGAACTAACACGGGCGTCTGCGAGGGTTGCCTGAAGATAAAGCCATATTGATTGGGCCGTCTGAAGGGATTCATCAATGTGCCAATGGCGCCTCTCGACCCAGTCACCGCACCGCCGGGGCCAAGCAGCCGGGATTTATGGGAAATCCGGGGGCTTAGAGAGACAACAGCGTCCTGTAGCCTCGGTAAATAACAGTAAACTGCTTTTGACGGCACGCATGCACACACACATGGACCGGCACAAACAGAAACAACTTCTCAGCTCCTCAAAACGCTCACAGTAGACATGCGACCACAGGACGGAGCAATAAATCAGATCCTAATCATCTCAATGTCTCTGTGCTGCTGGGGAAAGGATGCAATTAGAAGATTGTTTTTAGAGATCTTTCCATCACAGCTTAACTGTCTTAGTTCGAACTCATAACAATGCAGAGCAATATATCATCTTTACCAATATGCTTATACTGGTGTCCTCATTAAACAAAAATGAGTTTATTTTCTGGGAATTTAGTCTCCAAAAGCATGAGTTTTGCAATTAGTAATGTACCAGAATATCAATTCCTCACCAGAACAAAATTTGAAACTCAAGCCACACCTGGCCAAAACCATACCTGAAACTGGAAACCAAAAGATATATTTTTTTATTTTTCTCAGCTTTCAAATGAACACACTAAACATAAAAGCACTAGGTAATAAAAGAAAATACACTTTTATTACTGTTACAGTATGGAATCACACTTGGAGAAGACCATGTATGTAACCAACAGTGGCATGCAGATGTCCATCACTGCCATTCAAGATAGCATTCCTGCTGGACGATGGTTATTACATTTACGTTTACGGCATTTAGCAGACGCTTTTATCCAAAGCAACTTCCTTTCCCTGACTACAGGGGGCAGTCTCCCTGGAGCAATTTGGAGTTAAGGGTCTTGCTCAGGAACCCAGTGGTGGTATACTGAAGGTAGGATTTGAACCCATGACCTCTTGGTCCAGAGGCAAGTATCCTATCACCCCACACCAACCCTGAAGGATCTGCTGTCATGTCAGTGCAGCATAAGAGAAGGTCCACAGGCACCAAGGCATCTTTTTTCTTACACTCGAAGGGTTTTTTGGCTGAACCAAAATGAAGTGAACCCTCCAATAGACATTCTTTTATCAAATAGGAGCAGCATTCAGACAGCACGTGTTCATTAACTTTACTAATGCTAGCTTCAATTTTGTCTGATACAGTGATTCCATGCCACATTTGGAACATTGTGATCAGGCCTGGCTTTGCAGTTTCCCAGTTTGAGGGCAATCATAGATTTAGGGTGGGCAATTTTTATTTGCTAATGCGTCATTTTCTTTTTACAGCGTATAAGATGTATAGTATCGCTTATAGGCTAGCAACAGCTTATACATGACAGAAAAGTAAGCTATAAGGAGTGACGATATCCCAATACAAATGGGAAATGAATGATTTCTGTTTAAAACAGGTTCAAAATGAATCCTACATGAGGGTGTTTGAATATTGCTCCAGCCAATCAAATGGATATGAATAAATGAGCATTAGAATGCCAATGTGTTATTAAAGATGTTCTTAATTACTTTGGCTTAACCTTGAAAAGATGTTTCTATATGAAATATTCAATATAATTTGAGAAATGAACCAAAGAAATAAAAAACAGTATCAGACTACCGCAAGCAAGAACCTGATCCTGAAGGCCAGAACAACAATCAGCCATTTGAACCTGCTAATCTCTAGGTTCGTCAATGATTATGAACTTTATCAATATTAATATTCTGGACCTCAAACTCTGGGAGGCCGAGTGGTAAGGGCGTAGCCCCATGCAATCAGAAGGTTGTGGGTTTGAAGCGCAACTGCTAGTGTCATCTCTGCGGTACCCCTGAGCAAGGCACCCTCCCCGCACACCAACCCAACCCCCCCGCTTCACTTGGTGAATGGGTTAAATACAGAGAAAGAATTTCACATTGTTCACACTCTGTGCTGTGTTATGTGCACACATGACTATAAGGGATCGCTTCACTTTACTCTTTAAGAACAACATTCTAAAAGCACTTATTAGGGCCAGGAGTCTTTCTTAGCCTCCCCATTTAGTCTTTCGTCTTTGTTTTGTTGTTGTTCTGCGGCCCGTGTCTGTTGACAGTGTCCAGGTGCACGAGAAGGTTGAGTGTCCATAATGGGAATTATGCAGATGAGTGCAAGCAGCAGAAAGGTTGTGTCCTTGAGGAGTTAGCCTCGGGTTGGTCCACCCTGAGGACCACATCTACGCCTCTCACTACTTGCAAACATGCTGCATGCATTTCTCGGCCTGTACATTGAAACTGTACGTCTATTCATCCACACAAACGGAACAAGACAAAGAAGGCCATTATGTAAGAGTGCTTTGTGGATTCATTTCGCAAGCGTGAGTGTGAGCGCTCCCTGACCTCAGCCAAAGCTGCAACTCACTAACCCAAATATCTGCGCCTGTCTTTTTGTGCCCCTTTTAATATTTGTATTATTTCATTTTCATATTTGGATCTTAATACTGCTTTTTCATGCGTATTTCACTGTTCTTTTTTATTACTGACATTAATGTACTTCATGTACTTTATGTAAAGCACCTTGAGCTGCATTCAAATGCATGAAAGGTGCTATTTAAATCAAATGTATTAGTATTATATGCACTGACATTGAAAATCTGGACTCATTTACTCACTGGAATCTCATCAACTACATACATTTATTTTAACTCATATATTCATATTAGCAGTTATAAAGTGTAATTATCCATCATCATTCACCTTATTTACCTTAAGATTTTTATTATTATTTTGACCCTCATGAAGCAGGTTAATTTGATTATAACATTCTTGGCATTTTCTAGTTCTTTCAGTAATTTTAGAGTCATATACAGCTCTGATCTTTATTCTGGACACATCTAAAATGTATTATTTATTCGTTTAGGTCTTGATGTTGCTTGTGCCTGCTGTAGCTCTGATGAAGGACACCTAGGTATTTTGATTTGCCATCAACATTGGCCTAAATAAATAATGCATTCAGAGGTACTGCCCGTGCCTGCCTTTATACTGATGTGACTACCCCGCTTCTGGAGAGCTTCTTTTTACAAGGATCCCTGGGGCCTTGGTTTTATTTGTTATTTTTCAAATAACATGACATGGGTAGTCACCTTACATCCAAAATAAAGACGAATTATGAGCCAATAAACATTGACACATATCCTCCACATTTGAACTAGGCCATTTTTATTGACTTTAAGAGTGCATGTCTGTATCAAATATTTTGTTTTTCTAGGTTTGATAGGTTGGTACAAACAAAAAGAACCAGCAACCATCAAATCTTATTTTTAAAGATTTGATTTTCCTATGATTGTGAATTCACTTTTCAAAATCTTGAAAATCCAATAATGATGGAATAATGATGAATAATGATGCTCTCTTTATAAACTTGCAGTTGGTCAGTGTTCTCTAAGTAATGCCAATATTGACACCATGCTCAGAAAAGCGTGAAATCAGTTGTAAATGATAAAATGTCATCATATTTTAATCATATCTTAAATTCTTAATCATCTGATTATTCTACGAAGATATCAATAAGAGACAATAATTTAAATGATCTAAAAAGCCACAGATTTGCCTAACGTATGAAGATTGGGAGCACAAAGATGGAGAAGCCCTCTTATATAGGGGTTCTCAAATATTTGTTATATACGTCATATGTTTATTAGAATCATTTAATACATTTATCGACAAACAAGGTTTTATACTACTGGATACTTTATATGCATCCTGCCGAACAGCAGTATGAAATGACTTCTCATATTAATGTATTTTATTATTTTACTCAGTAATAAGAAATGGTACAGACTGAAATACTACAAGCTAAGAAACAAAATGTTTTTTTACAATGTATTTTCCATATTTATAGTCCTGTATTATTCTAGAGCCATTTCAGACCATTTCAGATCAGTAATCTGCCTTGATTCTCAGTCTTAAATTTCATAATTTTTACAGATTTCTACAAATGAACGGAAGGTTCTGAGATCGCAGCATCACTGCAGAGTTCATTTATGTATTTGACTTTATTAGTTATCATTATTTTATGCAGTTTTGCATGTAGCAAGTTGAAGTTACAACTTTCCTATCTTCTGTTCCATCACATCATGACTGAGATTTCAGTGTGAATCTGTGAGATGTGAGGGGGGGCTCTGCCAGTACAAACGACAAAAAACATTCAAATGCATTTGTTTATGCAGACATTTGGTGCGCAACACTTGATTACGATGCAGTGGGCATCCTACTGAATAAATGCATTAATTGTTGTCTTTCACAACACGCTAATTGCAGAGACCCAAAATCATGATTTCAATTAATATGTGATTAATTGTGCGGGCCTATTATCAACTGTATTAGCCATTTCAATAACAATACTCATTATTACTGAATATAAGAGCATTGCTTCAACTGTGTCAATCAAGATTCCCGGCAAGGCTTCATTCACTCTCATAGATATACAGTATCCCCTCAAAAATAATACAGACCTCACTGTGGACGTCTCAAAAACTCAAAAATGGGATTTAGATAGCGAGGGGGGAACAAAACAAGCGACTGAAAACAGGAAGTTGGTGAAAATGGGCGATCCCTCTTTATCTGTTATCAGCCCAACACTGTAGCCTGGAAGGAACTGTGGGAAAGTCGCAGGAAAAAGGTGGGACTATTGTCCTAGCATCCTGCCAGCTTCTCCGCCACCTTATTGTTTCAAACAATCCCATTTTTTTCTTCCAGCTGTTGTGTTTTCAATGTAATCTATCAGATAGCAGGCAGTGCCCCCATAACCCTTCTATGTCTGATAAAAAAGGAGCCTACTGACATGACAAAGCTGTTGTGTTATGTTCGTACAGCTGAGAATTTGATCGTACCATACACTTCGCTTGAACTCTGTGATGCAGCAATAACACGACAAAGCGCTTGACATGACAGACGCAATAAACAGATGTGTCCGATCATATCAGTCACAGTCAGATCTTGCTTGTTCTTTCATTACAACAATGACTGAGATCGTTTCAGGCGTCTGGAGGGTACTTCTCTGTGAGATCAAGTTTATGAATCATGAGAGTTGATACATGGATGCACCCAGTGCTTAACTAAAGATGGCGTACTGCCCAAAGTACGCAACTCAGCATGCAAAGTCAGGGAACAACATTTTGACCAATTTCGATATTCCAGCGTGCGCATATGTTTTTCCTCAGAAACTATCAGTGTGTGTCCAACAATAAAGGCAGCATGCAACTTCTTTCATGACAGAAATCATGCTAGCACACAGACAGCTCCAGTTCCACACACTGATCCATTTAACTGTGGTCAAATTGAGCATGTATGTACACAAACTACCCTGGGGGCAGATATTATAGGGCAAATTTCATGGAAAATTTAATGTTCTTACTGCCCGAAGTGCGTAACTTAGTATGCAAAGCCATAACTACGGATCTGCATTTTGACTCATTTTGGCATTCAAGTATCTGTCAGAGTTAATGAACTAACAGCAGGGAAGAAAAGGGCCTTTTACCTGATATCAAGATATACTGTAAACAAGCATGATTACCAAATGATACCTCTGAAAATGTCTTACTATTAAATAATATTTGAGGGAAATCACTTGGACATTGAACCGTGGCTTCCTCTAACAAGACTAGAGTTAACTGGCGCTGTGGGACCTGACCATGACTGGCGGGATGTTCCTCTCTTCAGTGGATGACCTACCAACATCTCTGATTTAACACTGAGAACTGTGATGTCCTTTCATTGTTCTTTGTGCTAACTCTGGGTTTCTCAAACACTGGGCTGTGAAGGCTTTTGATTGGGCCGCGAATCTAAAATCGAGACAGGCCATTGGTCTGCAATTGCTTATTTAACATCATCTAATGTGACCAAGTGGGCCTTGGCAACATGCTGTGACAGACAGGTGGGCCTTAATGTTGAAAAGGTTGAGAACCATTGCTCTAACTAATTACAGCTAAAGTAGTTAGCCTAGTTGTCTTTGGTGACGTGATCACATTAAGGCACTCATTTCTGTTTGTTTTGTATATTATTATATTGCTTACTAAGTCCCTGCCTCGTGCCCGTAGACCCAGGGACCCGCAACCCTAGTGAGGATTAAGCATGAACAGAAAATAAATGAATTAATATACTGCGCACTTACAAGCAAAATTGTCACATTACAGCCAAGAACAGTCCATTAGAATACTGACCCCTGGAACAGTTAACTAATTACTTGACTACCTCCCTAGTAATAGCCTCGTACTTACGGACTACGTGGGGGAACTAGTTTGGTTGCGCACGGCGTATGAGTGAGTGAGGGAGTTTTCCTTTTCTTTTGTCTGTGGCTTAGTCGTGTTTTCATGATTTTACAACTGTGTTAGGATCGATAAGAGACTAAGGTGTGTTTCCACTTACACCAAAATTCAGCTTACATCACTGTCGAAGGAACGGATCTGTGTCGTAACTCAAGGACCCCCTGTAATAGTAAATAATGAATGTATGAACAATGTGGATAAAGTCAAAGACTGCACAGTGTTTAGATTAATCACTCAAATGCATGCACTGGACAAACCAATCTAGTGGGTGTGGAATGTTACTGAGAGACCCACAGATTTTCTATAAATGTTTGGTGCAGTTCCACTACTCCCCAGGCCAGTGTTGGAGGTCTTAATGTCCCCCTGGAGGCCCACCGCCATGCGCATTTGTGTTTTCTCTGCTCCAGCACACAGACTTCAACTCAGCAAGGGGTTGTTAATAAGCTAATTAGTTGGCTCAGGTGTGTTGGGAGCAATGGGCAGTCAAGAGGCCAGGACCAGGGCTGAGAACCACTGCTATAGCCAATACTTGGCACTGGGCACGGCGACCTCAAGCTCATGTGCGGCAGTGCTTTTCTATGGGGATTATACAAACAGTGAGTGAGTAATTGTGTCAGCAATTGGTGCTTAAGTAGACCAAATGTTTTATTTTGAAGAGCCATGTAATGGAAAATCAAAATTTTCTCACTTTCCAAATTTTCTCCATGAAACAAATACATGGAAGTTGCCCATATATGGAAATGAAGCTGCAAAAACAGCTCATTCTGAATCTGTCATTGTTGTGATGTGACAAAAACCTACAGCAGTTTAGCTCCTTCCATTTGAAGTGAAACAGGTATATCAGTCTCAAAGACACAGTAAATTTTTAAGGGATAAAAAAGATTGGAAAGGATGTTTTTTAATGATGAATTTATATACATTTTTTAAAGGATATCGGGACAATTCATGACATGAATGAGCTGGACTGGGTTGTTGACTGGCACTGGTTGAACACTGCAGTTCCATTAATAGAAAACATATTCCCCATGATACATAGCCACATTTCTTTGGTGCATCACAATCTTTTTGTGCATTTTTACACCTCTTGTGTTTTGGGGGGGGGGGG
>JBBPCX010000032.1:12172417-12182673 GCA_037974365.1 Hydrocynus forskahlii | reverse complement strand
TTCATGACCTTCTGGCCACAGCGCCAACCCTCTAACCAGTAGACCACCAGCTGCCTCAACAAAACAAAAAGTGTCAAACTCACTGAATGGTTAGGTCAGTGAAGATTTTTTGGTGTCTTTTTTGGTGACTTTTTTGGTGACGATGGTTCGTGGCACTTTGCATGATAACAATGCAGATCAACGCTGTCCAATTAAAAATAGGTACTTTGATAGCAAAACTTTACAGGTTAAGGCAAAACATTAATTTCTAATGTAAGCATACTTTTTCTACAATAAGAAACTGAATTTAATGGACGCACCCTTTTTGATCCATTCTTGCAAGATTTTCTATCTTTTTTCATGTATTTACATACTTTGAAAATACGAGGTACCCTTTACACAGTGTCAAAATTGTATAATGAATGACTGTAAAGTTAAAGGAATAGCGAGCACCAGCTGAAAAATGCTAATCTGTGACGTTCAGCTTTCATTCTTTGTTAGCAACATTAGCATCATTGAGAGGAGTATTCCTTCTAATCATTAACTTACACGGAAAGTTGAGATTTTTTCAATTTCAAAGCTCTGTTTTGGAGATGTGAGGTTTTGTTTTGACAGTGACATCATACTTTAAATGGCATTTTAAAAAGACTTTCGAGTTTATTTCTTTCCCAGTAAAGTTTTTGCTGTTCCCACTGAGACCCCTTCCTGGGTATAAAAGCTTTCTGTGAGACAGTCGCTGGGGTTTAGTTGTTTTTTGTTCTCTCTCTCTCTGTCTCTCTCTTTCTCTCTCTGTCTCCGCACCACATGT
This sequence comes from Hydrocynus forskahlii, assembly GCA_037974365.1. Classification (NCBI taxonomy): domain Eukaryota; kingdom Metazoa; phylum Chordata; class Actinopteri; order Characiformes; family Alestidae; genus Hydrocynus; species Hydrocynus forskahlii. The sequence goes on along the minus strand of JBBPCX010000032.1, from coordinate 12,181,886 downwards.
CTCTGCTGCCACTCGTTGAATAAGGTTTGGTGTTGGTGCCAAGCGTACAGTGGCAGTGTTGAGCCTCTGTTCTCTGGAGCTGCTCTAACTGGATCCTGCTGCCTCATGGTTGGCAAAGTGCCCTCAGCAAACCGACAGGGGTCATTTAGAGGGCATGTACCACACCGAGCCTGCTGGGTAAACTGGCCACGGGCCAATTAAAACATTCAACTACCTCATTACATGTCATCTTACCTAAACACCGCTCTAAACTAGTCCATCAATCTATCTCTATCTATCTACCTATCGATCTATCTGTCTGTCTATGCACACACACACACATGGGCGGATTTGTGTGTGTGTGTGTCTGTGTGTGTATGCATATATATTATAGTTTTACATGATAAAGACATAAACTTCTCATGACATAAACTTGCTTAAATATTTAGAAAAGGCTCATATTAGTGTCAGTTGCTGCTTTTGTCAAATTGTATGGCATTACACCTGAGAACCTGTTATGTTACTTGTCTGTATATGTTTATGCTGGTTTATGATAATTGTTGTTAAAGCCTTATGTGACCTTATGAATGCTACTGGTACCTTTTTATTTAAGGGCTTTTTACCTATTGATTAGACATTTCCTGACCTAAAAATCTTAAATCATAATTAACAGCCTATGTATGACTTAACCTTATAACTTAACCTGAAAACATATAAATAACTTCCATTCAGTTCAGGATTGCCTTCCTCTCTGTGGTTTTCTTATAAAACATGGAAAGACACATTACCTGGGCTTTATTGGTGACACTATTTTCCACTAATGTGAATAAATCTGTGGAACCTCAATATTGTCCAATTTTATCAACATCCCCATCCCTGCGCTTCTGATGAGCTCCATTAACGAAACCGGAGTAACAGCAATATAGTTACAGAAGATCTAGATGATCTATTAACTGTGGTCTTTATGAGGCTGTGGGGCTTTATAAAGCTCAGTGTGTGGAGTTTCATGAAGCACTGAGTTAGGCAAACTTCCCACCCTGCAGACCTCTTCTATCAGTGTGCCGGTGAAAAACCTGAGAGGCAGAATGTTCCAGCGTGTCTCCACAGAGCAGCCAGACCCGCTGCCGTCTCATGGCAACGCTGATGTCTGCCGAAGAGGGAAACAGTGCGACTGTGAAGAGATGAAAAGGAACGGGAGAGCCAAATACACAGCACAGAAACGCCAGAGCCTGGTTGAGAGAGAGAGAGAGAGAGAGAGAGAGAGAGAGAGAGAGAGAGAGAGAGAGAGAGAGAGAGGGGCTTTTTTTATATTTCTGTTTTGTCTTAGCTGCATGGCGCAACAGTTTATGATGAAATCACAGAGACAGAGTCAGGTTTATGATACAATGGACAAGACAAAACTATGAGTGCATACCATTCAGATTTCAAAGAAACTTCACAGGTGTTCACCAATTAATCTGGAAAAACATTGTAGAAAGTTTATCACACTGCTAAATCATTTCATTCTATGCAATCTCTTATTACTATGTGCAATAGTCTCACCACGTGAAATACCCCTACTTACATCAATATTACTGATCTACTACTACTGATCTCTATTACTGCAATAACAGACTCCTAACCACTATTTGTTATTAGTAATTCACAACTGTAAGTTATTTATAGTTTTTATTAGTTTTATTTAGAGTTTATGGTTTTATATTGTTCTCCTCTCTGTGTCTGTGCGTGTCTGTGCACTTATAACGTAAGCAGTTTGCTGATTCTGATTCTTGAAATGGCTCTACTTATTTTTAGCAGCAATTGTGTTGAAATATTTAATTCCCATAGAAATCCAAGCATTCATCTTAATCACTTATCCTCGACCAGGGTCACAGTGGGGTTGGAGCCTATACTAGTGGTCCGGTCGCCAGTCCATCACAGTCTAAACATCCTGGGCAGGTGGCCAGTCCATAACATATAGACATATACAGGGCAGACATGTAGACAAACACTCGTGCATGAACACACTCTCACCTAGATGCACCTCCAGTTAGCTTGATGTGCATGTCTTCGCACTGTGGGAGGGAACCAGAGTACCAGGAGAAAACCCATTCAAACAACAGTCAATTAAATCAAACAAATTCAACACATCATTTCTTTTCAGAGTCAGAAAAGATGAACGTCAAGAAGTTTCACGAAGGTCAGCGTTATAATGCAAGAACTTTTCACAGCTTTGACAGCTCTTGCATTACATATAGCAAAGAAATCTGCCGTTTTTGGACCTCTTTTACTTTTACACTTGGGCTTCAGTCTGAAAGCCCTTTGATAAAGGCTTTTTGTTTCATATCTGCTGAAGCACACAGAAAGCCAGTGTTTCCAGCTGAGTCAGAGACACTGTACAGCTTTCTCCCCTCTGAATCGGAGAAGGGCTTGCTGATCCTTCATATCATCGTTACTTGACCAACTCCACAAGTCTGCTACTTTTAAACCTATTTTTTTGTCTCGCCACAGAAACTTTCCTCCTCATCTAGTTTTAAACGACCAGTTTACAGCTGTTACAGTGATGAGTGTGTGCAAGCGAGCAACCCATTATGTATAGCCCTTCCCACCCTTAAATGTAAACCAACACGATACATGAAGTATTTACACACCTGTTCATTAAGAATTCCATTACGGAGACAAAGACAAAGAGATTTAAACAGAGCAGGAAAAGTGTGACATTCTCCTCGGCGCTGAAAAGGAGGGAAGAGAAATAAAGAGGAGAAAAAAACGATTTTCCCGGGCCCTGGATTTGCAATGGCATCCTGTGTTCTTGGATGTGCCGTTGCCAAGGCAACAGTAACTTGGTGACCTCGTTATTTCAGCCTAATCCAGCGCTGAAATTATGGTCGCTCCACCCTTTTGCCTGGCTGCCCTGATAACATAATCATTGCAAATGAGGCAGGGGAGGGAGAGAGAGAGAGAGAGAGAGAGAGAGAGAGGGAGAGAGAGACAGAGAGAGAGAGAGGGAGAGAGAGAGAGAGGGAGAGAGAAAGAGAGAGAGGGAGAGAGAGAGAGGGAGAGAGAGAGAGACAGAGAGAGAGAGAGAGATAGAGGGAGAGAGAGAGAGAGAGACAGAGAGAGAGAGGGAGAGAGAGAGAGAGGGAGAGAGAAAGAGAGAGAGGGAGAGAGAGAGGGAGAGAGAGAGAGACAGAGAGAGCGAGGGAGACAGAAAGAGAGAGACAACAGACAGAGAAAGAGACAGAGAGAGAGAGAGGGAGAGAGAGAGAGAGCGACAGAGAGAGCGAGGGAGACAGAGAGAGAGAGAGACAGACAGACAGAGAGAGAGACAGAGAGAGAGCGAGAGAGACACAGAGAAAGAGACAGAGAGAAAGAGAGAGAGAGAGAAAGAGAGGAAGAATATGAGATGGGGGAGGAGTAACGAGAACGACTAAGTGAGGGACCATCTCTGTTCTGTTGTGAATGAATACATGATGAATTAAAACTGAAGCCACAGAAACATTACACTGATTAAGTGTTTAGGCTTGTTCTGGGTTACAGGCCAATTTTTGATTCACAAAGAAGATAATTTGCCCCATCTGTGCCAAAATGGGGAAATTATGGTTAACGAACCCTCATTTTTGCAAATTTTGGAAGAATCCAGTGGCTGAGATGTGAGGAAAGTCATCCAGAGTGGTTTGATGGTGAAATGGTTCATTGAAAAACTTACCAAATAATTTCTTCACAAAAGAAATGAAAGCAACCAGGTGGTTCAGTGTCTGCAACTCAAAAGTCTTGACAGCCATTTTATAATTTGTCCAAAGCGTGTAATGTAAATGTTAAAATGAATAAAATTAATTTGATAAACTGATTTCTCTTTGAAGACTATTTAGCCTTACAACACCCTGCGTGTACGTCTCCACTCTGAATATTATTTGTAAAACTATCATTTAGGCCAATAGTTTTTTTGTTGCAAAACTATTGCAAAACAATGTCTCAGGCATCAGGCAGGGTATTTATAAGCATGTGACATCATCACGTTTAACTCTTCAGACATCTGCTTCCTATCACCACCACTGTGAACACTTTAGGTGAATTTAACATTAAAAATACTCTGAATTGTTTATAATTAAACTATGGAATAAAGAACAAATTTGGAAAAAAAATGTGGATTTCAGATATCATTTGTTAAGAAAGCACGAAACCTTGGTCCAGTGATGGGTGAAGGATGCAGCAATGCCAGGGCAAAATCATTGCCTCAGACTGGTGAAAAACATTATTAACTATTAAAAAGGGTAACATTGAACATTGAATGAAGCACTGCGAATGTTTCAAAACCCAGTATATACAGTCCCTGTACATATTTGAATTCACTCTTTCTGTAATGTTATACACATTTTATAAAAATAATGAACTGACATGTATGTACAGCTGTTTCACCCCACATACTCACTATGAGCACTGGTTTCTTTCTTTCAATCTACTTTTTGAATGAGGTGCAATACAGGGCAGCCAATCGTAATATAGCTCATTTGCATACATACATCTGAAAGGTACAGTAACAAGGAAAGAATGAATTCTAAGGGATGAAGAGAGGTTGGAGAATACTCATGGAAAATGAAATATGACTGCCCACAAATCTACACACATGACCAAGACACAAGGAAATTGCAAGAGACAGGCCATTTAATATCTGTGCTAATATCTGTGGTGTCCAGCACAGTTTCCCTGCACAATTATCAAATGAGTTAAAGCAGGTGTGTTTGAGCAGGGAAATCACGAAACTGTGCGGGAAACTGGCCCTCCAGGACTGGCACTGACTCAAATACCCCTGCCCTGAGCTGCAGGACCCTCATGGCTCAGTCATGGACCCTGTTCTTACAGATATACATCATACTGAGTACATATAATGGCACTCTTCCACGGGCACGAGTTATGGTGCCAAGCTGTGAACTGATGTTTTTCCATTACAAATAAAGAGACCCGTATCAGAGCCGAACCCCTGCTGCTCGGCGGCAGGGACGAAAGCGGGGCTGACTGCATCGCTGCCTTCTGATTGGTCAAAATGTCATCACAACATGGAAAGAGTCTTTTACTGTGTGGGCTTGCAAATTAACAACTATGAAGTCTACAAAGTTCTACTGCCTGTTTGGGCTGAAGATACATTTCAGTGGGAGTTCTCTATGACGCTAACAAATTTATCCTTAATGCTGTGAGAAACGTGAAGGCGATCCAGGATAGGGCATTAACAGAAAAGTCAACTAGTCGACTTCTGAGATACAAGTCGACACCCTCTGAGAGAAGTCGACTAGTCGTGTGTTTTTTTTCCTCTCTGTGCACGCGCTTGTGTACACCATGCAGTCTCTGCCTCTGACTGGCTAACGCTGACACGCGTTCCGTGACTTAACCCATTATTATAGTCCCTTCATAAAAAGGGCGGTACCATTGGCGCGTAGAGGGGAATATAAACACAAAACCACAACAACACCAGAGACACAGCAGCAGAGGAGACATGTGTGGAGATCCTTCACTCTAGACACACAAACAGCACGGTGACCTGCACAACCTGCAAGTCGGTGTTAAAGTGCAGTAACAGTACCGGCGTTCTGCACGACATCTGAAACGGCATCCGCTAGCTAACGTGGCTAACGCTAGCACTGCAGAGAGTCGTCCAGTTCAGAGGACGCTGAGTGGCGCTGCGGCTTAAACTGTTCCCACTTTCTGTTGTACACTTAAATTTACCAGAAAATTCAAGGTATCAGCCTTTGATTTGTTTTGTTTAATTGTCATGTTGACTGTTAATGTTAGAGAACTTTAATAAAAGTTGTTCATTGTTGGATGCCTGTGTTCCCCCGCTCTGTCTGTGTGACGTCATCAAAAGACTAGTCGACTCGACTTCGACTTGGATGATGAATAAGTCGATCTGAAAATATCTGAAATCATTTAATGCCCTAATCCAGGACATCACTAACAAGTTGGCTTCAACAGTTTAATAGTGCTTAAGAGTACCAACTTCTCCATAAGATATGGAATATCCGTACCTCTAAACTGTGCATGTAGGTTGCAGAACACTGAGCTGTTCTATCAGGTTGTAGATGTTTTATACAAAACCGTGAAATCCTTTGGAAAATCTGTAAGCAAACTGAAGTCATGTACCAATAGACTCCGCTGAGGCTACAAACTATAGAGACTTAAAACGTCAAATCTCAGATTGTTCTAGTGGGTGTCAAATGGGACTCATCCAGGGTTAAGGACAGTTACTGCTGTGGAACTTACAGACTGGACTCCAGACGTGAATGACCTTGAGGAACTAAGCTCTTAGTGGACGTGCTTCAGACCAGACCTTTCAGCGCTTATTGGGTAACTCACAGAGGCGATAAAAAAAAAAACAGCGGGATATAGGGCAGTCATATGGCACAGGGTGCATGTGATTCATCAGGACTTGACTGTCACCACGTATAGGGGCAGATATAGATGGCCATCTGAGTAGAGGCAATCAGCCAGGAGTGAGAGAGAAAAGCCTTCTCTCTGTAACTTGACCATTTCAGTGAATACATTCAGACCTGAAGGTCATAAAGACCCTTTCTCTTTCAAAGGAACTTTATGTACGTATTTTTCTAAATACATGTAGTTCTGAAATATATTTCCGCATTTTTGAAATATGTATATGTAAATATTAAATGAATGATGAATAATAATGAGTACTACATACAACTAGACCCATGTGCATTCGTTTAAATATATTGACATACATATTTGAATATGTCTGAATGTATTTACATAAAAAAATGGCTCATTTAAATGTAACACTTTTTTTACACCATCAGCTTCACTTTAATGATGATGATGATGATGATGATGATGATAAAAAAGAAATGAATCAAAATTAATTCCTTAAAATATAAGAATCTGTTTCTTTTTTTTTGCAAAGTTATTATTTAGCCTATTTTGTTCCAGAAACAGCATAGTAAAAGCATCTGCGAGTTGCTCTAATCCAGAGTGATGGTGAATGTAGCATCTTGCCTATGGGTTCACTGGTGTTCCTGGTGTTCACAAGTTGGAGTCACGTACCATATTTAAGATTTTGTTATTGGACATCCAATAATCGCTTGCCTTATGTTTTATTTAAAAAATATGTGAATAAGATGTTCTAGAATTATAACAGATTGTAATGATCTCTTTACGTTACTATTATCAAGCTTTTAGTAGTTAAGTTATGAGTCTTGAGATTAATCTCCACTTTTTTAAATGTTTTTTTTATCCATGTTTTAATATAGTTTTTAATCCCCTACTACTTGGTTGAAACCTGTAGTAGATTCTTTTTAGATATGCTGCAAACCAGTTTCATATTATTGAACATACTGTTATATTCACACACTTACACACACAAACACATGCACAAACACACAAATACACACACACACACACACACACACACACACACACATATATATATATATATATATATATATATATATGTGTGATGGGGTCCATGATCCTGCTGAAAGAAGCCTCTGCCTCTAGAGAATACTGTAACTGTTAACAGGTGTCGTGGGTCTGAAGCCAGAGCCTGGCGTGCCTGGTCCCTAAGCAAAAGAGAGATTTTTTTTTTACTGTTTTGTCATTCTCTGCTGCTGCCGGGAACAATGGATGGGTGGTAATATTCATCGGTGGAGATGGGGTGGGGTGGAGGACAGGTTTCAGTTTGATAACTGAAGGTGGGGGATTGAGAGGTTTTGATTTCTTAGTGTGGGAGAAATTCATTCTGAACAATTGCAATCAATTCTATTGACAGCTGCTATGACATGAGGAGGAGGAGTAGGAGGAGGGTTTTTTGCATAATTTGCAGGGCCCAACGCAACTTGTGTAGTGAGTGTATAGGACCACCCAGCTCTGTCTGCAACTGTGTTTATGCAGTTGTTATGTGTCAAAGTAACATCCACATGAATTCAGGACATAAGGTTTCCCAGCAGAATGTCTTCTTTCTTTAGTGCATCTTGGTACCATCTCTACTCCAAGTAAGTGGTGCACATGCACCCAGCTGTCCACATGATGTTGGAGAAAACATAATTTACCAGACCAGGCCACCTTCCTCCATTGCTCCACAGTCCAGTTCTGATGCTCACATGCCCGTTGTAGACTCTTTAGGAAGTGGACAGACGTCAGCATGGGCACTCTGACCGGTCTGGGGTCACGGTATGGGGCACAGGTGTTCTGACACCTTTGTTTTTTATCATAGTTAGCATTAGATTTTAAAGTAAAAATTGCTACAGTATCTCTTTTGTAGAATCGGATGCAAGCACTGGGTGCCCATGACCCTGTCACTGGATCACCAGTCGTCCTTCAGTGGACCCTTTATGGTAGGTACAGAGCACTGCATACTGGGAACACCCTACCAGACTTGCTGTTTGGGAAACGCTCTGACCCAGTTCTCTGGCCATCACAGTTTAGCCTTTGTCAAAATCACTCAGATCCTCATGCTCTATTTTTTATCAGTTCAAGAACTGACTGTTCAGTTGCTGCCTTCCTTACTTATGCTTTAACCTCTGACTCTTCTTTGACATGATTTGTTAAAGGGCATAACTTAGCTGGCAGTAACTTGTTTGAACAGCGGATGTAGATTTAAGTATAGATTTTCAGTTTGAAAATCAGGTGTGGATCTGGATAAGAGCATCTGCTAAATGCCATAAATGTAAATGTAAATGTAAATGCTGCCTAATATATCACACCCCTTAATATCAGAATGCGCTTCCCAGAAAAACCTTGATGTTAATGTTAGTGAACTTGAGTGCACGCACTCTTGTGTGTGGTTGATCCCGTCTTTAGCGCGTGCTCATAAGCTCATACTGGTGATGTTAATGAGTGAGTAGCTTTTACAAGCAAGCTGAATGCAGAAGCACAGCATGTGGGAAGCTTAGGTTGCTAATCTCAGAGTTCACAACACCTATGTTGCACAGGTGGTGTGTCACTGCTTCCACTGATCTGCATCTCATACTGACATAGTCTCTCTTATTTGTAAAATTCAAATTTCCATAAAGCATTTTTGCTGCTTACTTCTATCATGTCTTATTTTTATTTCTCGCTGTTGTGTGTATGTTGCTGTTGGCACTGTATACGTGATTTTTCCTGAAGCTGTCTTGGGCAGCTCTTTTCAAAAGGAGTGGACAACTCTATTGACCCATCCTGTTAAACCAAAGGTTAAATAAACAAACCCAAAATAAACGCCGGTGGCTGGCCACTCATCAACCACAGGGGCCGTCGAGGTAACCTGCAGGAGCAGGAGACTAACAGTGTTTGCCATCAAAGGTGAGTGAGCTCTTATACAGCGGGGTGTCAAGGATAAGTCCCCTACAGTTGCAACAGTGAAGCTGCCTGAACTTCTGATTTATAGAACAATTTGCGAGACTTGGGAGAAGGTTCAGAATTTTCTGGTTTGAGGACAAAATAATAATAATAAAATAAAAACAATAAAGAGGTCACAGTGATTCAGTGATTGTGACCATTAGTGGACTGTGGCCCATTTTATTATATA
>JBBPCX010000032.1:12137359-12167728 GCA_037974365.1 Hydrocynus forskahlii | reverse complement strand
CCCTCACACACACCTCACTCACCCCTCACAGACTCTCTTTTCCCTCACACACACCTCACTCACCCCTCACACACTCTTTTCCATAGCATACAGGCCTCCACTGCCAGAATGGGGAACAGTTTCTTCCCTCAGGCCGTCAGACTCCTCAACCGGAACTGAAGCATAAAAACTACTCCCCCTACACACACAACCAACACACACACACACACACCACCACCAACATCCCCCCTCCCTCACACTACAGAAACTGAACAACTCAGACTTTAATCACCTGTTAAAATACTCTATTTTTTATTCTGCACATTCTCTGTCATGTTGCTGCTACAATTATACAATTGCATAATCCTATTTATTGCTGTTATTGCTGTACTGCATTTTTTTTGCACATATCACTTCTGCATCTTTGCACACAACTCTCTGCTGCTAGAATACAGTTTTTACCTGTCAAAATGCTGTATTTATCCTCAGTGTGGCTGTTGTCAATTGCCCTGAACGTTGTCTTGTCTGGTTGTATTGTTGCTCTTATTCTTTGTCCTGTCTGCACTTGTGGTCTCGTGTTCTGTTCTGTTCTGCTACTGTGTTGCACCATGGTCCTGGAGGCATGTTGTTTCATTTTTACTGTGTACTGTGTGTATATGGTAGTGATAACAATAAAACCTACTTGACTTGACTTCACCTAATTTCCAAACAGTACTCACAGTAGTGTCATGGTGGTGTACGTTCCACTGGTATTTGAACATGCTAGAAACAAACCCATTACCTAGCTTTTGTACAGTTCCTCTGTCTTCATCTTTTTATTAGCCATTTTCTAGGCTGTTCTCAGTGATCTCAGTTTCTGACCACAGAACCTCTCTTGGTTTGATATTTTTGGGCGAAGGACCACTCTCAGTCTCCCATCCATATAGTCATATGCAGAGATTTGAACCACCATGATCAAATTACAAGTTCTGTTGATTCTCTAAGTGTAAATAAGTACAAATCCACTAAGAGGAGCGCGTTAAATATTGCATTTTCTATAAACTGTAATACACATTTTCTAATTATTTCCTTAGCTTATCATTACATGTTTTGTTATTTTCCAATGTGTTAAAGCAAGTGAGTAATTGTATTATAAATAATAAAGTAAGCGAATAATTATGCATCAAAATGTTCAGAATGTAGTGCTCTTTAATGGATATGTACTTATTTTCACTTAAAAACCCAAAAACAAATTGTAATTTGCCCAGGCGTGCCAATTCCTAGAACTGTGTTTGTAATAGTTGACCAATCAAAAATAGAGCTGGGGTTGCCTGACATATTATGAATGATGTGCGCCTACTATATATTTATTAAACCTCATTAAGTGGCCAATCATTAGTAATACAATGTAGGTTCATCTCAGAGTGGTTGTGTAGCATTGTGCTTTATTTGCCTACTTCAGCAGCATGATAAAAAAATTAATAAATAAAACAATAGTAATAATGAAAACAAACAAGAACAACAGTAAATGGAATAAAGAGGTCAGTGAGTGTGTTTGGCATTCATTGAAATTCACTTGAGGCTTCTTCAAAATCTATAAAGCAACTCAGAACGTGATGAATAGGTCTGTGTGTTTCTGTTATTTGTGTGTTTCTCATTTACATCTCCGGCCTCCTGAAAGTCGGTATTCAAGTCAGCCTTGAATCGGACTGTTGCCATAATGCACTGCTCTCAGATGGCTTCATAGCAAGCACTCCTATTCCCCTAGAAAAAATAATAATCCGTGTCTGTATGTTTGATCCCCTGCTGAATGTAAAAAAACAACAACAAAAAAAAAACATTGCTGAGCTCTCACTTCATCTCCAGCCCTCCATTATGCACCAGGAAAATGAGTCCATCTTCAACACCCCCCCTTACCCCCCACTCTCCTCTCCATACTCAGAATGGGCTCCGCTTCCATCATTATGCCTCCAGTGAACCTAAAATGAACTGAAGCCTTCCTCTATTGTCACCTCTCCGTTCCACAATACGTGCACTGCTCTTTTTTCCTCTCCGTCTCTGACAGTCCGTCCTGTACTGTTGTATCTGACCTGGCTGACTCGCTCAGCTCTGTGATGTGAAAGCCTTTGATGCTGTTTTTTCTCCCCCTGCTTGTGCAGATGGATAAGTTGCAGTGGCTGAGCTCAAAAGCACAGCGCCCATTCACTGGTGCCACTTTGAAGATCGTGTCGTGAACTCCTCTCCGGAGAGACAAGGCCGCCTAATGCACTATCACAACTTCACTAAACACTGTTCTATTTTATTTATCCCCATATATGAATCATGCGCTTACTGTTTTTAGTATCAATTTGCAACACTTCACCGCAGAAGGGTCCTCATTCACTTTACTGTGTTGTACAGTGTAGCTGAGGGTTCCCTAATGATATATATAGTATGGTAGAATACAATGTATAGTGAGGTTTACTCAAGACCCATCCCACCCACCCCTCACATGGCTCTGTTTTCCCCTGGGACAGACATCACAACAGTTTCTAGCCGAACTCAAAGTATGACCTTGTACTACTATTCAGAACTACTATGTAAATGCACATGACACTTTTGGCTTACCTCAATTCACTGCACTGACACATTTTAAAAAATGCCTACTTATCCTCGCTGCTCTAAGCTGTTTACATACTTTGCTGCTAAATACCGCTCTACTTTAAATACATTCTGATTTGTACTACCTGCCTGTTTTGTACTCTGACGCTGTAATATTATATGTGATGTCCAACTGCTCTTCGTCTTGTTGTGACTTGTGTATTTGTACACCATTTGCCTCAGAGAACGCTGTTTCAACCCTCTGTGTACTTGTGTATGTGGCCTGGCTGACAATAAACTCTTTTGAATCTTGAAGACTGTTTACTGTACTCTGTAATACACTGAATGATAAAGGTTACTTAAGACTAAGTATAATTAACATTGTAAAGGTATCCTAAGTAAACATACTGTACTGGATAATACACTGTGTACTAACGTTTACTTAAGGCTATGTATTGTACTGGATAATACATGTTGGACTAGGTTAGATACTGTACTGTACGACTATATACTGAGATTTGCTTAGCACTATATGCTGAATAATGCATTACACACTGAGGCTACACATTAGATTGTATGATACACTGTATTCCATGTTTTACCCAATGTAATAATCTAATGTAATAATAATGTATCTTATGATACACTGTATATTGAGGTTTACAGAGGTAGTATACAGTACTGTATGACACAACATATGTTAAATTGAAAGATTCTATAATATATGATATATGGTATACTGAGCTCTTCTTAAGAATATGTAATGCAGTGTGTTATACTTTATACTGAGGCTTACCTAAGTCTATACTGCACTGTATGATACACGGTGTACACTGAGGTTTACTGCTGGTTATATAGGTTGTTGTATGACACACTACACACTGAGGCGGTCGGTATAATTTACTGTATGCGAAAGGTTTACAAAAGATTACACTGCATTGTATCATTCACAGTGTACACTGAGGTTCACTAAAGGTTATAGACTGTACTGTATGACAGGCATGTGTACTGAGGTTTAAGATTTGCTTTAGGATCACTAATGTTTTTTTCATGCGGACTTGCTGAACCAGCCTGCCCATAAAGTTTTCTCCCCCTTGTAAACATGCACTGACTTTTCGAACCGTTCAAAAACTTGAAGCCTTGCTGGGGCAGAACTGCTGCAGCAGTTTTTCGGCCAAATCCGGACCAGCCTGGTAGCCTACAGTCGTGCGGGTGATTGACGTTTATTGAGCACAACAAGAAATGCAGCGTGTTCCAACAACTTTTACCATGACGGCGGCTGCTTAGGAAGACTTTGACATCCATCATTTCATAAAAGGAGATTAATGTAACAACAGAGAGCAAGCAACAGTGTGTATAATGCAGAACAATGTGCTTTGGTGAAAGAGAGAACAGCAAATGTCAAAGGGCAGATCAAGTTTTTTTGCTTTAACATTTATTTTCTTTTAGGATTCTGAATTTGGCTTTCATGCAATCTAATTAAAAATGGTGCAAACTTATACAGTTGAATCACATAGTAGGACTATATTACAAAGTACCAATCATAATCATCATTAGTAGTTTAGCCTTTATGAGCTCGGGGTGGTGATGGCCTAGTGGGTAGGACACTTACTTCTGGACCAAGAGGTCATGGGTTCGAATCCTACCTTCAGCATACCACGATTGGGTGCCTGAACAAGACCCTTAACCGGAGAGACCCTTAACTTGCTACGGGGAGACTGCCCCCTGTAGTTAGGGAATGGAAGTCGCTTTGGATAAAAGAGTCTGCTAAATCCAGTAAAAGTAAACGATCCTACTGATGGAATTTGCCATAGCTGGTCCCTAGACAGTATGGTCCCATGGGATTTAAACAGTGTTGTAATGGTCAGCTTTGAATGCTGATGCTACTAAAGCCAGCTTTAGTTCAAATTTTTGTCAAAATTTGTCTGCTTTACACAATATACAGCATATCTTTAAAACACACCAAAACAAAATGTTCTCCACATGTAGCCATACAAGTTATGTTAATCCCAGCCCCTCAACCGGGGTAAAGACAAACATATTTTCACACTAAATATGTTTAACTTATTCAGTTTGTATTATCCTTTTTAATATTTTATTTTAAAATGGATTTTTTTTCAGCACCAAAATGACCCACCTGAACTTTGGTCTCTCAAGACCAAACATCCCCTGCCTTGCACAATCTATGGCCTTGCTGGTCTGTGATTAATTCATAAAAAGTCTTGGGCAGTTTCAGGGTCAGTCAGTGCTAAAATCCACCATGTTAAGCTCAGTTCATGAGCAGCCCATCTCTAATATCATATGCTATAATGAAAGTTCCACAAGAAATTCGTGGCTCATGCACTGTGGTCGACTCATACTACTCTTATTAATCAGGCTTTCAAAATAACAAGGCAAGATTTGCTTTTTGGGCTTTTTTAATATACCAGCATGAGCACAAACATATAGTCATAAATTTAATCTTGTCACAGTCTTTGATGTCTACAAAACAGAGGTGGTGTTTTTAGAGTCTTTTTTTGGCTGTTGACGTTGGCCTTATTTTGTGATGCCACCATCCTCTTTATTTCCTCATGCATCAAATAAAAATAACAATGTCAAAAATGTTCTTTGTGGTTCTTTGTAGAGTTGTCTTAGAAGAATCACATGTGGTTCCCTGATGAACCTTTCTGGATGGTTAGTTCTTTTCAAAAGCGCATCTGAAATTGCACCACTGAAATATTGTTCAGGGACTCAGATGTGGTTCTTGTTCAGAGGAACAACTTGCCTGTAGACCACCTGAGTGCCAGCTCCACGTAGCAGTGCTTGCACTAGACTTTCTAAAACATGGCTGACAGCTGATGCGGAGTTATGTGGAGACCTACAAGTCGACTTTTGTGGAACATTTTGAGTGAAGTCCAACAAAGAACACAACATCCAGTGTTTATACTTTCAATCAGAAAGCGAAGAACACATCTGTGAATGTCCCATAGATGTGACAGCCTGCAGTTACAGAAGACTCATGACAGGTATTTGCGATGAGGGTTGTGTTGCATCTTTATTCTAGGGCTAAAAAACCTTTGCTTTACCCAAAATACTGCTCCAAAATACCCCTTCTGGCTTCTTCATCTTTGAGTGCATGAAGAGTGCTTACTGTGTACTTGTGTGTAGTTTACTCTTTGTATTTTGTGCATTGCCCAGCTTAGTGGTGGTGGTATTACCCTCTATTCTACACAAACAGCTCTAAAACTGTAGAAAATCAAACCACCATTCTCACCACATCCCTTTTGTAGTTAAGTGAACACTCGATCCTTGAAAGTGCTGCATCTTTCCAGGTTATTTAGCTTCATGAATAATCTCCAACAGGCTGAAAGACTTTCTTTGCCGCTGCGTGCTGTCGGCTGAGCAAGGCTTCGCTGTGTTCGGCACAGGAGAGGAGGAGAATCTCTTGTTTCGTGTCGGGTGTGGAAGATGAAACGCGTGGGGCTGTCTGTGTGTGCGTGTGTGTGTCTGTGTGTGTGTGTGTGTGTGTGTGTGTGTGTGTGTGTGTCTGTGTGTGTGTGTGTGTGTGAACATCTAAGGGCTTCTCTGAAGAATGTATCAGTTTTGTATGGAAGCAAACAACAAAGCAACACTCCACCCGTGACAAGCCGGAGCTTCTGAAATCGGAGAGAGCGTCACGTTCTTTGCTTTTCTGAAAGCGAGCTGTGTTTTATTCATTGACAAGCAAAGTGAGCAGAATGGTGTAATGGGACTTGACTTTGCACTGTATGGGAGCTTAGAGGCACAGTATTAATTGATGCTGTTTAAACTGAAGTCAAAAGTTGTACAAGAGTGATTCATTTGACACGAGTAACTCTGCTGACTTAATCAGAGTGGAACTGTTGTGTTTTTTATATAGTTTGTTGATGACTGTGTGCTTGGAATGCAGTAATGAACTGTTTAAAGCAGAAACAACCCTCGTCCTGGAGATCTACTTGTCTGGAGAGTTCCAACTTGCATCCCAAATCTGTCCTTACCTCATGCCCAGTCAAATTTCTCGGCTGGAGTAGATGTGGCAGACTGTGGTCTTCTCTCCAAGAAGGTAGATCTCCAGCAGCAGGGTTGGTGATCACTGAGCTCAAAGGGCTCATGTCAAGTTTCCTGCAGCATTCCAAACACGTCAAGAGGTATTCAGCAGAACAGCATTCAGTGATGGATCTTCTTTGGTTAGGGGTGGGAAAAGTGTGGGAAAAGCTTTACTTCATAACCAGCGACAGCTGCTTCTTTGTCAGAGGCTTGATGATGGAACTCAAATTTTAGGAGGAGACGTGGCTTTGGCATGCTAATGAATGAGAGATCAGATTTGTACCCTGTAATAAATCAACGCCTAGACTGGGGATTATTTGGCATAACAGGGGCGCACACTTGACAAATGAGATGTGAAAACAATCACTTTGAATAATGCCAGTCGCCCCCACAGGATCTGACTCCAGAAGTGGAAGTGTGTGTGTGTGTGTGTGTGTGTGAGTGTGTGTGTCACACTAGTTCTGCCATAATGGCTCCATAAAACATGCTCTCCAAACTGACTCCACAGTCATAATTGTGCCCTGAGACACAGCCCTTTCCTCACTCTTAATGAATTCCGTCTCACCGATGTTGTTAGAAGAATAAAAAGGAATTAAGAGGAGCCGTTATGAAGCATTGCTCTTTTTTATTTGTGGAAGGTAACCTGTGAGTATTGGAATGTAATTTCTCCCCCATACATTCTCCGATATTGATTTGGTTAAAGCCAGAGTCATCATGCCTGCGTGTGCCACTCTCATTTACATGCTGTTGTATCTCCTGCGGAGAAAATTGCATTCCGGAAATAAATGGATTTCATCTGCTCCTCTCCTTTCTCATTGGTGAGCATTCCGAGAGCTCGGTAGGTAATGAAATGTTGAAAGACTGAGATGCATATGTGCGCAGCGGCATGCGTGGCCCCTGCAGATCTCCACTTGCGAAAGGATGGCTGTGGCTTTTTAATCTGAAACTCGGCCCAGCCACTTTACCGTGCAAGTATCTTTCCCACGAAAACACTCTGACTTTCCTTGCACTCTTTGGTTGTACTTATGTTGAGGAGGTTCTTCTGACTGGCTCCAAATTTTCTTCTTTGGTAAAAACTTTACTAATATTTCCATTTCCTAACTCTTTTCACTGTAGACATGCAATTTCCACCTGTTTTCAAGGTCCCACAACTAAACTATGGATTTTTATTTTTCAAAACATAGATAAAACATTCAGTAGAAATGTGCATGACTTACAAAACCAGGTGCAAACTGGATTTTCATTTTTGTTGGGGATATCAAGAAACGTTAACCTCAGCACAGGTGTCGCTGTGTCTTTTATTATGTTAAAACACCCAAGTGGATTTGGAAATGCTGGCAGAGCGGCCACTAGGGGGGCTGCAGAAACTGGCTACACTCTCAGACTACGATCAGCCACATCATTAAAACCACTGACAGTGAAGTGAAAAACAGTGATTTTCTCTTTACAATGGCACCTGTCAAAGTGGTGGGATGCAATAGGCAGCAAGCGAACAGTCAGTTCAGGTGCAAATGGGCAAGCGGGATGAGCAAATTGTAATGGCTAGATGCAGGGGTGCCGGAAGCATTTTTAATGTGGGGAGGACGCATCGATCTACTGTTGGTGGGGGTGGGGGGTGGGGGCGCGGTGTATGGGGGGGAGGTTTGCCCCGCTCCTGTTAGTTTGCTCTCATTTAGCATTATTTCTTCTCGCTTTCGTCTTTCGGCCATTCGCCTCTTCTGTCCTCATTATTTTTGCCTGTTCCTTGTTATTCCCGCCTCTGTGGTTTTCCTCTCTATTTTTGTTTTTTCTTTCTTACATTTTATTTATTTTTTGAGACCATTTAGTAGATAAATAAGACCTCCCAGTGCTTCTCTTTGTAGCCACCCAGATAACTCAGCCTGTAAGTGCTCTGCCTTCGCTCTGGGTGTCTCTGGTTTGGTCCCAGGACAGTGGTCATAACATGTGGGGTGTTCCCGGTGTGCAGTGGTCTGTACTTACTAAAAGTGGTCCAAAGAAGGACAACCAGTGAACCAGCGACAGGGTCATGGGCAACCAAGGTATGTTGATGGGGAGTAAAGGCAAGTCCGTCTGGTCTGATCCCACAGAAGAGCTGCTGTAGCACAAACTGCTGAAAACAAATCATGCTGTCTATGATAGAAGGATCTCAGAACACAGCTCACAACATATAGAGTGCCCAGAGTGACCTCTGTCTACCTGGTCTGATGAATCACGTTTACATTTACATTATGGGGAATGCAATGGCGCAAAGATACACTGAAGGAAAAAAGCAAGTGGAGGCAGTGTGATGTTCTGGGCAATGTTCTGCTGGGAAACCTGGTATTCATGTAGATGTTACTGGTGGCATAACGGGGTGTACCTGGTCTACTTAAACATTATTTTAGACCAGGTACACCCCTTTGTGCCACCAGTGTTCTCTAATGAATTCTTTCAGCAGGATAATGTGCCCTGCCACACTGCAAACATTGTCGACGGATGGTTTGAGGAACATGAAAAGTGTTCTAGGTCTTGACTGGTCTCCGAATTCCTTAGATTTCAGTCCAATCAGGCATCCGAGGGATGTATTTGAAAAACTAGTCACATCCATGGATCCATGGCAATTTAAAGGACTTAAAGGATCCTCAGCTAAGGGCTTGATACCACTGCACACCTTCAGAACTTTTGTGACATGATGAGTCTGAACTTTGGCAGTACACAGGGGCCGAACACAGTATTAAGCTGGTGGTTTTTATGTTATGGCTAATCGATGTATGTGGTATAGATAAGGCAGCTGCAACTCCTTTCAAACTCAGTGGCTTCCAATACTGTTGTCACAATTTGCAATCCTGAGATGAAAATACAGGCGTCATCAAAGGTGAACCACTCCAGCCTTCTGCAGACTTCCCAGTTGAACTTCTCCAATCGTGAGAAAAATAAATTTCCCTCCACAGCTTTGTTTTAACAAAACTGCAGCCCTCCAAGGACACGGTTCAGATCTCGGCTGGCCATTAAGAGCGGAGTGCCACAAAACAAGACCTCATTAGCTGTTAATGAACATTGTGATGGATGTTTCGCAGAGCGCGTGTGTGTGTTCAGCTAAGACCACAGGCTCTGAGACTGCAGACCAGTGACATATTTGTGTAAATAACAACCTTGAGTGTGCCGAAACCACCGTGAACAACCTCTTGCAGGGTTTGATCAAAGCAATGAACATTAAAATGATACTTTTGAAGGTTGTCAAGGGACCTGCACAAGCCTTAAGCTTTAAAGAAAGAAATATTACAGAGTTTTTCAACTTAATTTTCGACTGTTGCTTCAGCGTTGAAATGCTGATTACCAAAAAATATAATTTCCCAGCACTTAGGGAGGGACTGAAAACCTATACATTTGAAATTCACTTACAGTAGAAGTCTGGAAGTCACTATGCAGTTGACTGTGTTAGTATTTGCAATGACTAAAACTACAACCATTACACTCTTAACAGTTCAGATCTTGCATATATTGTAGATATACTCATACATAAAATAAACATACATGCATGTACCATACACACACACACACACACACACACACACACACATATGTATATCTGTGTGCATGTATGTATGTATGTATATAGTATATGACATATGTGTATGAACATATATAGTCATCAGGTTGGTAAAGACACCGACTCACTCTTTTTACTCCTTTGTCAGGTCTAAAGTGCTTCTATACATGGACTGATGCCATATAACAGTGTAATTTAAATCCAGTGAACATAAAGGAACCTGCTCTGTAAAATTTCCACAGTTAAGTGCATACCGACTGAACACACCACTGTTTTCTGTTTCAAAAGGCATCCAAATAAACAATGCAATAAGAGAGAGCTCGAGGTAAGAAAGCTAGAGGCGTGAGTGACAGTGGGTAAGGGTGAGAAGATGCTGTTTTAGAGATCTCTTTCTCATCCAGTCCTAACAGAGAGTAATGCTCCTCACTGGTGAGCGGAGAATTTTGCTTGTTGTCTCTTCATAGCTGTGATAAATGATGAACACAGTGTAGCTGCTCCCTATGGCCCACCCACCTGCTCTCTGCAGAACACTGATCTACACAGCTTGGCCAAAAATAATGCCAACACATTATATGTGCATGCATAATTAATAAGAGCTTGGACAGCCTTTTCCATCAGGATAGCCACACTGTTTTTCAAAATGCTGTTCCTCACTTTGAAAGCAGCTCTAGAGGGCAACAGCATCTATCCTGAAAGCGCAAAACTCAATTCCTTGACATATTATGTAAACATTATTAAACTTTCAAAGAATATGGTTGACGCTAACATTCATAGTATTACAAACCAAATCGGAAATTTTTCAGTGCTTTGGAGGGTGTACATCCCGTACTTTCAATGTTGGATGTATCAGTGTAATTTAGCTACACTGTCCTGAAACTTACTATAAAGATGCCTCAAATAATTACCTAGCACCTATAATTACACACTGACCTAGAACTATTTTAATAAACCCAATTTAATATACAGTAGTACAGAATAAATAACACTTAATGTTTCTGTATGATGTTTTTTACCCTGCTTCGACGTGGAGAACAACCTATATAGTAATGCTTTACCTAACGACCAAAACTGTGTTTCCCTGCACTGTCATTACACACCAGTGTTCAGCGTTGAAACATTGCAATTGTTTCATAAGTGAGGGTTTGTATTTATTTGTAGGACTCTTAAATTACTATTGTTAGAATTAGTATTATTTTGTTTGTTTATTTACCTAATTCATGTTAAAGGTAGAGTCAGGTAGTTCATGAATAACAACAACAACAAAAAAAGATCAGTTTACCATGATCCTGTGGTATTTGTTCCTGCTAAAAAAAAACAAAACACTTGTTCATGTTTCAACCAGTCTGGTGTTCGTCTCTATGAGACAGACAGGTTTCTGGCCAATCAGGGATTTAATTTGGTTTAGTAGGAGAGAGTCGAGAGAGAATGGAGAAAGCTGAAAGGTAAGAGAGAAAAACAAGTTACCAGTGGAGTGTGATTTGGCTTTTATTACAGTCTGGAGCTAGAACATTTTCGCAAATTCAGATTGTAAGCTGAATAACTGAAAACAAAGTTTATATGGCTGATATGTCTTCATCTTGAAGTGTTCAGTAACTCTGTGTGGCTCTCACTTTTACTTTTGTTTGCTTGTTAGTTGATAGCCAAAAAGGTTGTGAATGTGGATGTTGTGAAGGATTTGTTACATGAACAACCTGTGGCGAGTATGTACAGGTGATTTGCTGCTGAACTGAGGTAGAGGAAAGATTTGACAGAGATCACGAAGTTTGGGTTCCCATTGGGCCCCAATGAGATTCATTATATAAGGGCTTGACATTTTAGATTGAAAGGGTCTTTGTGTGCTGTTTATCAGAAGTTTTGGGATCTTATATACCATGTTCAACTTTGGCAAATGTTTGTGTTGACACAAATGTGATCTAATTTTCCAGTTGTTGTTATTAACTGTTGTTAGTAACAAGAAAGTGTCAAAGTTATCCCTGTTTGGTAACTGCTAAGGGATCACCGTCATTTTACCATCTGCAACACAGAAATGTGTGGACTTGATTTGAGTTAATAACTTATTAGTAATCTGACTGCTGCACAAAATACCATCCTATTGGGTTAAATGTAGGATTTGGAATTTTGTATTTAATGAATTAATGTAATCTGTGTCTAAGTCTCCGAACATAGCTGTTCTCTACGCTTTATTTTGATAATTTCTTGGGGAAATACATGGTATAAATAGTACAATGTCATGAGCCTGCATGCTGTTGTCAAAAGTGAGTCACTTATTCACAGTGCTAAGACATTTTCTCTAGCCTGGTAAAAGGAATTTGCATGTTAGCATCAAGTTTACAGCATTGAATGTTTATGGCATTTTATAGCAGCCCTCTAGATTAAACACAGATATTTGAAGCTCAAACATTTAGGTAACATTCAGCTCCAGAAAAAAATAAGAGAG
Source organism: Hydrocynus forskahlii (assembly GCA_037974365.1). Lineage (NCBI taxonomy): Eukaryota > Metazoa > Chordata > Actinopteri > Characiformes > Alestidae > Hydrocynus > Hydrocynus forskahlii. The sequence continues at coordinate 12,155,180 of JBBPCX010000032.1, read as the reverse complement.
CACAGGTTTTGTCTTTTATAGGTGCAAGTACTGAACTGAACAGCTTTGCCTTCGTTTTTAAGAACTGCTGACAATATTTCTCCTAATTTCCAAATAAAAATATTGGAAAGCATCATTTTAAAGGAAATGACAAAACATCAAAATAAGAGAAATGATGCCCCGTCTACAGAACCTGAATAATTCAAAGAAAACAAATCTCTTGTTCTCTCTTAAACAAAATGACAATAATTACCTTTGACGAACTTTTAGTAGTGTTTTGCCATCCAACTGGTCTCACTGTGAGAGGAGAGTGTCGATTACAGCAGTGTTTTTATGCTTTTCCTCACTAAATAAGATGTGATTCACGTGATCACTAATCAGTCCCTCATAAAGCAGAATGAGGTGCTTGTGTAGGAATTTAACAGACACCGGCATGGAATGGTTGTCATACTCATAAAGAAATTGCAGAGGTCTCTTATTTTTTCGGAGCTGTATTCTTTGCTTTGGATGTTGCCTTTTTCTGAATGATTTTAAGGCAAAGTCTGACTCTTAATATTACTGGAGCCTTTGAGTCTAGCTGAATGTTTAGCATTTAGCAATATCTGACACAGATGTCTGAGTGTAAAGACATGAATTGAGCAGCAAGTCCAAATAGCCTTTAGAATCATAGACCTTTTGTGAAAAGGAAATACATCAGTAAGCCTAAGACTTCCATGGTTTCTCGGATGTTAAAATGACCTCTAACAACATAAACTAGCAAGAACATACAGTATAAGCACTGAAATCTGCTGGCATTCATTGGCTTTTCGTTTAGGAAGGTGAGTGCATCCTTATCAAGCGTAGCAGATTAAAAATACTAGCAATTTCACATGCGACTCACGCTACTCAGTTTATCAAGCCATTGCTGTCCCCCCGGCTGAAGCCTTTGTGGCTTGATTTGTCTCTCTGTAAACAATGCTGCACACGGAGAAAAGAAAGAGATGAGTCATTAATCCATACTACTTCTGCTCACTGCTTTTAGACTCCCTTTCCATGAATGCAATTTATGAACAATTTTCACTGATGATGCATATAAGTACTACATACAAATAAGCATAATTTTAAGGGTGAAGTGGTTCTGTGCTTTTTAGTCTCTGCCACCAGCATTACCCATAAGGGATACCCACTAAAAGATTCCATCCATAAAGCAATTTACAGAGACATTTGCTTTGTCACACTCTCTAGAAAACACTCTCTGTGATTCCTCCCATAAAAAAAGGGCTTCTGTTCGGTGGGTAACATTTTCAGATCAAAGCCGTAAAGACACGAGATCAGAAGGAAATGCCAATGCAGTGCAATATGTTTATAAAGCAGCTCTCCAGCGCAGTGTAGGCATTCGATGATTGTTTGATTTAAACGTGTACATTTCCTCTACGACTTGATGGAGCCTCTGTCAAGCATCATTAGTGCACATTTGTAATTAGGATGGAACTGCATGCGTGGCATATGTTTGACTGAGCTGTACTTATGTTTGTGTCACCTCCCACACAGTATATTAATTATGATTGACCTCTGTCTTCTTCAGCCTCCTCTGTGATGAACACTGAGCCTGAACATCCTGAGCATATTAAACATGTGGAGAATTTACCATCCAGAGCTCTGGTTGCTTCTGCTCTCATTCAGAGCCAGTATGAATATCTGTGTATTAAGCGTTGCATAGTCTAGCTGTATGATAAATAATATTATGTATGATAATAATATCAGTATATATGTATTTTAACTTCACTTAACACTACTGCCCAGTACCAAACTGCTATTAAGTATTATATATATATATATATATATATATATATATATATATTATGTGCTGTGTATTATTATCTGAGCTATTCCCTTCACCCTATGCTGTCATTATATAAAAACCAACCCATTTGTTCATGTGTGTGTTTTAGCCTCTCACACTGACCGCACCATCTGCTGGCCAAATTCTCGGCTCTCCTCATTGGCTGGCCGGTTCCCTGCTGCCTCATTGGCTTGTTCAACTCCAGAGTGCTAAAAGCTCTCGCTGAGCCCTGTTTAAGCCCAGTCTGCATGGCTGCTTGTTATTGGCTTGAACAAATGGGCAAAGGGTCTTAAAGCCCATGGTCCACTGACTTTCATGAGACAAAAACTGGGCTGAGATTTCATAGTGAAGGCCATTCTGAATCCTTCTCATGGTGTAAAGTACTCATTTATTCTTTGCTATTAGGTCACCTTACCACAGCAAACACAGCAGGTGTCTGCAGAACCTAGAGGAAAGGTGCAAACAAAGGGGAGCCCAGGTATCTGGACACAAATGCTGAGTTTATTGTCAGGGCAATTATAGACCTCATTTATCATTACTAGACAGTGGTCAGAGAACACGCAGAGTGGGTTATCAGAAGCTTATGCTCAATAGAAAACAGGCCGGGTCCACGCTGGGTGAAAAACTGGAAAGAAAGTATTAAGAAACAGAAGGAACTGGGGAACTAAACTTGCCAACACACAAGTAAGACTTAGTGTCTACATTCTTGTCTTTACTATAAATACTCAGATGCAAAATTGGTTCAGGTGCAAACAGTGATCAGGGGGACTGCAGCTAAAGCAGGAGCATCCCAGATTGAGGCAAAGCGTCTAGGGTTCAAGTTCAAAATGCAACCTACAGCAGTGATATGGCTAATTATCATCCATGTGTTTATTTCCCTTCTGCATTATTCTCTGGGCTACTTCTACATTCATTCATTTTCTGTAACCGCTTAACCCTTAATAGGGTCGTGGGTACCTGGAGCCTATCCCAGGGTCTATGGGCCTGAGGCAGGGACTCAGCCTGGGTGGGGTGCCAGCACACCACAGGGCACACACACACACACACACACACACACACCATTCACTCACACACATGCACATCATTCATTCACTCACTCACTCACACCCACAGTCAGTTTAGAATCCCCAATTCACCTGACGTGCATGTCTTTGGACTGTGGGAGAAACCTTGGGACCCTGGAGGAAACCCACGCTACCACCAGGAGATCATACAAACTCCATACACACACACACACACACACACACATGACCAGGACCCAGATTCAAACTCCCAACCCTGGAGGAGTTAGGCAACACTACTAAATACTTCTAAATATTAGAACGAATGTGCAACCGTTTACAGAATGGCTACCCAGAGCAGACTCTGCAATAATGTTGTGGTTTATTGCAACAAATCCTCACAGCAATGTTCCGGCATCTACAGTACGATTTTCCCAGAAGAGTCAAGGCTTTTACTGGAGCAGAGGAGGACAAACTTAATATTAGTATTAATATGCCTGATTTCAGAAGGAGGCAGTGCCGTGTTATAATTTCGTATTTATTATGTCTAATCAGAGCTCGTTTAAAAGTGTAGGTTTCAAGCTTTCAGTCAATACCACATTTGTGTTTGTTCGAACCTGAACCAAAGTGGAGGCACAAATCAATAGTAGATTTGGTGCAAATATAATTAATTATGGAACTAACCTAAATTACAATTGAAATTAAAATGTGATAATTTATGCAGTATACCAAGATGGCAGTAATGACTTAAGATTTCTAAAGATGAACACCGATCTATGACCAGTGAGAACAAGAATTCATTAAGAATGCAATAAATTAAGTGTGAAGCAGGCCTGGTCATTTGTAGCTGAGGTTTTTGGATAAACAAATGTAGCCAGGCAGCAGAAGTATATCAAAATGTTACATCACAACAGGATCAATTTTTGGAATATTTTTGAGTTTGAGAGCCTGCTTTCTTTCCACATGCTGTGTGACATATTTTTGCTCTAGTTTAGAGTAGATCTTCCCTTGTTGGCAGATATAGAAGACTGGTAAGCCATTCTTGTACAAAGAATTATTCTAAGCTATTCAAACAAGATGAACTGTTTGTCAAAAGGATCAAATTTACATTTATTTTTGTAATCTCGAAGAATCATATTTTTGATTCATTGAGAATAAAGTGTATAAAGAGTATTAAGAGATGAAAGCTACAGTAGTGGTCCCCTCAGAGAAAAGATGTAAGCTTGAAGGAAATCGGCACTTGAAAGGTGAGATAACTGACAGGGACGTCCGTCTTTGTGCAGTGACTGTCGCATAAGGGCTGTGCCCGCTCAGAAAGGAGGCGCAGTCGCAGACTTTCATTCTGAAATGACTTTATTTCAAATGTTAAAAAAATGAGGCAGGGCCAAGGCTCAATAACAAGGAAAGAATCTGAACGAACACAACTCTAAGGTAAAGTGAGAGTGGACTGACAAACTAAACTAAAACAGAAGCATCTTTTATACAAAACCTGCACAAACCAAAAACGAATGAAAAGATAAACATAATTATTCCTTGATTGCCAACCAGGGACAAGACCACACCCAGTTTCAACATAAAAAAAAGTGAGTAGAATACTTAGTGGGTAGAGTACTTGCTTCTGGACCAAGAGGTCATGGGTTTGAATCCTACCTTCAGCATACCACCACTGGGTCCCTGAGCAAGACCCCTAAACCCAAGTTGCTCCAAGGAGACTGCCCCCTGTAATTAGGGAATGGAAGTCGCTTTGGATAAAAGTGTCTGATAAATGCTGTAAATGTAAAATATATGAAATCTTGCAAATTTGCAGTAATCTGCAATTCTTTCAGTCAATGAGGCCTGGGTGTCCTGCCTGGTGATGCAGTGCCAGGCCTAAAGTGCATCCACTTTTGCTTTTTTATAAAGCCATATAGCATCAGTCTAGTTTAGTAAGTGAAATATGCTGAGTGGGACTGAGGTAGAATGATTGACTTGGTCAGTTGAGAACATGTCACTTTTGGCTTTGAAAAGCTCCCAGCTCCCTTTGCTCTCCTTCTTCCTCTTCTCCTTTTTCTTTTTTTAAATGATCCCCTTCCGCCTTTTAAAGTTCTCTTTGATGTTTTCCTCTGGCGCGGTCGAGTCCTCAAGGACAGATTTTCCTTGACCAACTGTAGCCAGCTACTCGTGTAGCACTTTGTAGCGATTGCATTGCACCATGTCTCCGCTTTGTACAAACACTGCGAGGTCTTCCCTCGGCCTTTGTTTTCTCGAGCTCTGCAGGCTCCAAATGGCTGCGATTTTTCTGCAGTTGTTGACACACTGCAGGCGTCGAATGCTTTGGCGGACGGGGCCGAGGCAAGATGTGAAATCATTTCGTGAGTGCATTGTGATTAGGTCGGTGTTATCTGAGGGAACACGGCGGGGGCTAAAACAAGGACGGCAGGAAGAGGCCGCTGAGCGGAGAGAGGGATGAAGAATCTTTGAGTCTTCACCCCTGCTGTGCGTGTGAAGTGGCGGGGGGAATTGAAGTGCAGATTGTTTTGGAGATACTCCTCACCAAGGCAGAAATTCTGGTCAGCGCCAAGGCTCCAGGTGCCCAGGACTTAATATCTGTTGGTTGTGAGATGCAATAACTGACTGTGAGCTTAGAACCTGATATCGACCTACACACACTCTCTCATGCCCCCCCGAGCCTCAAGATTGGACGACTCTTTTCCCCTTTTGTTAATATTTAGTTGAGTGAATGAACCAACATTCTGCCGCCCAATCTTTTTTCCATGACTTTCACTGGATTTTAAATGATTGAATTAGAGCAACAAATGATTCTACGTTTTCAATTTGTGCTACATAAGCATTAGAAACTGCAAAAAGGGCTGACAAAGCACCTTCTCTCACATCACAATAGAACATTCTCATCTTATCAGATGAGCCTAAGCAGCTCTGAAGCTGTGTGGGAGCCTTAAAATTTCAGCAAGCATTTCAATACTGTACAAGTGCTATAAAAAGTGTGCTACCATTGAAGATGCACCTTTGGTTCTCTAAAAAACCCATCAATTAATGGTTCTTTTAACTATATTTGTTGTAAATGAGATTTGTGAGGATGAAGAACCTTTTCAAAGTTGCTCATGAACCTTTACTTGAAAGGTTATATATTGTAAATTGCAATAATACATTTCACTGCTAAGTTGTTATTTTCTCAGTTAAAAGTGAGGCAACCTGATTTTCATTCTTTGGGAAACTTAGCAAAATGAGTCTGTGTTGTATTAAAAAGGTTTTTTTTTTTTAATGGTGGAACCCTTTTTGTCAAATAGAACCCTTAAAAAATTCCTTTAAGAAACCTTATAGGCTTTCCATTATAGAGAATATAATTTACAGTCTAAACAGGCATTCCAATTGTTCTTAGAGAGTAGAACCACGGATCTATGTAGAACCAGTAGCTTAATAAAAAAAAAAACCCTGGAGAACCAGTATATTGTAGTTGGCAGTGTACACCAAGGTTTTGGGCCACTTTAGTTAACTTTAGTTTGGGCCACTTCAGTGAACCTGTGGTCATTCTTAACAGCATTAGGGTCAGATTTAGGATTACACCAAAAGGTTAGGCTTAGGGCTGGGGCTAAGATTAGGACTGAACTGATATTTAGTTTTGTATGAGGGAAATGCAAGGTAGGCATCTAAAACTTTTGAAATGAGCTATGCAAAGAAAATGTTACCAAGGTTTCTTCTAAATCTGTGTATTCAATAGAAGGAACTTTAGGAAGCCTGCGCGGTTAAGAGTGTGGCATGCAGTGTGGAGGGCTGTGTGATTCCACTGTGTGGTTTTATTGCTCTTTTTGCTGAAATAGGGAACAAATGAGAACAGCACAGCTACTTTGTCAGCAGGCTGTGTGTACCTTTTGGGGCGTCATTTATAGAGCTTTAGTCGCCTCCTCTCAACGGGGCAGTTGTTTTATGAGCAGGATTCAGATGTTTTGTTGCCTGCTTGTGATTACAGCTGGAGTCTATTCCCATTTCACAAGCGAATAGCTCAGTGGATACCCCATCAGCTATCATATGAGAAAGAGAGAGAGAGAGAGAGAGAGAGAGAGATGTCACTGCATCACTACATTCACTACATCCAATAGCTTAATAAGGTAAGACAGTAATAAGATTAAACACTTCACTTATCAGTGGCTGTTTAAAACAAGGATGCTAGTCAACTCTGTTAAAAAGACGTAGTTGGTTATTTTACGCCAAAATAAAAACACTACTATTGCCAGCCTGGCATGTAGCAAACTGTTTGTCTCTGGCTTCTCTCTTCACCCTCTGTTTACTTCTATATAATGTCTGTGAGGTTAAAGAACACAGAGCAAGCAGTTTGAGACCATTTCTTACTATAGAATGCCTCCAGGTTCTCTAGGATCCAGGGTTTACATGGATTTAGATGTGTTTTAAAATATTTTCCTGGTAGAGGATGCATTCATGATACAACAAGCTTTATTTTTGTCTATAAAACCTGGTTTTGGCTGCATCTATACTTTATAGAGGCTTGGTGATATTATAAGGCCCTCATCTGTGTGATGCTTAGATGCATTTTTGCTTCTCTAACTATCCTTCTCACTGTGTGTGGGTCCATGCATTCTCTTCAAAGTAGGTTCACTACAGCTCTGGTTGTTTTAGACATCTTAATTATTGTCCTAACATAGACAATGGATCTGAGTATTTGCAGGCATGGAGCTACAGTATTTCTTCATAGCTACTGTTTAATTGATGGAGGTAAAACACATTTATCTCGTTTATTATAAGCAAACAACTACATTTAAAATTTGTTAAACTTCATTTAAAGTTATTGTAAATACAGTTTTTGTGTCATCCAGTGTAAAAGAACAAACTCAGCCAATGCCTGCATACCAAAGAACAGTAAGTTAGGAATTGCAAGAGTGGTCCATCAGAAGGAAATACAGCATCCTCTGTCCAGTCATTTGTTTTCTTCTGTGGCACATCCAATTTCAGCCTGTCGATAAAAAGCCAGTTGCATTCAATTGTTTCTTTGGCCGTTCATTTTAAACAGCACCTCCCTTTAGGGCTTAGTAATTCTGGATGCTGCATTCATGTCAGTGTGGATCCGCTGCTAGTTTGGGCTGTGCTTTTGCAAATAACAGAAGTGGTATTTGCAAAACGTCACTGAAGTCTGTTTTACAAATTTGTTTTTAAAGTTCAAATGTGAAATGCAAATTACAGATCTCAAGTGGTGCTTAAAAACATGGAAGTATTGTCGCTAGGACCTCTCCACAACGCTGTGAGACTAGTGTGAGCCTTTGCCAAGCAGATGCCACAGCAATAGAGTGGTGACTCATCGGAGAACCATCATGCTTTGGAACGGCCAGAGAGGCAATTAGCTGACAAAGGGCAAACAATTACACCAAGAGCAGCAGCACTTCAGAAGCAGGCAGCCATATGCGTCTGTCTACTCAGTGTCTGATGGCCAGAGCAGGGTCAAAAGTGCTTTCACTGAGAGACTAACGCAAGTGTGTTCATTACACACTTTCACCACTTTTTCTTAGAGTGATTTAATTGTTTCTTTTTTATATCCCCCATAATACCGACATATGGACAAAAGTATTTGGATGCCTAACCATTACGCTAACAAGAACTTTAATGACATGGCAATCAAATCTATAGACTTTTATCTGGAGTTGGTTCCCCTTTGCAGCTATAACAGTTTTACACTCTTCTTTCCACAAGATTTTGGAGTTTCTGTGGGAATTTGTGTCCACTCATTCTGTTGAGCATTTATGAGGTCAGACACTGATGTTGGACGAGAAGGCCTGGCTCACTATCTCAGTTCCAGTTCATCCCAAAGGTGCTGGATGGGGTTGAGGTCAGGACTCTGTGTGGACCAGTCGAGTTCTTCCACACTGAACTCCTCCAGACACGTCTTTATGGAGCTCGCTTTGTGCTCTGGTACACAGTCATGCTGGAACAGAAAAGGTTCTTCCTCAAATTGTGTTCACAAAGTTGGAGGCATGATGTTGTCCAAAATGTCTTGGTCTGCTGAAGCATTAAGATTGTCCTTCACTGGAAGTAAGGGACCTAGCCCATAACCTGAAAAACAGATGTGTCTCAATACTTTTGTCATGGGCGTCGCACCATGGGGAGGGTTTAAACACCCCCACTTGTGCTAAAATGCGATTTCACCCCCCCCACTTTTGTCAGATTAAAACCTGTTCACTTTCTCAGGACTGGTCAGGCTTTGATGGACTATTGCTCTCACCAATTAGTGAGAAGTTGTAATTTGCATATACATGCTTGTAGCGAATAGCGAGAGGTTTCAGAGATATATGGGCGGAGACGCTCCGCCCTCGCTCAGGGGTATAAAAGCCCAAAGGCTGGTCCTACATCAGTGGAGCGCTCCAGCCAGGCGCCCTGAGAGCTCGGACAGACAAATATGGATTGTTTTATGCTGAAACAAAGCCAAATGCACACATAAAACCAAATTCAGGATGTTTGAGGACATTTGAAGACATTTGATGGGGATATCTGGCCAGCAGATAAGAATTGCCAGGAAAAGTCCAGAGAAGCGCTCGGGCTGGAGAGACGCGCACAGAGAATCACTCGTGTTTATCTTCGAAGTGTTTGGATTTTATGACACTTCGCTAAGAGTGTCTTTTTGCTGGCAGGGTTGTGGTAAAACTGCTCTGGAGTTGTTTTGGAGTTGTTTTATTGTGTTTTGAGTGAGTTTTGTCGAGTCTTTCTGGCTCCGTTTAGCTGTGTATTGATTTGAACTGGTCTGACTGGGTGGAGTCGACTCTTTCGGACTGGCGGGGAGTTTGAACTGGAGCTTTATTAATGGGGTGAATGGGAGGGCAGCGGTGTTATAGTGGTTTATTGATTTATAATTCTGTGATAAGAATAAAGATTTATTCAAACAAAATGGCGTCTCTGCTTGCACGAAATGGTACTGCTTACAATTCATTTTTTATTCTTTTGAGCTCAAATTTTGAACATAAGTTGCTAAGACGTGTGACTATGGGAAATCGGAGATTCACAGGGGTATTATCCATATCTAGACTTTAGAAGTGGAGTTTAACTAGTACAAGTAGTCGGACTGACAACTGACATACTAGCGAGACGGCGAGCCGCCATCTTGGTATTTCGGGTAGAAAACTCATCAAACAGCGTCCTCCGTGAGAAGGGACTTGGACTGAGTTCGCGGGACGACAGAGAATTCACCGTCCACCTGGACAAGTTGGATGGACCAGGGATGCAGCGCCAGCGCGACTCTACGAGCCCGTTCTCCCATCAGAACTCCGGGTAGCGTACACCGTGCTCCGGGTTTGCTCTCTGAACGAAGCGGCCATTTGCAAAGTAAAAACTCTTTGTTTTATTTTACTCCTTGTAGTGGAAATTCTAATTTATTTAAATGATGTCATTGTTTTATTAGAGCATAAGGTACTAGAGCATAGACTAAACCCCACATAGATAACTACATATATTGAGTAATTGCTAAATTATAAGAGCTCAGGGTGCCCCATAGAGAAATTAAAAGTAAACTCTAAGTTGTATGCCCATAACTCGGGCACGGGGCGCTACACATGCCTCACATTTTCGTGTTATCTTGGAAAGGTGTCATGAACACATTTTTCATGTTGTACCCCTTCAGATTGCCAAAGGTCAAAACACCTGCATTACTTCTTGTTTGGGTTCTCTTACTTGTCTGTGTTCAGTATTTATACCCCCTAGTTTGCTTTTGTTACCAGCCCTGCTTTGTTGGTGGGGTTGATAGATGGGTGGGAATGAGAGGCAAGCTGCGAGTGCAAAGTTTCTTAACTGGGGGGAAAATCCAAAACTCATAATCCTCAAAGCAGGCTGGAATCAAAACACCAGCAGACAAGAATGGAGCAGATAAATCAATATCAAAACCAAGGAAATAAAGAAAGGGTGTAATCACAGGGAAACAGTTACTCTAGTTCAAACACTAGAGACTCTGCAAAGTCTGCTCAGATTAAATTAGTTAATTATTGCAGCTGGGCGACAGGTGTGGTGAGGGAAGGTGGGCAGAGCCAGTACTGGAGGGATCGAATCCAGTGAAGCAGGTCCAAATGGAGCCTCCCTAGAGGGAACATAGCATGACAGCAGCACACCCATTTTGGCTTGTAAATATAGACTGAGCTCTGTGTTAGTGCTGTGTTTCTTTGTGCTTTAGGTTTGGTTTTAAGTGTTGAGTTTTCTGTGATCTTTTTAGGTTGGTTTCATGGATTCTGCAGCTCTCCGTGCTCCTCCCTGCAAATTTACCAAAGCTACTTATCTGGACTTCAACAAAGACAGCTCACACAGGCATCCTGCTTCCTTCCCTGTTTCCCCTACCAATGTTATATCCTGTCTGGTTTGCAAATTTATGAAAAGGTCTCCTTAACTCTAGACTTACGGACGCTTCTTCAAGTCCCGACCATTTTCACTTACATTACATTACATTTTGATACTGATCGCTAAGCGTATCAGAAAAATGACTATTGGTATTTCTTGACATACATTCATCTATTCTAATGTACTAAAGTCTTATTCTAGAGCTCCTTGGGCTTCACTGTGTATACAACAGGAATGTTGTTCTGCAGTCTAGGGAACCATTCGTTATTATGTCAGATTTGACCGTTAGCATCTACAAACTCTCACACACCTCTCAGAACAGAAGAAGCCCCATCAGATTCACTCCCTCATCTTCCATCTTCACAGTGGAGATTACAAAGCAATTCCTCAGCTTCCCCTGAGTTCTTGCTCTATGGCTGATTCATGGCAGCCTTCGCCTGGTGCTCTTGATCACAGTGGATGCTTCTCAGAACACTGGGGTAACAACCTGCAGGTCAGAAGCATTCCTGGGAGCGCTAAATGATGACTCTGCCCTTATTTTCACCCGGAAACATAAAAAATAAACTTCTAGAAAGGAGCTGAAGCACAAGACTGGCACTCTGGTGGGCTCACAGTCATTAAAAATGAAGGAGTGTTTTGAAGCCATGGTCCAGTTAGCTCAGCTCAGTTTCACTCAGGTGTTTTGAGGATACCATACTTGTTAAAAGAGAGCAGTGCATTCAAAAAGAATAAACAAGTCAGTTCACCCACATTCTTAACCATATGGAGTATATTGTGCTTGGCACTGGTTCTAAAATGATGGGCAGACAGTAAGATACTGGTATTTTTCTATTATTAATTTCGATGCTTTATTGTTCTCACTCCATTTGAAAGCAAAACTATATAATTGAGAATGAACCAATAAAAACCAACCCTGGTTCATTAGTGTGCATTTAAGTTTTTTTCTTCTCCTATACGGTCAACATTTCAGAGATAGAAGGTTTTGTTATGACAGCGTACATGCAGTTATATAATAGTTATTTGTTTATTTTTACTAGGAAGTGAGCCAACTAATTACTTACAACCCACACTTGGAACAACGCTAAGCTTTTGTTTGCCGGTGAATTCTTAATTGACAGACGTTTAATGAAAGATTGACAGAATGCAAGCTTTACTGTTCATGCTCCAATCTGTGCAGTGCAGGACTTTGAAAGCTTCTTTATCTTCAGCTCATTAGAATATGGCTTTGAGGTGACCTCTGGAATCCCACCAAACAAAGAGAGGATCGATTTGATTCAATCTAAATGGCACAGTGGATGCTGGCTGATGATTGTTTCACTCACTATGAACTGGACATTGCTGATATTTCATCTACTGTGGTTGTATAGGACACTGAAGTCACCTTCTAACTCATGCTGATCTAGATGGTTTAGTGAGCAACTTCAATTAGCCCTTATAATGAGAGCAGCACGGATCCATGCTAGCAGAAAAACAAATTGTAAATTGTCATCATACAGAAAAACGTCTCTTTGAATGGAAGTTCCTCCGGTTTGTGTTGATGCTGGAGGTGTCAGACGTCATGCTGAGCTTTGTTTGGTGTTCCTGTGGGACGTAGCAACAAAGTTATTGTAATAAAAAAAAAAGTTAATATTAATGACACTACTGTGGTTTTAAAAATGGCGGCTCATGCAAATGCCCCTAAAGAACAAAAATGAACACATTTCTTTTAGGTCTTAGAAACAAACAGAAAAAACAGGAAAGTCTCCACCCACAAGAGGGTGGGGTAGCCCCGCAGAGGGAGGGGCTCCGGGGAGCGGCCGAGTGGCAGCGTGCCGAGAGAAAGAGCAGCAAATGGCGAGCGTGTTGGAGAACAAGCACCGGTTTAAAACTGATTCTGACAGTTTATATTTACTGAAATCAGATTTACTAATACACTACAGTTCTAAGGGCTGAAGACCATATAGTAGGCAAACACTTAATAAGTTTAGGTATCAAAAACCAATGGTTTTTAAAAAATTGACATAATTGATATTGCCACCTTTTACACAAGATATTGCCACCTTTTACACAAGGCCAAAATAATACTACTTCTGTATTATTATTCTATACCAACGGTTTCCTGGCCTTGGACACCCCTGCATGCTTTCCCTGCTCCCAGCACACTTGATCTAAGGCCCTGTTCACACCTGGCATAAACATGCATCTTGGGCAATCTGATCAAAAGTGAACAGCCTGTACAGCTAGGAATGCACCCATGGTGCATTGAGGACACACTTGGATCTGATTGCCTAGAGCACATTCAAAGAAGGTCTGGGCCAAATATGGCCTCATTCTTCCTGCAGTGTGTACACGAATGTGTCTTAGGCCACACCAAAGGACCTGCAACGTAACTGCCCACTGTGGAGATGCCCTCTGTTGGCATGTGTGACCTCAGATACTCAAGAGCTGCCCACTTGTGACCAGATCACCCAAGATGCATGCTAATGCCAGTTGTGAACAGGGCCTAAGAAATTAGTATATTAACAAGTTCTAGTTAAGATGAAGAATATATGGTAAAGTAAAGAAAACACTGGAATTTGCAGGACAAAACAGATTAGGGAAACACCATTCTGTGCCATTTTACATAAAAGCATGATGCAATTTTGGACCAGCTACATAAACCGAAGTTCTCTTATCTTCTCTTTTTATGTACACTTTATTTAAATTAAATTAAAACTCACAAGTCAGGGCTGTGACCAATCACCAACATAACCTGATGAAAATACACACAGAAACACAAACTAAAATGGTTTAAGGACATACAACTAAATACATGTAATTATACCTACTGCGCTCACACACTAAATTGTTTTGCCACAAACAAAGAAAACTTATTCCCCAACTGCCACTGTAAATACCCTGTATTTATTTCAACCTGATCTCACGACTTTTCGTGCAGCCATCACAACATGAAATCTATTCAAAAATGTGCTGCGATCACGCTTGTGGCCTTTTTTTCATGCTAGAACAATGCTTCACTACCCTGTATTTAATGCGCAGTGCGTAACACTGCCAGTATCTGCGCTAACTAGTGACTGTTACGGTTAGAGTTAGCGTTAGTGTTAGTGTCAGGGTCAGGGTTAGGGTTAGGGTTGGGGTTGGGGTTGGGGTTGGGGTTAGGGTGAGGGTGAGGGTTAGAGTTAGGGTTCGGGACTTTCCCCGTCTCACGGCCTTTCAACCTGTTTCAACCTCTTTGCAAACAAAAACGATAAGGAATCCGCTCATTATTTCTCTCCAACTGTCCCTCAGTCACCAGTTAGCGCTGATACTGGCGATGTTGTGCAGTGCGCATTAAAATACAGGGTAGTGGAGCATTGTCCCAGCACGAAAAAGGGAAGCGTTGTCCTAGTACGAAGAAAAGGTCTAAAGCGTGATCGCAGCACGTTTTTGAATCAATTGTATATTGTGATGGCCGGGCCCATTTATTTAAATAGTGTACATTTTTAAAATCCTGTTGCTGCTATTTGCTGTTTTTACTCAATTTTTCTGTCTCCCTCAATATTCGCATTCCTTTACATGTTTTGCACTTAACAAATCTGCAGCTAGAGTACAATATGTCATAGTATTGTATTCAATCACACTAGTGCTGTTACTGATCCAACTGACTGCACTGAATGTTGTCCTATAAATGATTGTACTGTTGCTGTTTTTTTGTACTCTTTTTAGTCCTGTCATGCCCACACTTGTGCAGTCCATTTTGTTTTTGCTCTTTGCGTTGCACCATCGTCCTTTAGGAACATTATTTCACTTCACCGTTTACTGTCTACATGGCTGAAATGACAATAAACACCTATTTCACTTGATTTCTAGTTCCAATACGTCTACGCCAAGAACCATTTTAGGACCCGTTCTTTTCTGATAACCACAAATAAATCCTTGTTGAAGAGAATGACATTACATACACCATGTGTCCAAACATTTGTAGACACAAATGTTCCAAAGTGTCCTTCAAAAATCAAGACCATTACTGTAGAGTTTATCCCGTGAGCATTAATGTTGCGCTCACTGAGTGTGAATGATCTCAGAGGTATGGAATAGTGGTCCATCACTCCAGAGCAGGCTGTTCCACTGCTCCACAGTCCAGTGCTGGTGGGATTTATATGCTTCTAGGTGACACTAATGACCATCATTCATTTACATATCACAAGCAGAGGTTTACTTTGTAACTGGTTTTCATAGAGTTTGAGAGTAAACATTACTGTCTGATATAGGGCCTGTATACTCTCTGACGCTGTACACAGTAAAGATTCAGCTGCTGTGCTCAGCTGTGTACTTCATGTTCTCATAATTAATCCCACTCTGCTGTTTCTGACAGGTCACCTACATCATGTTTCCAGGCCGGCTCTTGTTCCGCACTGACCTGTGTAATTCGGCTGGATAAGAGCAGGCAGCCTGCGAGACACAGGGACGCATGCAGCGCTTTGTAACGTTCATATCAAAGGAACAGGAATCGTTCAAGCACTAAATTACACTGCCAGTTACCTGAATCACATCCACCTTCTTCTCTACAGGCGATGCCAGAGGACAGCTCCCGCTGAAAAACATGAAGAATTACCATGTTAAAATTCAATTACTAAACAATATCAGGCTCTGAGCTCAAATAAAGGCCAGAAATTGCAGTTCCACTAGGTGAAATGATCCCAATAAGCTTTTTATTTTTATTTTTTGCCCTCTCCTCACCGAAGTAGAGTTAACTCATTATACCAGAATACACTGGAAGTGCGGTGAGAGTGGGAGGGATAGAGAGATAGACTGATGGACTGGGGCTGTTCCTGATGAAAAATAAGGCAGAACATCTGACGCGTTCTGCTCCACCGCTGCTGGATGAACACATTGGTTCGGCACTGCCTGAGAGAGAGGGAGCGCAAAAGAGAGGAGGGGGGCCTTGATCTGTCAGCTGTTGGGTGCAGGATGGATGCAGTGAGGCTGGAGATTTGGTCAAGGTCTGGCACTCCCTTTCTCTGTTTCTCTCTGTCTCTTTGCTTCTCCACATAGTTGGACATGCTGGAGCCTTCGGGGCCTCCAAAGAGGAAAAATAACAGTGTCTGCTTTCGGCAACTTTTGATCAATATGCCTTTAAACAAACAAATATAGAAAACTCATTCTTTCTCTTTTTCTCATTCTCTCCCTTATTGCTCCCTGTCTCTGCTCAGAATAACAGAGTCTCTTTCTCCCCCTAAGCAGTGTACCAGCTGGGCTTAACATTTGCAAAGTCAAATGGCTAAATAAAGTGTTCGGCGGTCGCCTCTGAACATGTTGAGGTGCTCTTCAGGCTGATATACAGTTCAGCATGCTCACATCGTCTTCATCCTTCATACACAACAAGGGACAAGGGACACAAATGAAGTCGACACAGTATTGATTCAATCCAGAAATTTGTGATATTGTAGGGTGAGCAATGTACCAAAATTAGTTGCTAGTATTACAGGTTGCTATTATTATTCATGTATATATACAATGTACAATACTGGCTAAATCAGAACAACTGGTACTGGATATAAGTCTTCTTTTAGCAGCAACAACTGGGTAAAAAAAATGAAGTGCAAAACTAATACATTTTAAATTACGTGAATTCGGAGACACGACATGGGCAGAGTGTAATCTCACCACTTCTGTATTTAAGGTGGACTGGCCGAGTTACGAGATGCCCACCTTTAGCCTCGTCGTGTTTTGAGAGATAGAGCAGGAGGAGAGGGCAAATCCAGCCAACAAAACACACAAAACAGCCCTGAAAGAACCCCAAAGAGGGCTTGAGGGAGAGCTAAGAGTCTTCTCTGATATTCCTTTCGCTTTTGGGCTGTCTGCTGTAAATTTGTTGTGTTTTTGGAAAACGTCAACAAGCGTCTGCTGCCTGATGTCTTTTCCCTGTTTGCTAGCATCTCCTTGTACTCTTTGTCGTGAAATCTCTGCAGGTGCTTGATTAAATTTGTTGTATTGTACGACGCAACTGTACTTCTCTTTATCCCTCAGAATTAAACATTAGCCCGAGCCCATGAAACCCCCCAGAGTTGAGCTAAAGAGCAATACCTTCATTCAATACCTTCAGAAAGAGCTGGAGAATCCAAACTGACCAAACATCAGCCTGACCTCACTAAGCTGTCATGGCTGCATGTAATTAATGCCTCAGATGTTCTAAAATCTCGTGGAAGATTCCTGGAAGATTAGTTGCTGTTATTGCTGCAAAGGGAGGACAAACTCATGTTTATTACCTCTGATTTTAGATGAGATGTGAGATGAGCAACTGTCTACAAACTTCTGAAAGCATTGCGTATGTATTCCTGAACAATAGTTATGTTATAGTTAAACACTTGACAGTTAAACAGGATATCCATTTTTGTGGCCTGCAATAAGTACTGGAAGCTTTAACCAGGTGTGTTCTTGTCATTGGATTAAAACTTCATTTTCACTTTTTCATTTTCATTAAGAACTGACCAATAGGAATGACCCCTCAAAATATATAACTTGTAAAGGATATTTATTCTGTATAACTACGATTCCAAGGGTTTGGTTTGATAATGGCCATATGGAAGTACACACATCATACATTTTACTCATATAGTGATAAAGTATGGATAGTTGTTCATATATATATATATATATATATATATATATATATATATATGTACAGTAGCGCGGGGTTATGTTCCAAGAGCACCCGTGTTGCTGTGCTTTGGTAAAATAC
>JBBPCX010000032.1:12116245-12136245 GCA_037974365.1 Hydrocynus forskahlii | reverse complement strand
TTAAAGGCAAAATAAAGTGGCATAAGAATGAGAGAACAAGGAACTCATGAAGCAGGTAGTAGACCTACAACAAAAACTGCAGTAGATGAAGTTACAAAATCACTTTGGTCTCCAGCGATTTGGAGGATATATATATATCTTTAGGGTAGACCACTGGTTAACCTGCCACCATTAGCGTGTTGCTTGGCACTACTGTTTGGCCATCCCTTCTGTTAAAATATTAAATTATCTTAATTTACATTTATTTAAAGAAACAGTTATTTATATTTGCATGTACATATTTTTAATGTATTTTTATGTGCTGCCTAAGCCAACAATAGCAGCAGAATCCTTCTCTAAAAATCTCCTCTCTGAATGTGTCTTCTTGCACTACTCCCTGCATACAGATTTTACAACTCTCCTCTGGTTCTCACACTGTCCTGAAACTTGAATGTGTCCTCATATTGTTAGTTGCTTTGGATAAATGCATCTACCAAATGTAATGTAAATGTAATGTAAATGTAATGTAATGACATTTTATAGTGATCAACTGAATGGCATCCACCATTGCCATACATGCTTTAATAGCCTTGCCACTGTTCTGAAAACCACTAGTTAATGGTTCTTATGACTCAGCAGTTCTATAGAATGGCTATATAACCAGCAAATGCATTTTCCGCGTACTATCTGAGGATCAGTTTGAGAACAGTAGTAAGTGTATTCACTGTATGAATCTTAGGACGTCTTTTATTGCATGCATCTTTATAAAGGCCTACAGGTTTGTTACCTGCAAAGTCCTGACGGCCTTCTGGGAGCTGACTGAACCTGCGGGATCAACTAGAAAACAAATGAATTCTTTATGATTATGATGCATCGTGATTTGGCCCCCAAGCAAAGAGACCCGGCCCATCGGTGTAATTTACATCAGACTGCTGTTTACCACTGTCATCCGCCTGAATATACTTGGAGCCACTCAGTGTAAGCATTCATCCATGTCTATGTCCTATTTGCACATTCAGATATTATAAATATGTACAACAGTTTCTACACTTGTTCTGTTTGTTTCTTTTTCTTAGTCTTTGGATACCTTATTATTGGTTGTTTGACATTATGAACTATTATGAGTTATGGATTATCAAGAGTTAACATTCATTTGAACCTTATGAATTTTAACTATTGATAACTTGCTGTAATAAACTCCCTTGGATTTGTAGAATCAAAATTCCTTCTCTGATTTACAAAAAAAAGTTTGTATTTTGGAGGAAGACACAAACACTGTAATAGCAATCCAGAGACAGCACAGAAAACTGAAACTGTAAGGGTCTGACAAAAGTCTTATGATATTCAGTAACAATAGATCGGGGTGCCCAAACCTGTCCAGAAAGGGCCACTGCGGGTGCAGGTTTTCGTTCCAACCAAGCAGGAGGCACACCTGATTCCACCTCTGTAATCAGCTGGTCTTGGGTTTCAGTTACTCAGGTGTGGCTTGTTCTTGGGTGGAATGAAAACCTGCACCCACAGCGGCCCTTTCTGGACAGGTTTGGGCACCCCTGCAATAGATCTTATGAATGAACAATCAGACAATGAAAAACTGGTTATAAACTAACTTTTTACAGGTGATTTTGGTGAAGTTATCTGATGACTTATTTTAAAGACTTCTGAAATAATCTACTCTGTCTATAATGCTATGAATCACTTCTAGATCTTCGCAAATTCATTTGAGTAGTATGTTCTCCTGAGCACACACAAGTCACAGCACTCTAAAGCAGTCCGCAGGATCTGTCCTTGAACTTGCCAGTAGTTCTTGTGTTACCTCTGGAATTTCAAAGCACTGCTTGACATTTTCAGATAGGGACAGTTCAAATAGCCCTGACTGTTGGGGCATTTAACTTTCAAGAGACCAAATAGTGGATCCTCAGGGGATCAAAGATTACTGCGTCAGAACAGCAACACAGCCTTGGAGCACGAGCAACAAACCCACACGGTGAATAGTTCACTTTTTTAAGACCGCAGAACTTCTTAAATATGACTGGCTCCATGTCTGTTCCTCTTTTTATGTCGGTATATATATATATATATATATATATATATATATAAATACATATATATAATAAATGTATATATAAATGTATATACTAGCTTTCTTAATCTTTACCCTAACCACTGGGCCCTCTCCGTGTGGCTGCTCACATGTAAATATATATGTGTGTGTGTGTGTGTGTGTATATATATATATATACATACAGAGAGAGAGAGAGAGATTTAATGTAGAGATTTAGGCAAACAAAACTTTTCAGTTGTACTGTGTCTCAGTAATTCTCCATGACAAAAATGTCAGGGATGTTCTTCAGAAAAGACACAAACTGAGTTTGAAGAGCTTTGTGCTGGGCCTGGAAAACCAGATTCACACGCCTGAGCAGTTAAGTGAATTACAAATTATAATTTGTAAGACTGTTCTTTAATTCATCGAGCTCAGATTCAATTAATCTGGCAAATGTCATTTCTGCAAAGCATTGTAGTCCTTGCATCTCATTTTGCTGCTGTTACATGTCCCCCCCGTGAGAGAGGAGCCGCTTCCCGAAGAGTTTTTCATCATTTTGTCGAGCTGAGGAGAAGTCCCTGAGGAGCACCTAGATGCAAATGCGGCCAATGTGGAGGAGGAGAATGAAGTCTCATTTTGAGGCCTTAAATCATGCATATTTAACCCAGTCATGGTTTATTCATTGTCTATGCGCTTTCGGTCCAAAAACACTGCAGAAGCGCCACTCGAAGTTAGACTTCTGCAACTCTCAGCTGAAGTTTGGGAGCCTGGCCTTTCATAAGCCTCAATATAGATGATGTTCGAGCTCCATGAGGCCTTTAAGCAGGAACTAGGAATAACAACAGCCGCTCCAGCCTTACATGTGTGCCATCAGATGTAAACGAACGTAGCACAGAAATGTGCGATAGAACCCTTTCCTCAGCCTTGCATAAGCGTCTAAGTCTTGAAGCGGTGCTAACAATAATGACTACAATTCTCCTTCTGCTATCATAAATATTCAGTGATTACCAGTAGAGCATAAGCTCAAAACGGAGCAGGAGAAATTCTCCATTTCTTCAGTTTTGGAGTTTCTTTGGTTCAGGAACCATTGCTAAGCGTTGTTTTACTGTTGTGATCATTTGTCCTTTCCTGCTTCAGCTACATTGTTTTTTTTAATCATAAATTCTATTGAAATTTCATAGCCAAGATGCATCACAGTATGCAGAGAGATAAGTGGCTTACACGATCTACACAGAGGTCACTAATCCTTTAAGCCTTATCAATTAAGAATAATTTCTTTACAGCAGTGGAGAGTCCTTTTCCATTCTGGGCATTTTAAATCTGGCAACAGTTACTTTAAGCAGTGCAATGATCTGCAAGGATTTAATCCAATAAAACTTCAGATGAATGCCTGCTCTGGGGTCATATCATGGAAAATCGTCTTTTACTCACCTTTTTTAAAAAATAAATGAGTCTGATGTTGTATGAAAACATTATTAAAACTTCAAAGTGTGCCATTCACTCCTCCTTCAGTCCATATGTGGAAACTAAGCTGATCAAATTAATTGTTTTTTGTGAAGTCATCTACTTAAATTCCCCTATTCAGCCTACAGTACTTTATCCCTACACGTTCACTCTGAAGTTAGAGTGAATGTTTTAGTCTGGGCTGCTTACTGAATGAGGTGCACTATATGGACAAAAGTATTGGGACACATCTGTGTTTCAGGGTTGGGCTATGACCCTTACTTCCAGTGAAGGACAATCTTAATGCTTCAGTAGACCAAGACATTACCAAGGGTAATGAGTTAAAAATCAAATTAAAGTGTTTTGGGAGCATATTTGGGGGCATATTTAGGGTTTATATGAAAACCAGATTTTTCACTATACACAGGTGCTCTTTTTTACTGTACGGGTGCTCTGTGCCACTGTACCTGCATGTCCAGGGGTTGGCATAATGTTTTGTTCTAGTACTCTAATAAGTACCTACATTAATGAATTGGTACTCACCAAATGTAAAAATCTTCAACCTCACTATACACGTCATCCTCACTTCTGCTGTCAGTTTCAGCAGTTCTACCACCCATGTTGGAGTGACAGGCTGTCCCATACCGAGCCTCCTCAAAAATACATATTACGTATTGGCCATGGGTGTTTTGCATCATTGAATGTAAGTAGGAGCATATTTTCGAGAGTTTTTGTTCTTCATTTATTTTTGTCTTTCCATTGATCAAGGGGTGTTGTTAACCTTCCTTCTTGGAGAGATTCTTCTAGCTCCATGACCTCAACAACTCTTTTATGCTTTTGCTAGCTTCATGTATATGAAAAACCGGATGGCTAAAACGTCTAGCCTCCATACAGTACAGTACACACTTTGAATTATTTCAAAACATAATTATTTTTAATTTGAAGGTTTTCCTGACCTGAGTGGTGGTAATTAGAGATCCAGTATGAAGTTACACAAATTAGGCACGCTTTTGCATCGTGAAGACTGAAAACTGCAGTGCATTTTACTGTTCATCTCATGCATGCGTACTTGCGCCTGCGCATGTCACACAAAAACAGCCGTTTAAGACTTGTAAGACTTTGCTGTTGAAGTCGTGGTGAATTCTCAGTAGCAGTTGAAGGAAGGGCTGTGAAGACTCAGTTCCAAGCTGTCTGCATTAAAACTCTAAACTGAGGCAATAATTTCGGTCTTAAACTCCCAGTGCCGTCCTAATGCTTTTTCTATTGATGTAGATTGCCAGATAGCATGCTTTTCACTGCATTTATTTCTGAGTGTGCTGGCTAGCGAGCTATCTGTCAAGAACAGAAAGAAATGACTGCCACAGGGACTGAGAATGATAAATCCTAATACAGTAATAACAATAATAATAATAATTTTATATATTATAATTATCGAAGTGAAACACATCTTGAGATTTTCTTTTTGGTATTAACTATTTGAATAGTCAAGATAATATTTAGTATGTAACTTTTAGTCGTAGACCCATGTAATGGTGGGCTCACTTAAGTCTTGTGAAGAAATTCTGTTGGTAGCACTTAATTGAAGGCCAGAGCTCATTAGGTCACATAAACCATTCATGACAACTGACATAACCCTACACAAATGGTTATAAAGGTTATCACTCCTACAAATGTCAATTGTCATGAAAGTTGCTTTTGTCTATTCTCATGTCATTTCACCTCAGCCACGATGTCTGATGCATTTTGGAATGAGCCTTTATAAAAGACTTTGTACGTTTATGTCAGTTGCCATTAAAGATTTATGTAGGTGTCATGTAGTCTTACAAATTCTGTCTTTCAGCAGTGTGTTATCATAGCACCTCTAAAGGCTATTTTACCCTTTTTGCATGTTTTATTCATGCAAAGTTTCAAGAAGAGCAGAAAAAGCATTCACACCTTCTGCAAAATGTATGTAATGACCAACAAATGGACCTAATTTTTTTCTTCATGGGGAAATTTAAAATTTCACGATGCATTGAACTGTTTCGAATTGTAAACAAACAAAATCATTATGCCATCAGAGAGTCACTCCCTCTCTCTTCACTGCCTCGCTGTAACCACACAGAGCACTAGTGGTAATTATTAAGTAAAGAGACGAGAGATTAGAGAGAGTGTGGTAGGACGAGTGAGGAAGTTACACCGAGCCTCGGTGATCAGGTCCAGCATGACCCCTTTTGATGATGATGCATGTTCCTCCAGAGGACAGCCATTGTCCTGAGTGAAATTAGCATTCCAGGGTAGGCCTCTGTGTGTGTGTGTGTGTGAACTAAATGCTCTGGGGAAGGGTGATGAGCTTGGCCAGTTCAGTGGCAGTTCAAGGCCACAGAATGCAAAGTGCTGCCTCGGAGAATAGCAGGAGTATAGAGGGGGTTCAGTGTGATATACTGTGGTAGCATATTGCTGCACTTGTCATTCAGATAAGAAACTAGACTGACAGGTGAAGAAGATTATACTTTGCAGTGTAATCACCGTTGTTGGATCAGGCCCTACAGACTTAAATGGAATGGGATTTCTGTAGGTGTGCATTTAACTCTGTATGACTGCCAGGGACTGTACACTGTAATATAAGAAGTGGATGCATACTCTATGTACACTGATCAGCCATCACATTAAAACCACCTGCCTCTTGTGTAGATCCTTATCATGCCCCATTGTGGTTTCTGCCATTAAGACATTAGCAGCAGATCCTGTAAGTTGTAAGATGTGACCTCCATTGGTCTCAGAAGTGTGATCAGCACATCCCACAGACGCTGAACTGAATTGGAGGTCTGCAATGGAGCAGGACGGCCACGGGACCCACGGGTCTACATTTGAGAGTTTCTTGCAGGAGTGGGCGGGAAGGGAGAGAGGTGTTTGCGGGAGCGGGACAAAGACATTGTTCTCTGACTCCCGCAAAGTATACATTTTACAGTTTGTTTTTATGTGGGGAACAACATATGTGGTAGGCGACCGAACCTACGAACCTAAGCGCAATGAGCGCAATGAGCCCTGACTGAGGTCGGAATAAACGCAGAGCCCTGCCACAAAGTTTCCCTATATTACTCTCATTTTGACTGTGAAATGTTTCTACTGAGACTGTTTAGATATTTTTTTAATTCAGGTCTGTAGCCTAGTTAGAAACGTTGTTGGTTGTATTTATTTGTGCAAGACTGGTTAACCAAATCTACCCTTATATAAAAGACATCTTTAATTTGATTTGTGCCCACATAATATAGCCTATGTTTCATAAATTCCTGTATGTCAGTTAGGCAAATAAATTTTATAAGCCAAGATATTAAAGCATTTAAAATGTGTCTGGTATTTTTGTCCCACCCTATACTCCACCAGCCTTGCTTTTGGGATTCAGCGGGCGGGAGCGGGACAAACCATAACAGATGCGGGCGGGAGTGGGTCGAAATATTACACATTTCTGCAGGAGCGGGACAGAAAATTGCGGGAGCGGGATGAAAAATCAGTCCCGCGCAGACCTCTAAACTAAATCTACGGGATCTGGAGGCAAAGTCAGCATCTTGGACTTTTTGTTATGTTCCTTAACACCAGAACAGCGGCTAACTGGCTATACCTATAACAGCCGTGTGCGTCAATTGACGCAGTGCCCAGTTTTGCACAAGACACTTCTTGATATGACCACTGCTACAGTGTTCGGGAGTTTAGTCCTGCAGCCTGCCGGCAGACATCCAGACAATCCAGTGGACTTTGGACCCAGAGCCCGTCGTACAGCGCCAGTCACCATTTCAGAATTAGAATCAGAATCACGTTTATTGGCTGAGTATGTGAGCGACACATACAAGAAATTTGATTCCGGTCAATGGTGTCTCTCAAGCACAACAGTATAAAACAACAACAATATGTAAAGATACGTGTGTACGTGTGCCTACACCACACCATATGTCTCTTATAGAGCAAGCTTGCTGCTCTAGTAGGCCAATAGACACGATTCTGATTCTGATTCTGAGCCTGAAGAAATTACGTCAATTGATGCCGCCAGCCGTTCTAGTGTTAAAGCATTCCTGAACAATGTTTGCAGTGTGGCAGGCTGCATTATCCTACTGAAAGAGGCCACTGCCAATTAAATTGCTATGAAGGGGGTATACTTGATTTGCAACAATGTTTAGTTAGGTGGTACATTCAAAAGTAACATCTGCATGAATATCAGAACCCAGCAGAGCCTTGGCCGGAGTATCACCCTGCCACCACAGTGCATCAAATTAAAGTTCATTCTCATGCCACCTCTTCCCCAGGTAAGCAACACAGACACACCTGACCATCAACTTGATGCTAAAGAAAACATGATTCATCAGACCGGACCACTTTCTTCCTCTGCTCTGTTGTGGAGTTTTGATGTTCACGTGCCCATTTTAGGGTTAGCATGTACAGGCACTTTGACCAGTCTGAAGCTGTGCAGCCCCACACATTGGCACTAAAACTTTTCTGTCATAGCCAGCACAAACTTTTTCAGCTATCTGTGCTGTACTAGGCTTTCTGTGGGATCAAATGAGAACAGCCCCTTGGTAGGTAGACTCATGGTAGGTACTGACCACTGGGACAAACTGGGAACATCCCAGTATTCAGTGGCCGTTGTGGAGATGCTCTGGTTCAGTCTTCAGGCCATAACAATCTGGTTCTTCTCAAAGTCACCCAGATCCTTATGCCTGCCCATTTTCTTTGCGTTCAACACATTGACTTCAAGAACTGACTGTTCACTAACTGCCTAAAAAATCCCACCCCTTGACAGCCTCTGTACCAAGTTAATCAGTGTTATTCACTTCACCTGTCAGTGGTTTTAATGTTGTGGCTGACTGGTAGATGCATGAGTGGCTGTTCAGTGTGTGTGAGGAAGATAACTTCTCTGTGGTACAAAGACTAAAATGATCATCATTTAATCACTTCATGAAAGGCCTTTTGTTCTGTTTTACTTCTTTATTCACACAGTTTATACAGCACTCTTGTGTTATAATAAAAAAAGCTCTGGAGTATTGAAAAGCTTCCTCCTGACAAATGAGTCCTATGGCACAAAGAACCCAAATTAGTGAGTTTCTGATACGCACACAGGAACATGTCTTTGTGTCCCCGCCGACTTGCTTGTTATGGAAGCTTGTGATGAATGAGTAACTTATTGTATAATCTCATCCGTCCCTACTGATCATCTAAGACACTAGTTCAATAAGAATGTAACTCTGAGAAGAACTTCAAGCATAGCTTGAGAGGAACTTTCTTT
Organism: Hydrocynus forskahlii; assembly: GCA_037974365.1. NCBI lineage: Eukaryota > Metazoa > Chordata > Actinopteri > Characiformes > Alestidae > Hydrocynus > Hydrocynus forskahlii. The sequence continues at coordinate 12,127,525 of JBBPCX010000032.1, read as the reverse complement.
TTCTGGGCTTTCAAATGTTCCTCTAATGACATACAGCTCACTGCAACTTATTTTTAAATCAGCATCTCTATGAGTGTGAAACCATTCCATGCCATTAGTCATTTATCAGTTTTACAAAGGAATTTTATAAGTGGCTTCAGATCCTCACACAAAATCCAATATAACTGTAAATGATCACTCAGAGATGGAAAAAAAGCTTCACCCATGTGAAAATGTGCCACCTTTATCAGCCACCTAACTGTTACCGAATGCTTCCTATAACTGGAGATCAGTCTTTCACATCCCTGTGGAGGATCTTTGGCTTCCTCTTCTTTCAGAGTTGCAGCTTTAATTCAGTCAAGGCTTTCAAGCATGAACTGCCCATTTAATCCAGCTGTGTGTGAGTTTTAAACCACCACCTTCATTTTCACTTGCTGCTCCAACAGAACATACATCTCAGTGATCTCCCATTGCCCGGACTGCTGTTTGGAGCAACATCAGAGGAAGTAAAGATGAAAAGTTAGCATTAGAAAAGGCATGTGAGACGTGAGATCTATGGCAGGTCCGAGAGTCTCACGTTCCGTGCGTGAGAGCTGGCTGGTCTGGGTTAATTACGTTGATAATTCCTGCACCACACTTGCATGGTAACTCTGTACTGTGTGGGAGAGAGTGCCTGTCTCTGCAGCAGGTGATTTGTTTTCACTAGTCAGAGCAGGCGAGTGGAGCAGGATGAAAAGAGACCCAGCAGGAGCTTGTTTGACCCCAGGGTCATGGAACCCAAGCCTGACTGGAGTGTAGAGGCTGGTGAGTCTGGTTTTGCTACTGGGTGAGTAAAAAAAGAAATCCCTGCGCGCTTCATTGCATTGAAATTGCCTTTTTAAAACCTTCTGTATATTCCAGTGGCCGTCTGAGCAGTATCGTTTTACTGCAGCACCGAGCATCAACACAAATTCATCAAGCTGGAAACAAAAAATGATGGTTTAGGTGCAAGGGTTTCATGGTGCTGGTTTCTTTTATTAGATTAATTTCTTACAACCTCAAGTTTCTTACAACCTATAGGTCCTCATAGACTAAATACAGATTGAAACTAAACAAAAATTGCACAGCAGAAGTATTTAGGCATCACTTTTAGATGGAATAAAGTAACACACACCTGAGATTTCTTAGCTTGAATTTAATTTGCTACATTAGTGATTTTGTTAGTCAGAAAGTGAATCAAACATTGACAGATGCAGTGCCTGTAAAGGGGCTACAGGAGACTAACACTTATGAGGTAGATTCAGGCAAAACTGCCTTTTGAATAAAGTACAAAGTGCAATACAGCCATTCAGAACAGAGGGTTCAGAAAATATATTTAAAATCAGAAATATATTTAAAAACTGGGTCGCCTCTATGGTGAACACATTTACGTATGGCTACCCAGCAGTAATAAAAATACTAATTATAATTATTATAACTATTTTTACAAATATTTCATACATTATAATGAAGACATTATTAATGGTCTTTAGGGGACAAAAACAAAAATCTGAGAAAAATGTAGAAATATGGGTCATATAATTCCAGGTCAATACATGCACACAGCAAACTAGTTTTATTCCAAATCCTGGGATTGCAAGAGGAAAGCTTGTTTTTAATGATCAGCCCTAATTACTTTAGCACATCTTGTCACTCTTGTTCCGACCAGCAGTGGCTTCCACATGTAACATATCCGTGTGTGTGTGTGTGTGTTTATGCCACTGTGTTTGCTTTCTCCAAATGTTGTCTCTGAGTGCGAGCAGTTCCCTCTTCATGCATGGCCAAGCTCGGCGAGAGTGCGGAAGAGAAGGTCTGTACTCTGAGTGCAGCATCTTGAGTGGCAGGAGGAGCAATATCTCCCTAATGATGCCCGTCTGGCAAGTGCCCAGTCCAGACTTGCTATAGATGAAGTGTCCTCCCTCTCTCACAAAGACACTCTCACACACACACACACACACACACACACACACACACACACACACACACTCTCTCCCCCTCCCTCTCTCCTCTCTCCCAGGCTGTGGTGGTCCTTCCTCTTGATTTGTGACTCAGTTAGTGCATGGCTGGCTTCTGTTCACAGTCATGTTAAAAGCTGAGTGATGGTGCGGACGTGGGGACCCTACAGAGGCCCACTTTCCTCTCCCCAGCCTCGCTCTGTAAAATGAGGGGATGAATAATTTGTAACTACGAGAAACCTCTGACATAGAATTGAATGGGGACAGATGTGGGGGAGCAAAAAAAAAAAAAAAAGAAGAGGTTGTCATAGAAACTGAGTTTCTGTCAACATAAGTTTTCCTTGTCAAGGTTGCTGGGAGGATGTTAGCATAAGCCGCTGGCGAGAGACTCTTTTTTTCAATTAAAGGTCCTGATGAGGCCAAATGAGCAGTGCCATTACAGGGAGAAGTGAATATTTTCCCTCTGAATCGTACTTGACAGGTGCTTTATAGCTCTGTCTGACCATTAAATGGGAGCAAATAATGGCGACTTTCAACTGACATTGATAGTAATGTATCAGGTACCTTATTCTTGAAACAAAATTATACACTCACTGAGGCGTGTAGTTTTGCCTTGACATCACTTAAAGACACTACACTGACTCGTTACCCTGCTGGCTCTGCTGCTCTATTCAACATATTATGAATTGTATCACACCGATTATGATCATAGCTGAATGAAGGATATAGTATTTTTCTGGCCCCTTCAAGAAAGTAACTGGAAAGGAAGAAGGAAAAAATGATCTTAATTGTCCCTGTAAGTTAATGTAAACAGTATTTTGTCATAAATTGTCGAGCCTGTGAAAATGGCATCTGGCATTCTCAAATTAGGTAAAATGAATGAAAAAAAAAAACCCACGAGAGACAAGTTTTCGTTCCTGTTGTGTTTTTTGAGTGTTTACTCACTTTATATTGTACATATACAAGCTTTTTTCTCTTCAGTGTTTGTACAGTTTGCAGCAGTGTGTGTGTGTGTGTGTGGGGGGGGGTAAAATGCACAGGATGCTATTCTTTTCTGAACTATTGCAGTGTGTGTGTGTGTGTGTGTGTGTGTGTGTGTGTGTAAAAATAAGAAATGCTTCCATACATGTGAGTGCAGTAGTGTGTGTAGAGCAGCTTTTCTATGTGCAGCTTCACTCCTGATTTAGTTTCTGATGGATGAAACAGAGTCACACACACACACTCTGCTCTCAACATCACTGTTTTAATTGTTGCAGTTGTAAAATAATGTAAGATGTTGCGTAGTTTAACATTTCCAGGGTATAATAAATTATCTATATGTTTTAGTTTTAATATTTCTCTCTTTAATGTTCTATGCAAGCATGTATAATTCACACCGCAAACTGGGAATCAGTTTCCCAGTGATGCAGACGGCTCAGAAGTATGAATGTCAGTGTAAAATTAATGGTTTGTTGCATAGATTTCAGCCTGGGCTGCTTTCCTAACATGACAGGCCAGCCAATTAGAACAAGGGTCACATATTTACATATTTAAGCCTTAAAAATTAACAGCAAACAGCAAAGTTTAATTTTAATGGGAAAGGGAGGATGAACAATTGCTGGTTGGAAAATAAATGACTGTTAAATACAAAAAAAATAATGAAAAACCAGACAAAAGTTGTACGTGGGCTTAGTTGAAGAAGGATTTTTTGAAGAAGCATTTTAAAATGTTTGGATTTCTTTTGTGGAGGGGGTCCTTGTTTTCTCCCCATTTTTGTGATGTCCCATTCCACCCACTGACTGGGAATCCCACAGTAATGCAATACCATCACTGAGAGGAAATTGGACAACTCAGCAAGCATGGAGGAGACCACTAAAGGAAAATAAAGTGGCCCCTTACAGTCATGTGTAACCCTAACCCTAACACTAATGCACACAGTGTGAACAGTGTGAAGCTCTTTGTATTTAAGCCATTCACCAAACAGCGGGCAGCCAGGAACAGGGCGCTCGGTGAGCAGAGTGTGGGGATGGTACCTTACTCAAGGGTACTTCAGTGGTGCCACTAGCAGTCCTGGGATTTGAGCCCACAGCTTTCTGATAAGAGGGGCAACTGCCAATTCTACTGACAGCTAACAGATTTGGGCACTGGCTAGCATCACTGATCAAGCAGCATGTCACTTTTCATCCTCTAAGGGGATCAAGCGCCACTCATCTTGAACCTCCGGTGCTCAAAAGAAGAGGAAGACCTGCATCAAGACTCTTTTCAGGCTTGGGCCCTCAGTGGTGGAATGAACTCCCGCTACTGATCAGACCTGCGGAGTCCCTCTCTGTCTTCAAGCGTCGTCTGAAGACGCACCTCTTCAAGGAGCACCTTAGTGACTAACTAGGCCACTTGTTATTGCTTATTCATTTCTTCTTCTCTATAATCATTAGATAAAAAAACCCTCTTTGCCCTTACACTCTTAACTGTGTGCCTTTCTTACTTTTGCTGTAACCTCTGGCTTTTCTTTGACAGGAGTTTTTACGGTGTGTAACTTAGCTGGCAGTAGTTTGGTTGAATAGCAAATATCAGTTTAGCATTTCAGGTTGAAGAACAGATGTGGACTACTGGAGCACTGATGTACGTCACTCTGGATAAGAGCATCTGCAAAATGCCGTAAATCTTAATGTTAATTGGTAGATAAGTTATAGGTAGCTAAATTACAGGTGGCCTACTGCTAATAGCACATTTGTGATTAGCCTTTGATGCAGGCTCCCTCTCGAAAGGCTGCTCTGTGATGCACCACCCCAGACCTGCAGACGTGTTATACTTGTTCCTGGCTGACTTTGACAGCCTGACTTCCTGAGCGTGTGCTTCGGAGCTTTGATGTGTGGTAAACAAAAGCAGGCTGGTAGCGGTGAGGGAGGGGGAGGACTCCAGCAGCAGCAGCTTTACTCCGTCTGAGCCTCAGCGCTCCACTGGCTGCGGCTGATAGATGCTCACCTGCTCATCTCAGGGGTCCGAGCACCTGATCTGAACCCTCAGCTCAACATCAGCAGGGTGACTGCAGAGGGCAGCACGTCCTCAATCACACATATACACACACTCAGCCGTGCACAGTGGGTACGCGTGCGTAAGCTTTCCTTGCAGTCTCCGTCTTCGATTCAGAGAGGTGAGTGCCCCGGGCTTTGGCTCAGCCAATTTTGGCAGCTCTGATAGCTCGGCACTGAGGAGAGATGAGAGGGACAGATGGAGTCATGGAAAACAACTCGAAGAATAACTATGGGAAAAAAAATGAGTGAAGCTGTTTCAGGGCTTGGCCTGCTGGGGCCTCTCTCACTATCAAGAGACTAAAAAAGCAAAGTGAGAGCCACGTGATCGGAGGGGCTTCAAATTTGGAAAAGGTGTCTTGAGAGAAACAGTGGAGAAAAGGAAATAAGGAAAAGATGAACAGCCTTAGAGCCTCTATCACTTATGCACTTTTCCATTTTTTATGAGTAAAATAATGCTATAGGAAAATATACATGTTTAAATAAATGGGCGGAACAAGTTTCTGATTTCACAGAAGAACCATTTTTTGGTGCCCCAGAAAATCTTTCAGTTGATGGTTCTTCAAAGACGTTCAGGCAGGTTCAAAATAAACTATTAAACATTGCTTCCATATAAAGCTGTCACAGATATTTACATAATATTGTTTTATTATTTGATCACAAAATGAACTTGATTAGCGTTTATAGTGTTGTATTAATGCAAACGAATGAACAAAATCAGCGTAATTTTTAAGTTGCTACAATGAATTGATTTGACTTTTTAATAAAGGGGCGAAAATGGTTTCTGATTTCACAGAAGTACCATTTCTGGTGCCCCAAAGAACCTTTCAATTGATGATTATCTAAAGAATCATTTTCGTAAATGAGATGAATCCAATGGTAAAATGATGTTTACAGCCAGATTTACTGATATTTACATGATGATTTCCACAAAGTAAACCTGATTAGCATTTAATGTGCTACATTGCAAACTAAACAATGAACAAAATTAACTTCATTATGAAATGAATTTACTAATTAAGGGAATCAAGTGAAACTGGAAATAGCCATTCCTCCCTCAGAAAGACAGTATCGATGCTGTTTATAGACCTTTCCTTGAGACTATTCAGTCCTCATAGGCTATTCTGAAAAGTATAGTAGAACAGGCAACACTTACAATACAACTACCGTTATAAAGGGTTTATAAATGATTAATAATCATGTTGTTAATTAGGTTGTAGACAGTTTATAAGTCATTAATAAGGAGTTATTAACAAGTTATAACAATTGCCATACATTGATGCAGCCTATTTGGAAGATCTCAGATTTTGTTAGTTGCTGAGTTTATTTTGTCTCTTTCTCAGGCAGAATGTTCAACTGTCAGCTTCATCAGGTCTTTATTAACATGCTGCTACCATTTAAAACACCAGGTCTTTCCAAATAGTGAGCCTACATGAATGGTAGCAACTGTTTAACTTGCTTATTAATGATTTATAAACTGTCTATAACCTAATTAACAATGATTATTAATCATTTATAAACCATTCATAAACCATTTATAACAGTAGAGTTATTGTAAAGTGGGACCCTAGAATGTGTTGCTACTGCTAAACATGCATGAGATAATCATAAAACAAGGATGATGGCTTCCCAAATGCGCACCAGCCTCCCCTCGCCCTCACCTCCTGTGCTGCAGAGCTCCTGAATAATGGACCGTACGGCGCGGAGCCTCTCCGGCTAGTACGGCTGGATGAATCTCTGATCTTCTGGGTGAATCTGGGAAAGTTAGCCATGTGAAGAATATCTTCATACAGAATTCATCAGTCTGTTAAATGAGATTTAACGCTGATGCGTGAGGCCGGGCTAGATCCATGGACAAGCCCTCATGCTCTGTTGAAGACAAAGAGCCGCTGTATGGATTAAATGCCAGAAGCAAGCAAACAAACAAAGAGAGATTTGTTGGATTTCGCTGAGCAAAGACGTATTTCAACCCAACACCTCAGACTATTTTTGTGTGTTTTCTTGGTCACAGAGTGTAAACTGTACCAATTTTCTACCTGGTTTAAAATAATTGTTTCTATTCTTCTATTCCCTCATGCGGGCCTTCTCGGGAGCATTGTTTCTCAGAGTTGTTTTTTCACACCGTTGTTTCTCTAAATGCTGTTCTTGAACTCCGAAGCCTCCCTGTGGCATAATAATTCTTTAATGATGCTTTTATCTGTTAATAATGTTTATTCTATCGAAACACGCTCCTTTCCAAACAGGTGCACAATAGGTGATTGCTTGGAGCCCCGAGTACAGTGCAAACAGCCGTTTACTCTCTTCACTTTTCAATGAAGTTCTTTAAAGTCAGGTCTCATTATGTCAAATAATGAAGCCATAATTAAACCACTGGAGTGGAGATAATTCCCTTGAAAAGAAGCGAGTGCTAATCATTAAATTTCATCACAGTGTTCTGCGCACATCATGGGACTGAAAAGAAAAAAGAAAAAAAAAAGACAATGTGGATTTTTGATTTAAATAGCTTCACCTTATCAGCTTCCACTGAATGTTTCATTCCAGTTCTTTCTGAAGCTAAATTAGGCCAAGACAAGAAAGAGAATCCTTGGGCAATGTTTCAAAGTTATAGGCTTTATTTAACTGGTAAAATGTCAAGCATGATTTCTCTACATAAATAACAAGCACACGAGGCAACATACATGGCTACATGGGTCGGATGGGATCTCTGGATGTGACATCGAAATGCGCTCGCTTGTTTGAACGAAGAGTAGTGCGGTCGTTTCTTGCTTAAAAAAAAAAAAAGAAAATGAAAAGTGGGGGCAGCGAACTCAACAAGCTGAAGCTTCTGAAGACAGTTTAGGGAAGCCTATTGTGAGCATACACCCTTCTGCTATGTACAGAACACAAACCAAGTCACAGCGAGGGTCCTGCGGGTGTACAATGAAAGTAGGGTCAAAAAAAAAAAGGTTTTCCAGTGTTTTTTATTTTTAATATACAAAAATTTCAACTTAACCACGCTTGAAAAAAGTCCAATTACTAAAGCGGACGAGGAATAAAATCAAACCATGTGACGAAAGCTTCGATCCAAGCACTTGGTTTGAGTGTCAGTGAAAATGCATAGACTCTGGCCATCGAGGAGGAGGTTTCGACGCAACGTGCACACGTGTTTGTGCTTCCATTTACACTAAGAAGATTCCTCTGCCCATGCGGCTGACCTCATGTAGCATTGTGACTCGCGTCTGGACCTGTCAAATTAAAGAGCTCCGGTTATATAAACCTGGCGATGTACAAAGCTGTACGTCATCTAACACCACACCACACCACACCAAGAAAACACACTGATTTACTGAAAGCCAGCCCTCAAGAACCAGGACGCACGAGTCTAGCTACTCTGCTCGACTCTACGCTTATCATTACATTCTCCCATTAAGTTACCATTTATCTCTATGAGCCTGCAGTGTGGAATAAATGACCTCTATGGCCTGCCTCTATGGTATCCAAAATTGTCTGTATTGTCAGTTTTAATGCATTCCTACTGTTAGATCCAGATCTGAATGAGAGATTTTTAAGTTGCCATGCTGACTTTTATGACGGACATCTCAGTCTTCACTTTAAACAATCTTTGAGCGAGTGGCCATTTTAATTGGGTTGGTGGGATTTGAAACGGATCAACAGGTGGAGTTGTCTTTTTCTTGCCCTGCTCAGAAAGGTCATGGCAGGGCTCGTCCGCAGAGAGAGAGTAATTCATTGTATTTTTCCTATTTCTCATTTCGAGTGAGTGTTCCTTCAAGGCACAGGAAAAACTGTGGGCCCAAACGTGCATGTGAATGTGTTTAAAGACCGGTATGTGGAGAGAAGGGAAGTAGTATTAAACTCAAATGATTGGAATAGCCTTATACGTTTTTTCTTTTGTAGTCTATCCCTTGAAGTCAATTTTTCATCATTTGCTTTAATTCGATTTGGGTTACATATTTAGAACCTTCCATGTGTCTCCAAATGGAACGACTTACTAAATTCCTTTATTAGACACTAGGGCTATTTGACCTAATGGTAGTGTGACTAATAGTTTACTATTTGACTTTAAAACCTACCCAGTGCATACAAAAACAAGCATATCCCACTCTACCCCAGTCTACTTTAGAATAAAGTTCCTTTGAACTGATACAGTGGTTTTAGAACAGTCAATTTTGGTATTTTCTTTTAGGATCACTTGAGATTTCCTCTCAATAAATTAAACACAGACCAAATTCAGTGCAATTGTACTTGTTTGCTTTTCCATGAAGCCTCTTTCTGGTACCCTAGGCCTCGCCAACCCACACCACAGTATTCCCCAAGGGCACGTCAGTGATTTCACAGTTGAGCTTGTCCAGGCGTCCGTCGAGGATGAACAGGGAGCTCTGGGAAGGAGTCATGAGGTACTGTCCAAACAGGCCACTGCCGGTCATCACGCGGTTTTGCCGGTTCCAGCGCCACTGGGGTGCCGGCGTGGGCTGTTTGAGGCTCTTGATCATTTTGACGTTTCCGGTGCTGAGCTCCACGAACAGGGCATCCGTCTGCTGGCCCGAGCTGCCGAACACATTGTACTGGTTGACCTCGGTGAAGGAGGGCATAAAGGTCAAGTCAGAGAGGTGCAGGTTGGTGTGGATATCGAAGGGCTGCCCGATATTGCCCCGGACAGAAATGGGCTGCAGGCGCATCAGGCCGTCGCGGTCGTCCACGCTGACGAGGTAATGTCCGTCGGGCGAGACGTAGGGCGTGCCGCTAACCTCCCCGTTAGGACCGATCACACCATCCGTCACGCTGTCCACAATCAGCTGGGGGCGCACAGCACCGGTCGAGTCTGGCTTACAGTTGATGAAGTAGTAGCCCCCCAGGTGAGTGTAGGCCAGGGACTGTGGGATGCAGTCGTACTCTCGCAGACTGATGTTTTTCACGTAAGAAGTCGTCTCCAGGTCAATCTTATGCAGCGCCGGCTCATTCTTGTGGAGGATGATTCCAAATCTACAACAGAGAGGGCAAACCTCGGATTACATTTAGGAGTGACACTTCAAGCCTTGTTCAAATGTCATTAAATGTTCACTCTAAAAAAACGGCACTTCTCTCGGATGTGTGACAAGAGGTAACTTTGTGTGTATCAGTAAACTCTGATTTCAGTAAATATAAACAGTGTTAAACAGTCTAGAACCGGTGTTTAGCCTCAGAACTCAGAGTGTATCAGTAAACTCTGATTTCAGTAAATATAAACAGTGTTAAACAGTCTAGAACCGGTGTTTGTTCTCCTACACTCTCGCCGTTTGCTGCTCTTTTCTCTCGGCTGCTCTCCGGAGCCCCTCCCTCTGCAGGTTTTGCCCTCACACTTGTGGGTGGAGACCATCCTTAAACAACTTTTTCTGTTTGTTTCTAAGACCTAAAATAAATGAATTAAAGTGTTCATTTTTGTTTTTTATGGGCATTGGCATACGATGCCATTTTTAAAACCCCAGTAGCATTCTTTATTATTACATGTTTTTTTTAATTACTATAACTTTTGTTCTGCAAGACACAAACAAGGCTCAGCATGACATTTGACACCTCGAGCATTAACACAAACTGTGAAGACTTCCATAATAGGAGCTGTTTGGCCATATGATGAAGATATACCAGATTCCTCACACATCTCATTTGCAAAACTGATTTATAGAAATCTATATGAGTGCAACACAGCAACTTTTCTGCATTTTGCAGCCTGGACAGCCCAAACCTAAACCTGCACTGGGCTTAGCAGACTGCAGCGCACTTTCCAATTGCTGGCTCTTACTCTGGCTAGGTCCAGAGTGAGAAATACTGATTGGATCACAAGCTGAGACAGACCAGGCCTAATGAAGGAGGTCTGTACCTTTAGGTGGAAAAAGGATCTCAACACTTCCACCAGTGCAGAAATCATAGTAGGCGATTGCCTGGATCTGTGATGGGCTTCTAATAAAATTGCATGCACATGCATTAGGTGTTAAAAAATCCAAAGAAGCCAGCCATTGACCATTAGATTTCTCTCAGAAGCAGATGGAAACAGAAAGAAAATGTCAGAGGAGGAAATGTCAGTGGCCAGCAAGCCTCAATTCAATCTGAATGCCCTCTGATCAATTCTGCCGTGCACTTCGAACCCGCTGTCACGCTGCTGATTTTTGGCGCTGTGGATTGCGGCGGCTGACTGGGTCAGGCTGATACGTGGCATCTGCTTCAGACTGATGGGCGCATTATCATTTTGCGATGATGAGCCCTATTGATTGGCTTGTGCTGTCGGTCCATTAGTGCTTTAGGCCAGTTTTTCCTGTCTGTTCGCCTCAGTAGATTGTGTGCTATGG
>JBBPCX010000032.1:12100520-12116145 GCA_037974365.1 Hydrocynus forskahlii | reverse complement strand
TATATACATTTTTTTACCAACATTGTGCACAGTACCTGTGGATTGAAATGTACTGTAGAGAATGTGTACATATTTACTTACACATCATTTGACGAGGGTCTAAAGTTTTTTGTTATTTATTTAATGTTTTAACTGGTTTAGAAGGAAGATTGAAGCTGTAAAAAACAATTCTGCCCAGATGTTACTGGGTGTAATTGGTTCCATATTAACTGAAGAAGCTGAATAACACTGCGAATGAAGTTATAATAAAAGAAACAAACAGAAATCATTTACGTTTACGTTTTGGAAACAGCCTCCCCACCATCCCATCCCCGGCTGGCAAAACTGTAACATCTCCGCCCCAAACGCCCCGTCGACATTTTTTAGCACCCTCTGTGTGAAACTTGTTCCTGCAGCTATGGCCACATCTACGAACACATTTACATATGACCTATAGCAGATCAAGTGAAAATGGGTGCTGCTGCAGACAGTGAGTGGTTACTGGAGTGGAAAATGTGGATAAAACGATAAGACATTGTGGCGTTCCTGGCTGTCAAGAAGCAAATGAATCACTGCAAATGTGGCTGAAGTTTGATTTCCCAGCATGCATGAGAATTTCAGTCTCAGCTGTAAAATGCCTTTTGAATGAGGAACAATACAGGTCAAACCCTCAGTTTGCATGAATCTGTCTTCAACACACAGTTAAAACAGCCCATTTAATTATAAGGATAAAAAAAAGGAATATAATATGGTCCTCTGGTCCTACAATTATATTACAGCACATAGAAGCATACACATAAAATAAGTGGAGGAAAAAATAAAGTATAAGTAAGTATAAGAAAGGAGGAAATGGTCCTTTTTTGACTGAAAAGAAAATCAAGTAGTAAGATTTCAGGATCCAGCTGAGAGGTCCAAGCCTTGATAGCCCCGGGAAGACGTGTTCCACAGTGTTCCACAGTGTTCCACAACAGTGGGCCTGTATTGGATAGGTATGATTATTCTTTTCTCTGGAGCAATCCCTCTGGCCACCGGCAATCACAGAGTCATCTGAAACCTTGCTGCAATGTAACAGGAGCTCACTTAAAGCAGGGCTCAATCCTGCGTCATAACCCAATGCTATCCCAAGGGGTTTAAGGAGCGGTGCCGCACAGAGGTGTCCCTGGTAGTTGGGTAAGTGAGTTTTCTTCTGCCAGCTACCTATAGTTCAGGTAGCAGATGGAATGGTATTAAATGTCTATAGCTCCTGTGGCAGAGAAGATAAGACCCTTTTGTTGCAGCTCTATAAAGGCCACCATTGAAAGGTATAATAAAGAATAGCATCAGCTCCATAAAAAAGAGCCCAAAGCTAGCCGGACCTGTTTCGTACCTTTGTGTATGTTTTATGACTTGCTGTGGGTTTGTTGTTTTATGCGGCCCTGCTGCAGAGCAATTAATGAAAGTGGCTTCTTCTCCTAAATCAATGCAATTTCCCGAGCTTCACCTCAGAGGGCTGTTCCGAAATGCAAACAAAATAAGAGCCACTTTTCTTTACTTTCTGACTCTTTAAATGGCCTGACTCAACCAACCCTTTAGACGGATTCTAGCGTTTGAAAACAACTTCTTGTAAAATGAAAAACAATTGACAGAAATCTGAAAAAAAAAAAAACATCTGCATTAGCTGCATTGCTAATAAATGAGGAAAAGACTCAAAGGTATTGATAAAAGCATGACAGGAGCTCAATGAATTTAATGAATGAGAGTTCTATAGGCTCTATTAGAAGGAAGGTCTGGGGCTGCAGGAATAATATGGCACTTTCTGCACTTTTTTCTACAGCTTTTGAGTTAGAGCCACCCAGTGATTGTTTAAAAGCAACTTTTCCCTAGGAAATAAATGTCAATGTTCAGAAGACAAATCAGAAAAACATCAACCTGTTGGTAGGACATGTTCACTGGAAATACTTAAGGCAAGAGACTAAACTGCTTGTATAACATCTCAAACTGGAAAAAAAAGTCAAACTCCACAGAAGTGTTAATTTCAGTGTGTTTAGTCCAGTCAGCTAATTGCATTTTGCAATAATTAGCAACTTCAATGAATGACTAACTCCGGCCACACTCAGCACAATCTTGTCATATCACATATCATTAAAAAGCTTGTTTTCTGTCAAATTTAAAGAGAGTGTATATGTGCATATGTATATATTTAAACAGAGTACACATGTATGTATGTATATATGTGTTCTAGGAAAACAGACATTGTTTATTAAGAAGGTCCAGAGCTGGTGGTAGGACCATGTTCTATCGTTCTCTGGTAGAGAGCGTGGTGTTTTGCAGCTGTGTGCCGGGGCTGGTTTCGTTCTGGGTGTCAAACCTGAGACCCTGGTGGAGATGTCTGAGAGAAGAATGCTGAAGAAGCTTCTCTCCATCTTACATACAGCAATATCAGTGTTACGCTGTTATTTGTTAATGTTCTTCCCATTAAGTTGTACTATTGTTTGTCCATCTTTTTTGTCTTATTACATTTTATTCTTTATCATCTTACATTTTTTTTCATCTTCTCTTCTTAAGTATAGCCTTCATGTCAGAATTTACTGATACTGATAGAGAAACAGAGCTGTATCTTAAGCCATCTACTTGTGGTCTTGACACTCTATCCACAATCTTACTTCTTCATTTTCCTCTTTTTCTTCATCATGAAGCAGCTAGTGGCCTAGTGGTGCAGGAGTTCGCCCTGCGATCAGAGGGTTGTGGGTTCAAGTCCCAGGACTGTGCGTTCATGTGTGACTATAAGGGGCCATTTAACTTTATCATATTCGGCACTTTTTTACCCGGTGCTACACTTTCGACAGCATTTAAGCTAGAGCTACCTAACTTTGCATGATAGTAGAGCCCATACCAGTGAGGTGTGTTCCAACATCCAGCGATTGCTTAAACAGAACTTTTTTATTCACTAGGAAATAAATGACATGATGTTCCGAAGCCTCAAATCTAACTGCCTGTGTTCTTGACTCAATGCACCAACATTCAAAGAGTTTACAAACATACAGTGTGTCATGTCTCGGCCAGCAGCCGGTAGGGGCCGCTATCGCGTTAAAGTTTATGGGACTCTTATTTTGAACTGGGTGTATGTTTGTGTCTTTTGTCACGTTGTCAGCTGTCCTGTGTTTCAGTAAGTGATTATGTTATATGATTGGTTTACATTCTGTGTAGGTCTTGTATTGAAGTTTCTAGAGTTGTGTATTCAGTTGCTGGTCATCCCTCACACACTCCTGCGTGCCACCCCTTCCTCATGTGTCTTCTGTTTAGTGTACTTCTGTTAGGCCCTTGTACCTTTTTGTTTTGGTTTGTGTAGAGTCTGTGTTCTTTATAATAAAAAAAAATACATCTCTGGAACCTGCAGCTTGTGCCTGGCCTGAGTCCCTGAGCATGCGACCTGTGACACAGTGATAGTTAAGATTAGCTTGCCATGACATGTCAACAGCAAGCTTGACCACCTGGTTAATATTGTTGTGATTAAAATATAAAGGCTTCATTATCTCACGGATGAAGTTGTGTATTTTGACTCATGAACTGTTAACACTTTTTTCCTTAGATTCTTTTATGTGCTACATCCCTCCACAAAGGACATTGTAGAGCCTTGCATACGTGCAGGAACACATTTGCTGGGTTTTGGAAATAATTTGGGATATATTTGTAGGATATTCTATTTGGAAAACCGTATTAAGAAGATAACTGATTACACCACTTTATATGTGAGATCATGACTGTTTTTATGAATAAGCAATCTGTTGGTCGCATAGAAATTTAGACTGTATATATTAATGGCAACAAAGGATCTATTCATTTACAAAGGTAATAAACACCAACAATAATGTATGCTACTATTTTTTTTTGCTAGCAAGACATGCAGAAAATTACTTTTGCAGTTGCACTAATTAGTTGTCTTTTATTATTTTCTGCACAAAAATGATAAACAACAACTGATTTTCTCGGGTTTCAGATGGCCAGCAGTGGTTTTCATTATGTAACTGAGCTTAAATGCACCCGCTTTGATGTGTCCTTAATCCAGCTTGCCGTCCAGCACAGAACACCAGACGACACTGACCCTTCTCTTGCATTGCATTGCCCTCATTTAACATGCTGCTAACCTGTAGCACTGAGACATATTAAAGCGTCAGGGAGGGTCAGAGAGAGGACAGCGCTGCTAAATGTCATCACATTCCAAAGGTGCAAAGCTAAAGTGGACCAAAACTGGCTAAAGGCTCTTGGTCTAGCGTGGGAATGCAGCAGTTCTATTTAAGAACTTTCTCATGGCATTACAGTGTCTATTTGTGCGATATAATACCAGCTGGGAGAAGAGAACCACCTGGTCCATGTAGAATTTTTCATATGTAAGTTCCCAGAAATCTGCTATTGGTTTGATCTGAGGTATGGCCTTTTATGGAACTGTTTTCTGCACTGAAGACGTGGAACCTGTCATGAGCTTTCAACAGAGGTTTATCACTGATTATGAGGTGCACCAAGTCAATAACTTTACATCAAAGACTGTGTTTTATGTTACTGTCCAACTTTACCTTCTCATTGTGCTTGAAACAGTACCACTGTTTCAGCTGATTTGCTTGGTTTCAGTTAAACAGGTTGTGACTGACCAGAGATTTTGGTCTTTTTTGAATGTGTAAATGTGTAAATTAGTAGAACAGGTTGACCAAAATTACTCAACATGTTATTAGGACAGGTTGACTGGAAATACTAAAGGCAATACACTGAACTGCTTCTATAACATCTCAAACATTTCTGTCAAGTTTGACTTTTTTATTACAGTTTATTTGATAATAATTAGCAACTTCAATGAATGCTTAAATCTGCCCACACTCCCCACAATCTTTGTATTGTTACATATCACTAAAAAGCTTGTTTCCTGTAGAATTTACAGTATATACTGTATGCATACATGTCCTAAATACGACTTTCATGTCAGAATTTACTGCAACCGATGGAGAAGTTGTGCTGCGTCTTACTTGCTGTCTCAACATTCTGCCTACAATCTGAACATTGTGAATGATTTTTCCAGCATCACTACAGGCGCCTATTATAAAATGCCTCCTGAAAAAGACTGAAAACATTGATGCCTCCACATTTAATAATTATACGCCTGCTTCAAAACTCCCATTCATAGGAAAGGTCATTGGGAAAGTACTTTTCAACCAAATAAGTAATTACTTGAAGTCAAATGGCTACTTTGAAGTCTTTCAATCAGGCTTCCATCAACACTGTAGCACTGAAACAGCTCTGAAAATGGTATTAAATGACATTCGTCTGCATATGGACTCAGGTAAGATAACTGTCTTGGTACTGCTAGATTTTAGTGCAGCTTTTGGTCATAAAATACAGCTGGACAGATTTAAAATTGGGTTGGGCTTTAGAGAATAGCTGTTAGATGGTTCAGGACATACCTCGAAAACAAGAATCGTTTTGTCTCTGTAGAGACGTATAAATCAGAGAATACTGCTTTGCCGTGTGGAGTCCCACAAGGGTCCATTCTTAGGCCCCTTTTGTTCAACCTATACATGCTTCCTTTTGGCCAAATTCTCCAAGAATACAAGGTGGTTTATCATAGTTATGCAGATGACACTAAGATCTATCTAGCTCTCACTAAATGACCTCAGTCCTGTAGACTCATTCTTTTTATGCTACAAAAAAGTAAATGGCTAGATGCAGCAAAATTTCTTTTGGTTGAATAAAGACATGACAGAGATAGTTCTGTTTGGGACGATTTACAAGTACATATTTGGAATCTAGGCCAATGAAACTACAACCTATGCCAAATTCATGTGTGTTTTTTTATATATTGCTTTATGTGCCTTTTTTTTTAGCTTAATCTTATATCCTACTTTTATTCTACAATTTTATGGTTACTTTAATTGCTTTCTTTTCCTTTTATGCTTTAATGTGTTTCTCTGTGAAGCACACAGAATGACCTCTGTGTGTACCCATGTGCGTGCCCATTTTATAAGCAAAAAACAATGAAGGTTAATAATACACCTACAACACAGCTTCATCTGATGTGGTGACAGAAACTAATTACAGCAGATCTAAAAATAACAAAAAAATAACTATAAATAACAGAACCATTGTGTACTTGCGATTTCTTTTTTCAGTTTCAATTGCCTCATTATTTCTTATTAGAATGGCATCAAATCACAAGCAAATAGCCATCTGTCACCAGAGGAGAGGAAGAGGATCAGAGGTACATGCTCAGTAATCTTCAGCCTGGATTTAATCAAATCAAATGAGATTTTCCTTTCCAGGCGGCTCCTCTCGCGCTGTTTATTCAGGGTTTAATCTCACAACTCTTGTCTCCTCAACTACTAAAGCTACTCCCAAACGCAAGTGACTGTGAATGCATTATGTGGGATATTAGGGCCTAATGTCAACTCTCCTGCGTGATGTACCCGGCTTGAGCTAGTTTGTCTGGACTTGGCGCACAGTGACAACTGTATGTTCCTGGGTTTTGCTGTTTAATGCTATGAAAACATCCTATAACATTTCACAGTCCTTCATTTTGTCATGAGGACAGGGACTGTTTAACTGCCCTTGAAATAAATTTGATAGAGCTGCATGGAGATTGTATATTTTGTTTTTACATTTATGTTTTTGGTAGAAATTGAGAGATTATGAATAGAATGCCAGGGTTTTTTTTCAAATACTAAATGAATTAGGGTCCGTTTGTACCTGTCTGAACCCTGACAACACTGACCAACTGACTATGGACATAATTAATTGCTCATAGATGGATCTATGCCATTAGTTTGTACTAAAATGGCTTAAAAAGGCGTAAACCAAACAACGGAATTTTTGACTAAACTAAAATTATGTTGTGTGGACATTGTTCTGTAAAATAATCTCTTGGGCTTTCACAATGAAATATCTTAATCCTCCCAACATCGAAAAACTAGATTTCTGTTTTTTACAAATATGTACGTTATGAATATTTAAGTACATGATGTTTCATTTGCATATTTAAAAGTAACTTTTGAAAAAAAGATGCAATTCATAGAATATTTGTAAGAAAAACAGCAGTCAACGGGCAAAAAATAATTGTGATCTATTGTGATCCATGATCCTATTCAGGATAATGTTGCTTCACCTTGAAGAACATTACACAGAAAGATTCTTTATGGCACTAAATGTGGTTCTTCTATAGTCTTGCTCCAAAGCATATTTTGGGCATCTATATTAAAAGACTCTTTTTCCACCATCCCATACTTAGTCTTGCCAGTCAGATGTCTGACTATCAGATAGTCTAGTAGTTTTAAGAGGTTCAAGTGCTGCAAGAGCTGCCTGATTTTACAATAGAGGTAAGAAGTTCAACAGCTGCCTGATATAACAAGAACGGGTCGTTTGACTTCCATGCCAAAAATAATCAACAGTGCTACAACAAAAACAGACCATGTGAAACAATGGCTCAGTGGTCCTCTAAAAATGCGCCAAAGCTCCCATATTACTTCAAAAGAGAGTATGTTGTGAATATTGCATACATTTTTCAACACAGAGTTTACACCTCACTCTAAAAGACTTGTGAAAACATACAGAGAAGGCAACTCAGCATTTACCATTAACATTTAGATGGATAAGAGATTGCTTTCATATCGAACTGATAAAAATGGTGCATGCAAGTGAACAAATACCGCAGTGTGGCTATCCAATGAGAACATAACGGTCAAGATTCAGATAGCTGTGAAACTGTGGGCATTTTGGTGTACAGCATACATGAGGTGTACATTTGTGGGCGGAGCCTCTGAAGTTGAGACTAGGTCATACCTGATGTGATTGATGGTTAGGCTGGAGGGAGGGATGAAGAAGTCGTCCACCCTGTCGAAGCGGCGGCCCACCGGCTGGGTATGGATGGTGTGGTGGGACACGCTGCCGCTGGCCTGGTTAATCACCTGAGCCACAGCGAGAGACCCACATAAGTGTCAGAAAATAACGTGACATGTTTTCAGTAGGCTAGTAATTCACACTGGCACACAAGCTTTGATTATGAGAGCTATCATCTCGTCTCTCACACTGATCAGCCTGCATCGGGGACATTTCTGCTTACGGGTTTATTTGGGGCAGTAATTTGAAAAGTACTTCTACAGGGACTCCCCGCTATGCTGATTCAATCATGTTACATCATTTGCGCATGGCCTGAAAATGTCAGTAAAAATCATTAAGGGCCTGGAGGAGGGAGATGAGGAGGTTGGGAGCGTTCTTGCACTTGTGTTGAGAGCAGTTTTAACACGGTGTGATATACACTCAGGAGATGCTGAGTGACAGATTTGAAAGCTGGGAGTAGACCTGAGGATTAACAGGTTCTTAGTTGATTTGTAACATTAAGAATTGAAGAGGTGGGATGAATCTTCAGCAATATTCTTATCCTCCAGCGATAAGTCCAGTGATGTTTCACCAATCTGCCAATGGGGTCAACAAAATTAACTTAATTTTCATAAAAAAGCAATCGTATCTAGTAACACAATATCACCCTATATCTTATAACTAGTAATAAAATATTCAGAATGTTCCATTTTATTCCAAAAGTATCAGATTTAAGCAATATAGTCCTACCATGAGACTTGGAGAGAAGTAGACTTATACTGAGCCCCTGTATTTTGCTATGTAAAACTTGTTGCTATATATTTTTGCTTTTTCAAGAGATCTTACTATGTAAATCCTGATGGTCCCATTGGCAGATGTTCTTGCTGAATATCAACATTCACAATCTTAATATCACAAGATTTTTTTCTCTTTTGTTAAAGATATGTAAGACCTGTGGTATGAAAGGTCTACATCTGGAAAGAAGTGAAAAAAAAAAACAGATTTAAAATCATAACTATTGATACAATAACAGTTATAGTCTGATGAGTGTTTGTTTTGTGCCATAACTAATTAAAAGTAATTTGACATTTCTAAGTGAGATTGACAAATGTAAATATTCTTATAATGAGCATAATACGCTCACACGTAAGTGATCTAATCAGAGAGAATACAAGATTTATTGCTAGTTTATGAGATGATATTACTTAATCACTACATATTATCATGCAGCACTCACATATTGATTTTCTGTAATTTCATTTAATTTCATTAGTTGATGATGCATTTATGCAGCTGATGATGTAAACACGTCTACCACCCTGGCATGAGAGCCTCAATGAAAGATGTAGGCCTTCGAGTTTCAAAGTGACTGCCATATTTATGGATAGCGTGGAATGCAGAGTATCCTATGTTGCCGAATCATGTTGTTAAGATGTTAATGGCCTTTTCAGCAACTTGCCTTTGGCAACAGTGTCTTTTTGACCTTCCATAATGCGAAAATGAAATGTAGGAACAGGGAAACTAATTTAAGACTATGGCTACATTCACATTTCAAATCTTTTTGCTCAATTCAATTCCATTTTTTGCCAATCATTCCATATTTATGGTTTTCATATTAAAGTGGTCCATATTGATTCAACACACTGTGCACAAACACATTTTAATCAATGCCATATGAGTCATCCACATGCTTCATGAACAGAAACAACAAATAAACAAAAAAGTAGCACAACTGAGATCATTAGATCTGATCAACTGTTCCATCATGCTTGGTGGAGAAGTACACACCAAATGCATTTTAGGGCACATTTGTGTTTTTTTTTACTAAAAGAGAGTGATGTGGAATGGAGGCATTGCTATAATTTCTGAATGGACCACTCACAGTTCACAGTGGTTTATTCACATGTTGTGAATGGGTGGGGCTAAAGAAGAAGTGTTTCATGTTCAGCTGCTTTTTGAATGAAGCACAGCTCAGGACCAACTAGTCACAGTTAGGTCAGAATTAATACAGGCTTAATCTGAAGGGATAAAGAGAGGTATGGAATGTATATAAACATGAATTATCAGAAAACTTGGTTGATTCTGGAGGAAATTGGAATTGTTTTGGCATGTAAAAAATACTAATATCTCAAGTAGATCCCAGGGGGAAAAAAAATATAAAATACATATGCATGGCCATGGCTGGACTGGGACAAAAACTCGGCCTGGGCATTTTGAGCCCAGACTGACCCATCAGGCTGTCGTTCTCGACGGGGGGGAGTATGTGGTTTGCAGACGGGATTCCGTGCTGGCCCAAAATTACCATCGGCCCACTGGGTAAATGCCAGTCCAGCACTGTGCATGGCCCTTTAATTCTTTTGCTGAGTTTACGAGGTAATGACATGATGTCCTGAGCTCAGAGTTTTCCGCATCAACCTTGTTGAAATGTTCCAGCCTGTAGTTTACTTTACCTGGAGAGTTGGGAAGTTCTTCTCCAGATCGCCCCAGCTCAGAATCCACACCTGATCATGAGATTTATCATAGTGGAGCTTGACTGGAACCCGATCCGTGTTCACTGTCTGTAAACAGCAAAAGTGAAATCTCAGTGAACGAAGAACACAGGTGATTAAGAGCTGAAAGCACTTTTTCCATTTATTTAACAGCTGAATCATGAAGAGAAGCTTCTTTACTTCTGTTTCATTGGTTTCAAAAATCATTACAGGTTACAAAGGCCCTGAGCATTTTAACACTCTTCACACCAGTTTGGGAACCCACTCAGCCTTAAGAGAAAGCATCCTGTTTATTAATTAATTTATTTATTTTCCTGGCTAAAATTGGTTGTGTCCAGTTCTACTCACTAGCCTGATACTGCTGCATCTTTTAGAATTGACACTAATGCAACATCATTAGAAAACACACTTAGAGGAGAACGCTAACTGCCAATTCTTTTATGTCAGATGACAGGCACTCGCACTAGCCAGAACTGCATTGTCTGACTGGGGGAGAGGGAGGGCCAGCCCCCACACAGGGAGAATGAGGCTAATTATGGTCTCTTGGACCACCGGCTCTGAACTCACGATATGCTGATGACAGGGCCACCGCTCAGACAGTTGCGACACTCGGGGGCCAAGAGTCTCGCTTTCAGAAGAGCAGATGGAGGGTTTTCATGAGTTCAGTTACAGTGCCATATTTTGCAGTGGAGCACTGTCAGTAACAACTGTTCAGCTACTCTGGGATAATTGCTATCAGTCTGTACCCATTTCCAGTCACCCGCTGGGGGATCGTCTTCAGTGAGAGATGAATAACTCATTTTGAACAGAAACTGCTGTTTTTATGAGTTTCACACACCTCATCATGCAAACACATATAGACACTGTGACAAGCAAATGCTTGTTTTTATCCCTGTCGATGGAAAAAGAATTCCGCTCTTTATGGTGGCATTGAACCGATTTCAAAATGTGTTGCAACAATTCAGATGGGTATTGGATATTTATTTAATACTGCGTCAACTGTGAAAAGCTTCCCGTTGAGAGCCTTTTACACAGTTTAATTTGGCTATGTATAGACGGGAGGAAGAGAAGTGTGGAATGGAGAAGGATAGGTGCTTGTTGACTCAGGCTTGAGTCTCCATGCATGCAATCATCAGAGAGAACAGATGTGCACATTGTGCTTCAGTTCCACTACATCTCTCTTGTCCTTCAGAGGATTATTCTGGCACCGACAGAAAGTCTTTGCCACATATGAAGTCCACAGTGTTGCACAACACTGGCCAAACTTCTTATTCATGCAGATTTTCAGATAGTCACTGTCATATCAAGGCCCTGTCCACACGTACATGGGTATTTCTGTAAACGGAGGTTTTTCTATGCCTTTTGGCCTTTCGTCCACACATAAACGGTGTTTTGGGTCAGTGAAAATGGAGATTTTTGAAAACTCTGTTTCCACGTTTACGTGTGGACAAAAAAAACGAAGATTTGGAAAAACGGACTGTTTCACGTCATACTGTGCGCCACTCATGATATCACAGTATGCGCTGTGTTGACATTAGGTTTTCATCTGCAATGCCCGACATTTACAAAGTACCCCTGCTCTCAACTTTGTTAGATGTTTTGACATGTTTATACTAGGGATGTCGAATTAACGCGTTAACTTCGATCAATTAATCACAGAAAAAACACGTTAAAAATAACGCTGATTAATCGCACCACGCGACTTTAACCCGGTCTGGTGTTCTGTCGAAACATGCTACTGTGCCCTTCTGCGCAGTCTTTCAGTGCAGGATTCTGAGCCCCCCAGCGTTAGGGAAGCTGGTTTATCTGTGGTATCTTGCATTCGGGTCACTGGTTTACGGTGATTAATATCTGAAAAGCTCTTTTAATATGAGTGTATGTCGCTACTCTGGGGTCTGTGTCTTAGCTGTCATTACATAAGCATTTTCCTCTAGGGTCAATAAAGTTTTCTGACTTTAAAATGCCCTTCTCTGCAGTTTGCAGAATGTTATCTGAAGCTAGGAAACATCCGCACTGTCCAGAATCACCACAAGCTGTGATCATGGCACGGTTTAAAGCAGCATGTGCCCTGCTTCACAGTAACATTTCTGTGTTAGAAACTGACTGTATAAACTGGCTATATGCACCTCTAAATATCTCTCTATCTATGCTCTTCTCATGTTAATATAATATATTTTTCTCTGAGTATGCATATTATTTGCCTATTTCTCATCATTGGTGTTATGAACTGTCTAATCTTAAAGGTAGCATTTTCGACAAGGCAACACTGCCTAGTGTCTCTGGTAATGATGTCCCGCCTCCAAGGCTTCTGATTGGTCACCAATGCGATACGGTTTTTGGTTATACCGCCATCTGCTGCCTTGGTGTGCTTTTGTCAGTGTTTTTGCGATTACGTGTGGATGGAGATATTTTTGAAAACGTGCTCGTGTGGACGCGATTGTTTTCAAAAACGAAAACGGAAAATCTCCGTTTTCAGAAATACCCATGTACATGTGGACATGGCCTAAAACTCCTTCAAACAAAACCTTAAACTGTTCCTTGCCTTTAGATTGTGTTAATCATACAATGGACCAAATGCCATAAACATATCAAGGCAGATGTCATAAGCTGTCAAGACATCCATTAATGCGAACTGTCATGACAGATAATATAATATTTGATGTCATGGCCTTAAATAAGCTTGTGACACAAACTGATATAAATCTGTTATGGCAATTATCATCAATGGTAAGAACATTTTTATAGTAATTGACATGATAGCTTATGACGTCTGCCATAAACTGTTTACAGCATGTTTATGTCAATGTACGTAGCAGGGTTCACTTAACGTGTTTTTACTCCACAAATTGTGATACAATATTGGAAGGGTTATGCAATATGATGGCATCTTTATTACAACAAATTGCATTACAGTAGGCTTTCCTTGATATTGTCAGTAATTGCAGAATATAACTACATGTATCATAAAAAGACCACTTATAGAGACCTTGGAAATGACATTAACCAGTTTAGTGTAGAGTGGTTGGCAGCTCATTAAGTCATTATGTATTTATTATTACCAAATATTGTGTTTTTGCAAATGCTGAAGAAACAATTAGAGTTCTTAGCCTTGATGCTTTAGTTCATTCCAACAGCAAAATATGTGTTGGAATGAACTAAATATGATATATTTATCATATGTGTTGCATATCATAAATATATAATATTTTTGCCATATCCCTTACGTTGCCATTACAATAAAGGTCTTTAAAATTCTTCTATGAAGTTAGCACCTTGTAGATATATGATGGCTGTGATGTGCTTGTTTCAAGAAAATATAGACTAAAAAACATTTTTTTAAAAATTGGTCAGTAATAAGTCTGAAGATGTAAGTAGGCACAAACGGGCAACCACTTGATGCACCTTCCTGTCTTTCAGCCGCGGCTGGATCAGGTGGCTAATTAGCACTTGATAATCGGAGATAATGAAGCCAAATCTCCAGGTGTTGAAATAACGAGCATGTGACTCCAAAAGTCTGCCTCTGGAAGCTGAGAGACTGAGGGAGAGAGAGAGAAAGAGACACCCGCTGGCACCAATCAGGGCGTTGGCCAAGAGAGACAGCCAGATTTATCTGCCTGACACATCTGCCAGCTTCCTGCCAGCTTCCACCCAACCACCCAGGTATTCCCAGTGAGTTTTGAGCAGAAAAGCAGTGGTGATACCCTGAAGCCAAATACGTTAAGACATTCTAGAAGCTACTGGCTTGATTGACATTCTGAAACCGACCTGCTGTTGTTGGAGGCCATAAATCATACATTTGGCCAGAGTAACATTGCTTCTTGCTCGGTCTAAAACTCCTCCCTCCCAAGTGTGCACTGTCAACAAGCTGTCTAGCAAGACGCAGTGCAGAATCTGTGGCTTATATCTGGGTCTGTATGATTGTTTACCAAAAGCTTTCAAACTTCAGAAAACTTTTGGTCTCAAGATTTTTCTTGGGTGGAGCCTAGGACTTCTAAAGGGACTAGCTTCAGATTAAAAGGCAACAATTCTGGATGCAGTACTGTGATCCACTCATCAGAAATGATGTGTGTCCTCCATCTATTGGTAGTAAGATGACCTTGGTGTCCCTTGTCTAGACATCGCACCAAATTTAGCCATGCACTTGCCTCTAGCAGAGTCTTCTCTTTCAAGCTTATAAACCTCTCACTTTGTCTCAGTAGGCAACAATTGACATGGATGCAAACAGGCACTCTAATTCGACAGCAAATAGATCTTTCAACCCTGCACAACCATATCTGAGTGCCAAACAAGCGTACAAAAGCACAAAGGCTGAGTTCCCAGCCTCTAAAAGAGTGAGTTTGTGAGCTAAGGGGTAGGGGGCTGGGCAAAAGCATCACAGTACCACAAAGACCACAA
The DNA here is from genome assembly GCA_037974365.1 of Hydrocynus forskahlii. Lineage (NCBI taxonomy): Eukaryota > Metazoa > Chordata > Actinopteri > Characiformes > Alestidae > Hydrocynus > Hydrocynus forskahlii. Next base: position 12,101,449 of record JBBPCX010000032.1, on the reverse strand, counting down.
TCTAGGCTTGGACCAGTCAGTCGAGTTGGTTTAAGCTTCTAAAAGAATTTTTTTCTATCAGTGTATCATTCCTTTAACATGAACCGTAATGCTTCAGAACAAAGGATGGACTCCGCAAAGAGAACTGGGGCGTGTATCCCAGCAAACCAGCGACCACTTTCAAATTCACCCAAACAAGCCTCTCAACCCGGCAGAGAATTTTTTTTCAGCTCCTGCCAGCACTGAGAATAGGACACAGCATGATTACCATGGAAATTAAGTGCTTGCATTTATAAGAATCAACTCAAACTGTCCTGCATGGCATGATGAATGGTATTATGGCTGAAATGAGCTCATTAGATGTCGGAATATGTCTCTGAGAATCCACACAAAATGATATGTAGCAACAGACGTACACTTAAAGTCTTTCAGTACATGAATTATGCAAGTAAATGGTGTTTGCTGGTGTCAGAGGACCACTTCCCACCACAGCTTCATTAGATAAATCGGAGACAAAGCCTGAAGTACACTCCCAGAATACCCTTTTGTAGAAGCAATCATCATTGATTCGCTGACTTACTTGAACGGCCTTCTGAGATTGGATGTCTACAATCAGCACTCTGTTCAGCAGCGGCTGTGTGGCGTAGATGAACTTATCCTTCACGTTCACTGCCGACGTCCACACACACTTCTGGTCCTCCTCCCCCTTTATTTGTGGGCAGACTTCCTCCTTTGAATTAAAAAAAATAAGACAAAAGTGATCATGTTACTCTAATTTACCAGACTTTATTGAAAGGCAAGGCAATAAAGTTTAAAGAGGAGCAAGAGAAACTGGTAGCCCTTAGAAATCAGATTTCAGTAAATATAAACGTATAAAACAGTCTAGAACCGGTGTTTCCCCTCAGAACTCAGAGTGTATCAGTAAACTCTGATTTCAGTAAATATAAACA
>JBBPCX010000032.1:12089342-12100420 GCA_037974365.1 Hydrocynus forskahlii | reverse complement strand
ATATATATATATATATATATATATATGTATTAACAGATCTACACCTTGGCAAATCTGTTAAAAATAGAGGCTCTGACTTTTAGTCATTATCAAGTGATGGTTGATGCCATATGGAATTTAAAGTGATAACAGACCACTATGAGATGACATGTGGTCTCCGGCAAGACTGGCGAGAAAATACAAAGTTATACAGAAATGATAAATACTGGACTTGGATCAACTAATGCCAAATCATCCTTAATTTCATTTAAAAGCATCATCAAGCTCCTCCAACTAAAACAATTCTATGCCAACTCTGAAAGCTGTCTGAAGTACTCTGTTTAAACCTGTGTTTAAAAATTTAAATGAAGCATAAAGGAGCCAGCGAACCCAAAAGAATAAATCGGAGAAAAAGGGAAGCTCATTCTCTTTTTCCTTTCTGTTTGGCAGCAGTACAGGCCACGGAGTTTCTGATCAATTCAATCAATGCCAAACAAGAAAAGACGCCAAAAAACTGTTGATATCTAACCGCCTGTATCTCGACATGACATATTTAACTTAGGTGTTACTTTCCTCAGTTGATTTTTTTAAATGCTGCTTTCACTAAGGGACCTTGGGACCATAGAATCAATTTCAAGGGATGAAGAGCTTATAAAGTTCTCCTGCTTTGATGGTCTGGCTTTAAAGGATGCTTTGAAGATGTCACTTCACTTTGTTTTCTTGAGCTTTTGTACCTGCTGTCCTTCTGCTGAGATGCTGTTGTGGTACCTAAGAAAGGCTTGTTATCTTGGCAGGTTGGGCAATGCTAGAATTTACACTCTAATCCATTCTGACAATTATAGTCAACAATCCTAGAATAAGGGTTCCATGTAGCGGCAGGAACCTGCAACATTAACAGACGCTCTTTAGAGGTATATAGGTCCATTTTTAATGATCTTCATTCATTACTCAAGGCACTTATCCTAACCAGGCCTTCTCCTGTAAGGCAACAGTATTTACCACTGAACCACCATGCCACCTGTTTAGATGATACTTGTATTATAAAACTAAAGAAAGAATTAGGTTAAAGTGTTAACCCTTAGAATTCAGAGTGTATCAGTAAACTCTGATTTTAGTAAATATAACCAGTGTAAAACAGTCTAGAACTCTTATTTACCCTCAGAACTCAGAGTGTATCAGTAAACTCTGATTTTAGTAAATATAACCGGTGTAAAACAGTCTAGAACTCGTGTTTGTTCTCCTACATGTTTGCTGTTTGCTGCTCTTTCTCTCAGCGCGCTGCCGCTCAGCCGCTCAGCCGCTCTCCGGAGCCCCGCCCTCTGCGGGTTTTCCCCACCCAAAGATCTTTTGTTTTTTCTGTTTGTTTCTAAGACCTAAACTAAAAGAAATTTGTAGCCCCAGTTATTAAAAGCCCCACTTTTTAAATTTACAATAACTTTGGTTCTATTTGACACAGGAACACCAAACAAAGCTCAGCATGACATCTGACACCTCGAGCATCAACACAAACTGGGGGAACTTCCATATAAGGAAATGGTTTTGCTGCATGATGACAATTTAGCTCTGAAGACATGGATCACAAAAGCTTAACACAATCAGTCTCAGAATTAGGTTCCTGTTAACTTACTTACTTAGGACTCTTAGCTGCCATAGTTTTGCTACTTAATATAAACTTGGTGTAGAAATTGAATTGTTTTACAATCTCGTATGTAAACATACTTGCTATTCTCAATGGCATGGATTCTTAAAGTCAGCCTTTGTTTTCAGCCTTTTCAAGTTAAAGCAACAAACACTTTTTTATAATATTAACTATGCCATTTTCAGGGTCTTCCAAGTGGCATGTGCAGTGGGGCCGGAATGACCCGGAGTTTTAGACCAACAGTGACGTGATGTAGATCAACCCACCTGGCTCTGTTCTGTGGCTGCAGTAATGAACAGAAGCAATTTTAGGAATTAATACATGAATGCCCAAAGCAGAGCTACGTTATCAGCACACAAAATAAATTCAGTATATAAGAGTACATACATACTCATTTCGGCCATCCCCGGATTCATTCATTCATGTATGTTTCTAACAGACTAATTCACTGCATCCCATTAAAGAACCTGCATCATTGATTTTTCTTAATTAAAGAGTTTAATTTAGTACGTTAATGCTAGGTTTCATAACACATGGTTCATTTCCAATTCATATATGGAAATTATGCTGCAAAAAAGCCCCAGCCCCATTGAACTGACTGGTTTTGTAATGTCACAGAAACCAATGCATTTGTATATATCTGTCTATAAGGCTAATAACCCACAGCAGTTCAACTTGGCTCATTATTGGTGAAGTTATATGTACTGTTTATGTTCAGACTACTTCTACAAGACACAACACATGGCCGCCAATCAGAACAGAGCGTATTTAGTCTGATAAGGAACAGTAATAAAAACAGCCTTGGAAATTTGTCCTGTAGAAATGATTTGTTGGACTGTTTTGGCATCTAAAATAAAATAAATAAAATACAATGTAGAATATAGCCCCTATAAGTGACAAATAGGGCTGTACCGTTTGAGGAGAGGACTGCTACTTCACCGCCATAAATTATTATAACAGTATAAACTTGGTTTGGCATTGACTGTTTGTGTGTTCTTGTGTTTACATACATGGAACAGAATTCTCAGTCAGCTTCAACAAGCCATTTTCAGTGTCGCTGGCTTAGAGCAACCTTCCCAAACCATACTGGCCCACTGGGAATTCTTCAGAAGCCCCCGGTTAAATTCTCCCGCACTGATTTGTACTATCATCATTGCCAGGAACCCATAATCCACTCAGAAGGTTAAAGGCAGTTAGGGCCACTCTGGAGCAATGAAACCTCCAAAAGAAAGAAACCATTATAACATTAAAAAACAACTGTTAACACTTTATAAATCAAGATAACTGTCTGAGCACAGACAGTGTTCTTTGTCTGAGAATGAATTATCTTTTCTTTCTTTGTTAAATATAAAAATATATGGAGCTTTGTAACTCCAGAGTGGCACGACTGAACCAGAATCAGAAAACAGACTCAGAATCAGATCCCAGAGGAACTTGCTCACATTATGACTGCACAGAGACACAGAGGCAAGAACAATAACATATAATGTCTAAATAAATCCAATAAAAACTGCATAAAATACCCATCATGAAATACACTATGCTATAAACACAAATGCTGGGGTATAAATACTATAGACAAACAACTTAACACAAAATAGTGTACATAATAAAGATCAGTAGTCAGTCAGTAATGTTGACATAAGTAGTGATATTTTACATGGTAACACTTACCATGATTTAAATAATATGATTTAAATTCAATAAGAAATTCCACAAGAAAGTAGCATCAGGTTATTGCACATTGTTCAACAATTCAGTTGTTCAATAGCACTTCATGGTTGTTAGCCCGAAGGGAGAAGGTCAAGTGGGCAGGTTGGATCAAATTGGTAGGTTTGGGATAGTGAGCCGATTCCTAGCAAAACAAAAAGAACCTAATAGGGAGTAAACCATGATTACTTTTTGGGTAAGTTTAGACTGCACAGTTTACTTTAGTGGCTCTTACATAGTCCACACTTTTCAAAATTGGCAAAAATGTGGACTGTATGCAGGTCCCTGAGCCAAGTGAGATTAAATACTACAGATTTGAGAACTTTTGACAAAAATAAGTTGACCGAATTCAAAAGCTCATTTGAACTATTTGAAATCTTTATACATTTAGTAAGTAAATAAGTAAAACTCATTTATAAATTGCTTTTCACAGACAGATGTCAACTGCTGAACAATAGAATTTCATAAAAGTTGTGAAATCCATAACATAATGCAAAACATGAAGATATATTAATAAAAGTTGCTTAAAAGAGGTGAGTCTAAAGCTGGGCCCTAAGCTCTTATTTTACCAATTTCAGTGCTGGTGGAAGACAGTTCCACAGTCTGGGAGCAAAAGCATAAAGGAAAATTACACCGAATCAAACCTGACGAAGAACACGGATCTCATGAAAGAGCAATATCTTATTTTGGTCATTTGTATTCAGTGGCTGTAAAAATAACAGTAGAAAAATGTAGGCAGAAGTCAACTTTTCTTTTTTTCAAGGTACTTGGTGAGGGGTGTAGGGCAGTGGTGCAATAGCCGAGGGTTAAACGCCAGGCTCAAGGGCACCGCCCCAGCAGTAAGATGAAGAAGAATGACATTACAACTTGCAGTCCTCCAGTGCTGTACCACATTAACAACCTGGGCAACCCTGGTGCCCTGGGAAGGCAACAACCTTTCAGTTCCTGATGCAAAGTGCCGAGCCACTGGTGCCAGCTTCTCTCGTCCTCGCTCCTTCATCCTCCCTCTGGATCTCTCTGCATTTTTCAGAGCATCCCGCAGGTGAGCAGGCTGTGTTTGAAATCCAGCCATGTTTTATTTATGGGATGTTTGCGGGCGCTGGGCTACAAAGCCTCCACCTCTCCGCCATGCCTGGCCACCCTACAGTGCGAGGTCCCACTGGAGACCTCTGCAGACTGTGTGCTCAATAACAAGCTCACCTGCCGGTGGATTTATTCTCCAATGGCAAGTTCCCAGTTCTCTGCCAGGGTATTATTCGGGTTCTCCCAGTGTGCAATGGCTACTGTGAGATTTTGCTTTCAGCATCCACCTGAAGTGGTGCCATTTAATTGACACTGTTTATTCCTCTCGTTTTTTTTTTCATTTACCTTCATTCTATCTTCCTCCATCCTGGAGACTGCATTCAGTCCACAAACCAAGTCACCCCTCCACTTCGTCTGCAAACCCGCTACCTCCTGTTCCAGTCGTAATTTGATTTGCACACTGCTCTTTCTCCTGTCACAGGTTCATTTTATTCTCTTACCCCTTCTCCAGACCCTTTATCTGTGATCCCTCACTTCCTCGAGGTAGCAGACGCTTTGAGGAGCTCATTACCTGGCAGGAGACTTGGCTGGGGTTTGCTCTTCAGACAGGAGGTGACAGTAACATTAAAACGGCTCACGGGCTTGTTATCTCTGTGCTAATCCTGGAACAGAACAATACTTTTTCTCTCTCTCTCTCTCTCTCTCTCCATCTCACTCTCTTCCTCTCCCCTTCTCTCTCAATTCTCATGCGGCAGCTTTCGTTCCTCCCGCAGCTCAAGGGAGGTTGAGACTTTACACACTAAAACTGGGCCATTTCATGCACTCATGGTCTCCCTTCACGCCACAGAAGAGAGAAGAAATAACTTTCATTCAGTATTGGCATTGTCATTCCTTTCATACGTTTGCTTTTTCCCCTGGAGTAACCACTGAAGACAGAAATAGTTTTATACCACTGGCTTCCAAGTCCAGTACTGTACAAAAGTTTAGAAATGAGAGACTTATATCTGTCACCATTGATTTGGGCTGCATTTGCTCATAAAACACATGAGAATGAATAAGAAAAATGTGTAAACTTGCTTGTAACTTTGGAAAACAGCATGTTATCACCATTGACAGTATACAATGCTATTGCTGATTCTGCAACTGTAGCCCCCACTGCTTAAATAATAACTACACAAAATAATGAGATGAATCATGATTTAGTATCTGAAATGTTCTACATACACACTTCATTTTTATTTAACCCTTAAAACTTGAGTAGCATAGGTCCGAATGAGATAAATCATTGTCATATAGCGAAACAACTCATGTGGAAACTCCCCCTGGTTTGTGTCAGTGCTCGAGGTGTCAGACATCATGCTGAGCTTTGCTTGGTGTTCCTGTGTCACGTAGAATTAAAGTTTCTGTAATTAAAACCAGTAATAATAATAAACACTACTGGGGTTTTAAAACTGGCATCACATGCAAATGCCCATCAAGAATATAAATGCCCAAATTTCTTTTATTTTGGGTCCTAAAAACAAACAGAAGAAACAGAAGATCTTTGAACCCGGGAGCACGCTCAGGATAGTCTCCGCCCTCAAGTGGGTGGGAAAAACCCGCAGAGGGAGGGGCTCTGGAGAGCGGCCGAGCGGCTGTGTGCCGCAAGAAAGAGCAGCAAACACTGTTTTTATCTGTTGAAATCATATTTTGTTAATATGCTTTGTGTTCTATTTGATGTTATATAGTGTTTTAACTGGAAAAAAAAGCATACTTACTGCATGATACATTTTCTAGGCAGTCTAAGACTTTTGCACAGAGCTACAAATGTTAAAAAATCTGAGGTTAGATGAAGCTAATATGTAACAAGTTAAGATATTACTGATGAAGAGGCCTGGGTGGCCAGTGGGTAGCACTGTCACCTCACAACAAAAAAGACTTGGGTTCAGTCCCTGGCTGGGGTGACTGAGGGACCTTTCTCTGTGGAACTCCAGGTTCCTCCCACAGTCCAAAGACACAGATACCAGATGAATTTTAAAATGGTGTAAATGTTTGTCTGTGTGTCTGGGATGGACTGGCATCCTGCTCAGGAAGTTTCTCTTCCTTCTTCCTCACGACTCCAGCACCCTCCGCAACCCTGGTTAAAGATAAGTGGCTAAGATAATTGATGGATGGCTGGCTTAGAGAAAAAAGCCTCCCAGTAGTACAAAGACTACATCTATGGTGTTGAGAACTGTGGCTTCAAAAGATTTTTATACACAAGTAATGCTCTTCAGTGTCAAAATAGATGTCTGATTTAGTTTTTTAAAGCTACTTATATCTTGAATACTGGTTCATCCTTCTTAGAGCATGCATGGTTTCAGCTGAGAGAAAGGGAGGGATTTTGTCAAGGTCAGCTCATCAATAAGGGAATATTTCATCAAAGAGCTGCTTTATAAGCTACTGTATTTCTCCATGATGGAGAGGTAGTGTGATAGGGAAGGACATAATACAGCGATCTGCAGTGCTCACCCACTCGTTCTGCCATTTAAGGAGAGTCTTTTAGTCCTATTCATATCTCCTCATTCCTTTCCCTGTGTCTGCTCTTCATTTCTGTTTCTCTTTCAGTGGAGTTTGGGAGCTCCCCTGCTGCTCTTCATTACAGCAGTTCCCTTTCTAAAGTGGGTTTGTGTGATGATATGATAGAGGACAAGTGACCAAGTGAGAGAAGGGATATGTTCATGATCATATCAGTGGGATGAGCATGGGAGTTAGGGAGAGGGTGAGAGAGAGAGAGAAAGAGCAAGAGGAACAGAAATATTTGGAGTGGAGTGGGAGTGTGTTTCTGCTGGTTGTATGTGCTGACACGATGGAGGGCAATCGACTAGAGGGCTCAGCGGGAGAGAGGAGCTACGGCTGTGATCAAATCACAGCAGAGAGAAAGCGTGAGGATGAGGAAATGATGATAAAATCATAGAAAAGAAAAAAGAGAAGAAGAGGAGAAAGAGGAGGAGGAGGGAGAGAAGTAGAAGAAGAAGAAGATGAATGGGAAGAAGAAGATGAAGGGGAGGAAGAAGAAGAATTGGGAGTAGAATGAGGAGGAGGGAGAGAAAAAGAGGAAGAAGAAAAAGAAGAAATAAGAGAAGGAGGAGGGAGAGAAGAAGAAAAGGAAGAAGAAGAAGAAACGAGGTGAATGAGGATGAGAAGGAGGAAGAGAAGAAGAAATGGGAGGAGAAGGAGGAAGAGAAAAAGAAGAAGAAGAATTAGGAGGAGAAGGAGGAGGAGAGAAGAAGAACATGAAGAACAAGAGGAAGGAGAAGAAGAAGGAAGAAGGGAGAGGAAGAAGAACCAGAGGGAGAATATGAATAATAATAATAATAAGAAGAAGATGAAGAATTATAAGAATCATGGATGATGAAAGGAGGGGTGTACCTAGGCCATGGGTTGCTAATTCTTGCTGTTGTCAGAAGGTTCTAATGTATTTGAATGTGAAAGTTTTAGATGTTTTTTAGAGTAGTGGTTTTCAACTCCAGTTCTGGGAACCCACTGCTCTACACACTTTCAACTATCCCTTGCCAACAATAGTGATCCAGCCCATCAGGTCATTTTTAAACTATTAATGAATTGGACTGGATGTGTTGAGGGCAAAGAATAAATAAAACTGTGCAGGGTAATGGGTCCGCAGTACTGGAAAGAAGCCACTGTTTAAAACAACGAATAGCTCCTCTGTTTAATAACCTTTATTTTCCAGAGAGTGCTACTCATTTTGTGACAAGAAAACAGAGACTCTTAAGGTTACGTATGTGTCTTATGTGCATAGAACTTATCTGCGTCACAGTCAAACTTTCGATCAAGCTTTTCATCAAGTTGTTTTACCCGATCCCTGTTCTTGATATGTTTACAACATGGTGCAATCATCTCAGCTCAGCATATCACATCTCAGGACACTAAGAGCCTCCCTGGCTTGTAAAATTGTCCATTAGCATAAATCCACATCAAATCTTGACAATGACTGAAGCAGAAAGTGGTGCAACAAGCGGCAATCCAAAGAGATTACGATCCTGCCTTAATTCAACACCAGGACTTTCTCACTTCAAGCAACATTCTAACTGTCCTAAAGTAGACTTTTGGAGGTGACACAAGAGTAGTTTGGAGATGATAAAAGAGTGGTCTAAACAAAGCAAAGACACAAGATGTATCTCCAGCAATAAACAAATGGCATGAAGATTAGCGAGAGCATGACGAAAAACTCTGTGTGCCACTTCCAAATAACATTGACTTCAATGGTGAATTTATATGAAGAGAATACATACACTTCATTGAGTTCCTGAATGTATTTATGATCTACAAGTATAGAACATCTTCAGGCAGACTGCTGTCCATGCTGACCTGATTAGAAATCCTGCAGTGATACACCAAACAACACACACAGACACACACACACACATAAGCCTGATTACAGCACCACTGCAGACATCCCAGATACTGAAATCAATCCCTTAGACACACTGGCCACCATTACACAAAATCAATGTTAGTTCAGATATCCACACACAGAGACATACAAAAACACACAGACACACATACGTTTCATAATGTGGAGCGATACACAGGGTCATCGCTAGGCCTATTTAGGCCCCTTAAATGTTGTTCAGTCCCACTAAAACTGTGCTTTATTAATTAAAATCTTCAGTAATTGTTCACATACCATTAACAAATAACTTGGTTGTTCAAATGCGCTCCACCCACTACACACACACACACACACACACACACACACACACGACAAAAAACTTAGCCTACGTTCATGAATCTCTAGTGATGCCCCTGGTCACATAAATGTCCCGTATGTATTATACACAAGCAAGTATCTATAAATGTGAAGAATACGTAACATATACATGTAAGTGCATGAATGTAATCCAAATAATACATCCCATATGTATTATATAAATGTAAGCACTTATAAGGGATAGTACTGTAATGTAATATATCCCATATGTCAAATAGAAATATATGCATCTATAAGGAATATGAATCTTTCTGGACTAACCATTAACATACCTTCACCTCAACCTCAGTACCCAACAAGAAGTGTTTTGTTTTCTGTTTTAAACACTCTGTACACACACGTACAGAGAAGATAAATGGGACTCAGATGTCAGATCAGGAATAATTGGATAAATTAATCATTCTAATCCCAAACCACTACAGTACAAGAGCAAGCCTTTCCAGTGATTCAGTGGCTTCAAACAAGACCCCCATTCAGAAACATTTGCCAAAATTATGAAACTTATGGCTCCCTTGTTGCATGTGGCATATCAAACCATTTGAACAGGTTTGATCTATGCCATATTTTCTCCAGAGCTGGCCATGGCTGGCTGTGGTGTCAGGAGTGTGTGTAGTGATGAATGGTGGGATTGGGGGTATTGGCAGAGCGTTTGCTCGTGTTTTGGTACAACCGCTTTAACAAGGCCCTAATTCAGACAGATACAGCCATCAGAGAAACCGCCTGCACGTCATTCCTCCAGGAGAGCTGTACACGCCTCCTCCAGTTTAATCCAAACCTCAGCTCAGTTCCTCTCTCAAATACACCCTGCATTTCTTTCCCTTTCTCTCTGGTGCCACTTGCACAAAAAATGACCATCATTAGCATTCGGTTCCATAACCTTCCACTGAACCTGGAAGTTGCTGAAAAGTCCCTCTCCCTCTCTCATCTTCTGGGAAGTGTGAAGTATTCAGAACAAATGGTGTGTGATGATTTTTTTTCTAACACTGTTTGAGACCTTGAAGGTGGGACAAAACAAGGTGAGACAAAACTAGCAAGTAAAAGGAGAAAACAAAGCTAACTTTGAATTAAAGTTTGAATGTTTTTTCTATTGTAATTTTTTGTTGTTGTTTTGTGGAGGCATCTTTCACAGTGATGTGTCTATCAGAGATAAAAACTTGTACTCAGATGACTCAAAAAAACACCAACGTTTTCTTTCTCACCTTAGATGGGTGATTTGGTTGCAGTCATATGCAATATTGTGGTTTGAGGGCAGTGCATTGTGGATATTGTAGTGACTTTAGTCATTATTCCATTGGCAACTGTACTCACTGCCACAATGCTAAATGTTTTTTTTTATATTCTTGTTTGTTTGTTCAATAAAGACTTCATCAAATGAGAATTCAATACTTGACTTTGACTCACAACTCAGTCTTAAGATTTGACTCAGACTCACCACAGACATTCAAAGCTCAACTTGAACTTGTTTCATAGAGACTTGACTCAGATTCGCACCCTAGAGACTCAAGTACCAACTAAGATTCAAACCTAAAAGCTTGACTTAGACTATCAGAGATTCAAGACAAGATTCAGACTTGCACCCAGAGATTCCAGACCTAACTTGGTCTCACACCTCAGAGACTTCAGAAAAGACTTGTTATCTTTGGTTTCTAGAATTTCAAGCCCCTGAGTTGTGTTTGCCCAATATGTGCAAATTTCCATGGCACAAAATTTGAATCTGAATGGTAGAGATTTCTAGCTCAACAAGAATCTCTCTCCATCGCTACTTCTCAGAAAGAACTGCATTTTGCACAATCAGAAAGCCATATGAATGAGCATGCTTAAATAAAACTGATGAAAAGCTTCTTTCTGTAAAATGGTGGAGTGGCTAAACTGCTGCACCTGACTTTCTTTACATCGTTAGCTCTGGGGCTGGTGTATCTAGAACTGTGTGAGTGCTGTGGCTGCTTGATCACAGCTAGTGATGGGCTAATGATACTT
>JBBPCX010000032.1:12062954-12074377 GCA_037974365.1 Hydrocynus forskahlii | reverse complement strand
AAGAGAGAGAGACAGACAGAAAGAGAGAAAGCGAGGAAGGAGAGAGAAAAGAGAGAAAAAAGAGAGAGAGAGAGAGAGAGAGAGAGAGAGAAATGGAGGAGAGGGTGTTAGGGGGAGAGGGAGGGAGAGGGGGTGTGGGAGAGGAAGAGAGAGAGAGCGAGAGAGAGAGATCCATCACTCTAAATGGACCTGTGCATCTGTTTTTCATGTGTGTGTTTCTGCCACTTACATCAACAACAAAATGGGTAAGAGTGCCTGATTCGGTTGCGTAAGCGTGCTGGCATGGTGTACCTGTCTTATACTGCAAAATACGGACAAGTCCTGTAAGCCTACAGACAGAGACACAGCTAGAGAAGAAAAAAGAACTAATATAAAAGATTTGCTGACGGAGCTTTTCTCAGGGGGTTCATTTTTTCATTATTCTTCATTCATCTGTGGCGAGCAATTACAGTATTTCAGTACAATTATTACAATGTATGAAGGTTATAAACACAATAGCTCATTAGGTAATCACTAATTAGAGCTGTTCTGTAACAGATCTGTGATTCTTCGGATGGGGGTAAGGCTTAAGGTTTCGGGTGTTGTCTTGGTGCAGTGGAGTGTGTTCTTTCTTAGCATCCCGTTTTTCAGCAGGGCAGTGGTCTGGGTGACCAAGAACAAGTTTGCCACCAGCTAAACGAACACTCAGTACCTCAACTTTATCTCCCCTACAAATCCCACACAGCCCTTTTACAAGAACTGCCCCAGAGAAACCTGAGTAAAACCACTGCTCTCTCAGTCTTTCTAAGCTTATCCCGCTCTAATCTAGCTTTGCAATGCAGTTGAGGTGGGTCATGGAGTCCGACACTCAGTCTGACCTCCTCCTTGCTTCATTTTCTTCCTTTCTCTCACTCTCTCGCTCATTTTCCTCTTGCCTTCTCCCTCTCTGTCTTCACTGTCCTTACTGATAAGGGACAATTAGCATTAAAAAATGCTTTGTCAGATAAAGCCAGGACCTTAATTACTCTCTCCATCGGCGGTGGTTTGATGTTCCCCTATCTGAAAAGGCATATTCCAGTCCAGGTTGATTGGGGCCCTAGCGCCTACATCCCCAGTTGTGTTTTTATCTTCTAAAAACTACCGCCGCTTCATCTACGAGATGATTAACACCCTGGAACGCAGATAGGAATTAAAGCAATAATTTAATTTCTTCTTCTGTGAGCACCTGCTAATTTCAGCCTTATTCTGCAATGTAGTTTGTCATACTCAATTTTAATTTTCACTTTTGAAATGTGCATGGGTCAGTCATAATTAATTTATAACCTCTCCTTATGATTCAGAATTAAACAGTGTTTTTGCTTCCGTGCCTTTAAAATTGAAATGATTGATTGTCCTGCTTTGCACCTCATTCAAGAAACAGTCAAGGTTTCAACATCACTTATAACTTCAACATCATTTATAAGTGTAGGCCATCTTTAAAAGTGTTGTTTTTGTGACATCATGAAAACAATTAATTTAATACAAAATCCTTCTTTTTCACACACACACACACACACAGACACACACAAAGGTTCAAACCATTGAAGGACTTAATATAGGAGGTTAACAAATGCGCAGAAATAAACAACTGTAAACTACAAAGTATACCAATATGGTAAGTGGAGCTAATAAAATGGCTACAAAGTAGGCGTACCTAATAAACTGGCTCATTCGTATGTATATAGGAGGGCAGGTTCATATTGTTACTGTTGGAACAAAACTTTGTATCTCCAAAGTGCAACAAGAGAAGGGAAAATCATTGTTAACTAATGAAAGTTGGTGTAACAGGATTTTATTGCACATCCTCTCTGTTGGTCTGTTTGTCATGAAATTGCCTCACATTGTAAAAGACTCCTGGCGTTTTGAAATTGTGCAAAATGTTTTTGTTCAGAGCTATGTTGGCTGTAATTGTGTTTGACTGGTTGAAAAGGAGAGGTAGAGCTCTGGTAGGCATGAGGGCAGCCTTCGAATCCCAGATATCACGTTGACTTTCGTCTGAGCTGGACAAAGCTGCACACTGTAAGCTGAATTACTCTCTATGATTGATGCTGTCTGTGCTCAGAGCTAATGGGGTCACAGCTTATCTCCATTTTTCTGTGCCATAAAACAAACAAACCAAGGCTGCTCAAAGCTAGCTCCAGGGTTAGGGACTCCATAAACACTGCATTTTTGAGGGAGTCCTGCAAAGACATGGCCTTTGTGTAGACAAAAATTACCAATGTGTCTCAACATGAGGCTGCCTTTAAAGGAATGGAATTCCTTTATGTGAAGGTGAAATCCTAGGCACGTGTGGATTCACATGCAAAGGAACACTGCACTCATTGGCCGGCTCAATAAGGAGGGAGACCCAGGAGATGTGAACATGTGGTGTGGTGGAAAACTCAACAATGGCTACAGCAAAGCACTGTGAGACCCTACAAGTTTGACTTTTAAAGCCAGATAGAGTTACAAATAGGCTTTGTTTACCTTGAATCCTAACTTCCACTACCCTCCCTATTGTATTTTCAGTGCACCAAGCCAGCTGTGGTGTAAATTCAGATATTAAAGCATGCTTTACCTAAAACATGGATATTCTTTACTATGGATGTTGCAAACCTCAGTAAATATTTAAACTTCAAGTCTATATCTGAATACTAATGGAGCCTGTTAGCCTGAAAGCTCTCTGTCCAGCTGGTCAGTGTACTGTAATGAGGACAGAATATAATCTCCTTTGGCCCAAGAGCCTGTTAATCTCACCAAATCTCTTTTACAGTTCATCGAGACTAGTGTTAATAGGTAATAGGGTTTATGATAGCCAAGAGAGGGTAGATTTTGAAATGTGTTGCTAATGTTAGCTAGATATGTCTTCAACCAGCTAGGCTATAGTACAGTCGCTAGTGATGTGTGTCCTGATTAAATATTGAAGTTAACTAATGACAGCGGATTAGGTACAAATTTATGAACTTTTAAGGCCTTGTCTTGAAGTACACAGGCATTCTTTACATATCATGAAGGCAACATAGCATTGAGAAAATATAGCGTTAAAAAGAAGACCTAATTCAAAAGCAGAAATACCCACTTTTGCATTGATATCTAAGGGATAGATTCACCACTGAAAGGTTCTTTAGACCAAGGGTTATCAAACTGATCCTAAATGACCCTCAGGCAGTCTACATTTTTGCTCCAACACAACTCATAACACATAGGCATAGAGCAAATATATGGATCGTCTGGGGTTCCAGTTTGCTTTAGAAAACCAAAGGCGTTTCTTCCATGACTGTGCTTCTCAGTCCTGGTCCTAGAGGCTCCCTGCTCTACAAATTTTAGAGTTTCTTCTGCTCCCAGCACACCTGTTCCAACTAATCATCCCATCAACAGCCCCATACAGAAATGGGTGTGTTGAAAAAGGACATCACTTAAAAGTGCTGTGCAACTCCAGGCTCAGGACTGGGAAACACCTTTCTGTAGCATGCTTCAAATAACTCTTTCTGGCAACTTCATTTTAAAGAAACTAGGTCAGCAGTTAAAGATCTGAATGGGACATTATTTGGAAAAATGATTTTACATTTCTGAAACTCCACGCACTCTGTTCTGTTTTGTCCTTCCACTATCAGGCTTTATGTATTCACTGTTAGAATGTAAGAATGGACAACATACAGAAGTGGAGAGGGCACACCTCATGTTTGGCTGTAGATGTGTTGTGAAAAGTGAATCAAATGCGGATCCAGTTTGTTCAGTCTGAACCCCGAGGTTAGGAGAGTTTGTTTACTTCAACCACAATGGAGGAAAAAAATGTTACCATGCTCTGAAGGCTCATTCTTCAGAAACCCACATTATCGTGTTGACCTGTGTTGCCCTCTCCCATTACTGGATCTTTTCAGCCATTCCTGCATTACTCCTAGGCTGTGGATTCTGACTTTTATTCTAACTACATCCATCCCAAATCCAAACATACATAAATGACACATGTTCTTGTTTTTTGCTGCCATTTACAGACATTGTGTCTAAGGTCAAGGTGGCATTAATGAAATAAAGGATTCCAACTCAGCAGGCCAGTGGGTGTAGATCCACACTGCAGTTTTCATCAGCAATTACTGAAGTGAAAGTGACCATTTGCCATATGTGAACAGCATTAAATTCTTCACTGTATTTAACCCATTCACCCATGTGAAGCAGCGGGCAGCCAGGAACACAGCGTCTGGGGCACAATATGTGGGGATGGCATCTTGCTCAAGGGTACCTCAGTGGTGCCACTAGCTGTCTTGGGATTCAAAAACAATGGCCTTTGGATCACAGGGCCAACTCCCTAACCACTAGGCCACCAGCTGCCCCACCAGCTGTTTGTTACTCTGATCAGTTTCTGAAGCTCCTTTATTCTGCCTCAATTCCAGTTTTAAGCAACAATCAGATCAGTCAATCGAAAAAGGATCAACGCAATTATCAGATCCTGCGTTTGATTTAAGCACAATATATTTAACCCACAGGAAAAAGTTGTGTAGAAGGAGATTGAGGGACTGGCACTATTTTTACATCAAACCATAACATATTTTGCATTAGACTTCAAAGAGCCCCCTTTGAACATTTTCTTTTTTATTTATAGTAGACTCTAAATCTAGTTCTTTGGTGTGTTTATGCAGCCATGACCTACATTGTGGGTTTGCATGAGATTGTTAAAGTAGGCATACCCCACATACACTAAATGAACAAAAGTATTGGGACACCTGACCATTACGCCAACAGGGACTTTAATGACACTGCATTCAAATACATAGTCTTTAATATAGAGTTGGTCCCCCGTTGCAGCTGTAATAGCTTCCACTCTTCTTGGAAGGCTTTCCACAAGATTTTGGAGTTTCTGTGGGATTTTGTGTCCATTCATTCTGTAGAACGTTTAGGAGGTCAGGCACTGATGCTGGGTGAGAAGGCCTGGCTTGCCATCTCCGTTCCAGTTCATCCAAAAGGTGTTGGATGAGGTTGAGGTCAGGGCTGTCTTTTCTTCTTAAAAACCAAACTCATCCAGCCATGTCTTTATGGAGCTCGCTTTGTGCACTGGAGCCCAGTTATTCTGGAATAGAAAAGGTTCTTCCCCAAACTGTGTCCACAAAGTTGGAAGCGTGGTGTTGTCCAAAATGTCTTGGTCTTCTGAAGCATTAAGATTGCCCTTCACTGGATAAGGAAGGAATAAGGAGCCACATGAATTCAATCATTTAGAGGTGTGTCCCAATACTTTTGTCGCAATACTACATCTGGGTTTCATTATTTTTATTGGGACTTATTCATTAGCAGGCCTGGGAATTCTCAGTGTGAATTTTGTTAACACTTCATTATCTGTTTCTTAATAATAACAAAACTTAAAACAGAAAAATTATAATGAAGCTTGAAAATGTATTATAAACACTTGTATGATGTGTCAATAGGATTTGTTGATTATGTGGGGGTTCTTAAAATACAGACCTTCTTTTTATATTCATTCATATTTATATTATTTACATTGTGAATTCTTTATATGTATTCACTGGGATTTTTCCCATACAGACTTCCCTTGGATATTGTTTTATAGATTTTCTCTTCAAACTTGTTAACATACAAATGTACCCTGGGAGTGCTTTGTAGATTTTCTCTGGGACTTTCAGCATACAGATTTTTCTTGGGAATTATTTATAGATTTTCAATGAGAATTCTTAATCTACACGTTTTCACTGGGAATTTTTCATGGTGTAATGTTTCGTCCCTGCTTTGTCACTGTCTTTGCTTACATGTGACCTGTGCTTACTCTGGGACTTAGTCTCTGCCCTAGCCCCGCCTTCTTATTATCATCTTCATCTGTGTCCTGTCTCCTTTCTGGCTCAGATGTTCCCATGGTCTTATCATTACATATTATATACCCCTGTATTTGTGGAATCTCTGTTACCATTATCATTTGCATGTCATGCTTTAGTCCTTGTGTTCAATCTTTGGAACCCAGCTTGTGGGTTTATGTGTTTGTGTTTTTATATTATTTTATTAAATGTGGACTTTGCACATCCATCCAGCCTCCATCATTACACATAAGGCACTTTTCCTTTGGCATACAGTAACCTAAACTGTACAGCGATGGAATGGACCTGATTGTCCAGTGTGGTACTTGTGTTTCTGACGAGCCAGCAGCACAACGTGCCAGCTCCGACAGTTTATGGCCGGTCGTCCCAAAACCACGTCCATATAGTCGAACCAGCGAAAACTTTTTCTGTCAGAGCTGCTTTTGTTATTGTGGTCTCTTATTATTTATAATCCTGTTTGAGTTTTTTAGTTTTTTCTCAGCATTCTTTAGGCTTGTTGACGATTACCTAAACCAGCTAACCTGTTCATGATAGCCTGGTACACGTTCACGTTTCTCGCAGCATTAAAGTTAAATTAATACATTAATAAACTCCCACTGAAATTTATCTTCAGCCCAAACAGACAGTCAAGCTTGTACTTCATCCATTTCCCAGTTGTTAGTTTGTATCTCCATTGTTGTTTTTTTGTGTGGACAGTAAATAAACAGTGGCCTCTTTCCATGTTGTGATGACATTTCTACCAATCAGAAAAGAGTGACGCGGTCAGCTCAGCTTTGGCCCACTTTTAGCCCTGTCGTCAAGCAGCTTGTGATCAGCTCGGGTTCGGGTCACTTTGTAATGGAAGAAACATTTGTTTGTGCTATAGTATGGTTCCTTGTGCCAATGGAAAAGCGTCAGTAGCTTTTCTTTACATACAGTTTTCTCTGGAATTCTGGAAATTCGCAACCACTGGGAATTCTTCACATACAGGTTTTTTTGTGAAAATGCATTTTTTATCAATTTCAGTGGAGAATCTTTGTAGGCTACATTTCTGCACAGATGAAAGGCAGGACTAATTGGTAGGGAAAGATATCTGTTCTTCCCTATCTATCAGGAAGACTGATAACATAATGGAATGTGGAACATGTGCAAAATTCAGTGTCTTCTGTAATGATTTATTCTTTTTTAAACACAGCAGCAAGTTATCTCTGTTCTTTTTGTCTTACTCTGCACAGAGCACTTCTGTTTATTCTGTCTTTCCTATTCTTAGTGTTCTTTTAGTCGACACTGATCCACAAGTGCAAATTAAATCTTTAGTTAATTTGCTGACATCCCTAATAAGTTCAGTGGAGCAGGACTGTCGGTGAGAAACGGATGTCCCGCCTGGAGGAAACGTGTAGAGCAAGTTTTTTTTTCTCCCCGTTTCTCTTCGCTCTTACGTGAGATGGAGTTTGAACGTGTGTTCCCTCAAGGAGACACTGACAGGCTTTGTTTCATTTATTGGCTCAGTCCTGACACAGAGGCACCCTCTCTTGCCCCGGCCAGCGGGCCGTCCCAGTCAGGGTTTAATTGATCCATTACATAATGCGGAGCCTCGCCATGCTGCCAGGGCTGGCTCCTGTGGTGAGTGGAGGAAGGGCATGGGAGAAGCTTGTTAGAGCCTTTCAGGGAAACAAAAAGCTTGTCTCCAGCCCCTGATTGTGTGTGATTGTGTGTGATTGTGCGCACACACAATCAAACCCCCTACTGCTCGAGTCAGTCAATAAACAGCCAATTATGCAATAATGGCGGGCAGTTTTATTCTAGACGCTGCGAAGTTAGATGCTGCTGCCTATGATATTGCTCTCCCACTTCACACTACAGGCTCTGCCCCAGGCTTCTAAAGTTGATGCTGGTTTGCTGGTTGGCTGGTGAAGGGCTGCACGATAAATCATCTTCTGCCAGGAGAACCAGAAATCAAAACGAAGCGATCAATGTGACTGCTGACTTCCCTGGTAATTAGCATCATACTTGGTGAGGCCCAAGTCTCCTCTTGTTAGGGGAGGGCTAATGGAACAGGAGAGATCGATACCTTGTGACGGAATCTAACGAGCGGTCGATAGTTCGGAGGAGCCAGTCCATCCACACTGGGCCGAGACTCCGTCCCCAGGATGCCGCTGAAGAGCAGGGCGGCCACCCACCACCATCCAGATCCCGTCATTGGCTCTCCCCTGCAGGTAAAAAAAATGAATAAACAAACATATAAATAAGAAGCCCAGGATGGGGGAGTCTCTGCAGCCTGCTGAGCTCGATAGCCATTTTGCCACAGAAGATACATCAGCAGTGGGGTAATTAGAGCAGACAATAGGAGCTGCCAGTCTGCAGTGGGTTTAAACTAATGCTATCAATAAGAAGCTCACACACAAGATTAAATCTCCCCTGAATCAATTAAGGTAAGAGAGGCATCACAAGGAAATAAAGATAAAAGCAAGACAAATAGGTGATACATTAAGATAATTGCCGTGACAACTTAGTATGAATTAGGCTGCGGTTGCAGTCAGCAGGACTTATATTTGGATTGAGAGTTAAGAGGAGGGTCACAGAGAGTGAAATTGCAGCTCTGTATGTGAAACTGCTTTTGTAGCCATACTGGTCTGACAAGAACTGATTAGGTATGTTGGAATTTGATAGCTGGGAGAAAAGCGCGGTAAAGCAGAAAAGTCTGTTTTCAGCTCTGGTACTGGGGACTCACAGCCCCGCGCTAAACCCACTCCAATACGGCTAATGCAACTCATTAGCTAATCTGTTCAATTCTATCAGCAGCACCAAATCTGTTAGACTCCATCAGCAGCACCTGATTTAGTTTAATGAAGGACAGATTAGATAAACTAGGAATTGGACGCTAACTGTAAATAATGGTCTTCCTTGAGGAGAGGACTGTAAATTGGCCAGTGTGGCTGCAGCATGACATTAAACCGTGTCGTCATCAAACCATATCTCAGCTTGTGGTCAGGAATTGTGGTGTCTGGCTTTCTCACAAGATTACAAAGAAATACTGTAATAAATGTCTTCATGAATGTGCACATGGAGATTTATTACCATTATGATATGCCATTAAAATAGTCATTAAATATCATGTCTTCATATGCATGTGCACAAAGATTAATCATAACTTAAATTAATCAAACCTGAATATGTAAAGCAAGCTTTGCTGTATTAATTTAGTGTCTTTGTGAAGTTGAAAACGTAATACTTTCAGTTGTCCAGATAACATAATCCAAAGCTCAGGAGAAATCTTGCTCTACAAAATGCCCTGCTTGTGTCTTTTAAATTCGGATGTAATAAAATAGGCAGTTTCAACAGGCTTATTCAATATTGAGAGCCTTGGTGGTCAGCAATAGTAACCAATTACAATTATGAGAAGCACAATAATGTCGGAGATCATTATTTTAATGTTAAATTCACAATTGTTGTACATTCTTCTAAAAAGTGTTATATCTGAAATGCAAAGACCACGAGAGCTGCCAGCTTGACAGATCTATTCTTGACTTCTCCAGCAACCAGCTATTCTCACTGACCACCAAGTCTGCCTGTGGTTACACAAGCAAACCTAGCAAACCTCACTCCCACATGCTTATTACACAAACAAGCAAATGAATCAAAGTGCAGCAACCAACAGAATCCAAATATGGCAGTAGCATTTCAATGCCACCTAGAAATACCACCTGCCACGCTGCCCTGCACACAAAATTTTCTGTATGTATCTGTATTCACTTTCTGTCCCAAAACGCTAATTGACAAGCCAGAGCCAGCTGTCCTTGCATAAAGAGATGTAGTTCTCTATAAAAATAGTCAAAACTGGTTGTGACAGACCCTTTGGTCTCACAGACGTAGTGGAATGACACAGTCCCAGAAAGAGAAATGCTCCTGATAGGGTGTCATAATAATAAGGGAAAAATAAAAACAGTTTATAAACAGCTCAGCTGCTACACCAGTTGTCTTTAAACCAGTCCTCAGGGCCCCCTAGATGGTTCATATGTTTGTCTAACTCACAATGTATACAGGTGTAGCTGAAAAGTGGACCACCTAGGGGAAATAGTTTGAGGACCACCAGTCTATTTTCTTGTCTTGAACATATGCTTCTAGAAATAATTGCTATAGAACCTTTACATTATGTGGAGGTTCTTTAACACGAGTGGTATGGATACATGCCAGAGGTGTAACAAATGATAAATCATCATCATACGCCATCAAAAAAGCTCTTTAAATGGAAGTTCTCCTGTTTTGTGTTGATGCTCGAGGTTTTTTTTTTGGTGTTTCTGTGTCACGCAGAACCCAAGTTATTGGAATTTTGAAAACATGTAGTGATAATAATAACCTACTGGGGTTTAAAATGGCGTCACACACAAATGCCCAAATTTCTTTTTTTTTCAGGTCTTACAAACAAACGGGAAAAAAACTTTGAACCCCTGATAAGTTTAAGGATAGTCTCCGGCCACAAGTGGGTGGGGAAAACCCGCAGAGAGAGCGGACGAGCGGTGGCACGCCGAGAGCTAGAGCAGAAAACGGCAAGTGTGTAGGAGAACCAACACCGGTTTTAGACTGTTTAACACCGTTTTTATTTGTTGATTCAAATTTTACCAATATTCTCCGAGTTCTAAGGGTTAAACAGACTCAGTACTATAACCTGACAGGTGTGTCAGAATGTTTAATGGCTCTAGTTTCCAGGGTAGAAAATTTTGCTTTGTTAGGAGACGTTTCCCACTGTTTAGTATGCATGACTCTCTCAAAGCATGCTCCACATGACCTCTAAAGCATGGCCTACTTCATGCTGAGAGTTATCACCTACTGACTCATGGCTCATACATATGTCTGTGTATTCCTGGCATCTGTTTACGGCAAAAATAAATAAATAAAAGATGAATGCTAATATACAGGAGGTCTACACCACGATCACAGTGCAGCTCCCCTACCTTTTTATTTAAACAGGGAATATTTGACATTAGATACACTTAGATAAAGATCTTCCTTTAAAGCCTCTTTACCTTTATCTTTTTAAGTTAAATGCTCCAGCATGCTGCAAGTTTTATCACTGCAATCAGTGCTTGGCCAAAGCTGATCCTGCTCTTCTTCTGCTGGTGCCTGGACTAGCAAAACTGTAATGGTACCCAAATGGATCGTAGCCTACATTTATCTTGTATTTTGTGTTTTTTCCCCTTGGGAAAATGATAGTAGAATAGGTTCATCATTCCACATGCCAAAATTCATTGTAACTAGGACTGCAAAAAATCAAATAATATTCAATAAATTTGATAATTAAAATATTTGGAAATCTAAAATAATTTGAACAATCAGTGTTTACCAGTTTCATGAAACTAGGATGGAGTTGAAGATGGCCTCTCTATGTGACTTGGCTGCCTGGTTTAAGGACAATAATCTCTCTCTCAATGTCGACAAGATATAGGAGATAACTGACTTCAGAAAGTCCAGCCCTGCTCACCCACCTCTCACCACTGACAGCACTGCTGTAGAGAGGGTCGACACCACCAAGTTCCTGTGCGTCCATATCACGGAAGACCTCTCTTGGACCCTCAACTCCACCTCCATAGCTAAGAGGGCCCGGCAGCACCTGCACTTTCTACAAAGACT
>JBBPCX010000032.1:12046853-12062854 GCA_037974365.1 Hydrocynus forskahlii | reverse complement strand
CAGCCACCAGAGGTCGCTTTTGGTTTAGTTGGGGGTTTTCAGTGTTGGGACTTTTATTTTGATATCCTGAGTACACCGGGTTTGAGTGTAGTTTGGTTATGAGTTTCAGCTGCCGGTGTACTCAGGACTAAGTGTATGTGTTTTGTGATTGGGTTTTGGGGTCAGAGAGTCTGTATTTTCTGTGTTAGGACCGACAGGATTGGTCGGTCAACCCATTATGCATAGATGTTCCTTTGTTGTTCTTCTGAGTAAACTTGTATTGAGTCTGACTATCGTGTCAGTTTTTGTTTCTCGTGTGAGAATAAAGACGAACAATGCAGCACGTTGACTTCGAGTGGTATGTGTGCACTTGCCATGCGTGCTTGGAGAAGGGACACGATCATGACACATTTATTTCAAATTGGGGGCTACATGAATCTCTGAGTATTAAAATAAATGTCACTGTGATATAGAAAAAATATAATAAAACTTCATAAAAATGCATGACATGCATAAGTCTTTTATGACAACTGACATAAACCTACATGAACATTTCTAAAGGTTTTGACAAGAGTCAGGTGAGCTTAAGATATTGGAAAAAACAAAAATACAATATAAAATATCACATTTTGTCAGTAAGTCATATTCAACAAATTAATAGTATTAAACTGAATTTGAAAAAGTCAGTTCTCTATGTGGAACTGCACACGCTGATGCCCAACTCTGCCACTTCTGATTAGCGCCAGCATCACGCCGAAGTGCCTGCTGGAAGTTTTGTGGCAAATGACTGACATATTTGTCAGGATGTAGATCTTTTTCTCAAGCCAAGAATCGTCCCAGTGGGGCTGTCATTCACAAACAGTCCTCCACCACAAATCCAGCCGTTCAAACCAAACCCAATGTGACAACTCGGGAGCGGCATGATTTTTTTTTTTGGCTGCTATCAAAAACACACGTTATCCTATTAGAAGGGCTTACTGAAATGGAAGTGCTTCAGCTCTATCAGTGCCAAGTGCACTCGGTATGAGATGATGTGAGAAGAGATCTACACCACACCACTCAATCTCTCACATCTCTCACGCTTTCTCTCTTTTTTGCCAGTAGGGAAGTAGGGTAGCAAGGAACATGTCACCAACATTCGCTTTGAGCACGCTGGCACCTGCCTCGCCTGTAATGAAGCAGGCGTGGAACGAGAACATCTCCTCTGCATATGTTTAAGTCATGATGTAGCTCCCAGCCTTCTCCATATTGGAGCTTCTCTTTTACCTTAGTCCTGCATTATTCATCTGACCATCCAATGAATAGTTTATAACGTTCAACTATGACAACAGACCTGGGTTTATTTAATGGCAGAATGGCCCAAATGTTGAAATATTCTCTTTTACATAGCCTGAAGCGCAGAGCAGGGGGAGATGTCTGACTTCCAGATGTTTCAGGATGCCCAGGCAATATCAGCTGCTCACATATGACATGATTCATCACAGCAGGAAAGTCAGTGTCAACTTTTAAGGACTGGCATGAGAGTTTTACGTACTGTTTTATGTAATGTTCTGTTTCTTCAATTGTTTGCTTTTATTTTTAGAAATGAGCTGAAAATAATATACCCACCAATAATAAACCCAATAATAACCCAAAAACAGAGATTGCCAAAGATTTTTTTTCTTTTATGATGTTAGGTTTTTAAATGTTTATACAAGGAATAGAATTGTTTGAAGGTTTTAAGTTTTTGGAGAAGATGTTTAATCATCTGAGATATGGCAGTTATTTTCTGTGCAATTTCAATGTCAATTACAGAGTTAACAATGTTTTATATAGGGTGTCGAGAAAATGTAAAAAAACACAGAAGAGGTATATAACAAAGCATTAATCTGAAAAAAATATGTCTCCTATAAATGTTATCCTGTTTATGTCAGCATAGACACATTTAAAAGGTTTAAACAGTTTAACATCAGTCATTTGAGAGTATTTTTCAGATTTTATAAAGGACATGACATGAGATTTATCATTGTGTTCAGCAAATATGAGCATGGTGACATTTCCACTACAGGTTTGATTCCACTTGAAAACAGAGCAGCCCACTTCATATGTGGAATATAAATAAACAGAAGGCCCTGCTAGCATGCTGGCACCATCTGCAGCCCAGTAAACGCAACAATGGGTTAAAATGAATGTTTTTCTTGGCCAGCTCTGTTGGTTTATAAAACTACTGCTGTTTCTTACATCAGGCTTTTTAAGAGGCAAAATGTAAAAGCGTGAACATGAGGTCTGAGATAAAGAATGTCAAGTTTAGACCAGCAGGTAACAGTGATGTCGAGTCTGATAAGAAGACACACTCTTCAAAAGCGCTCTCACACTTCACATAATGGGACATTTAAAGGGAGTAGGAAAGGTCAGTGGTCAGTCAGCTTCTTGGATCTGTGGAAGCCTATCCCTTCAGTGTGGTCAGTAATTTTGCAATATTTCTGCTGTTGCTTTCGGCTCTGATCTTCAGCAGTTTGGGTTTAAAATGAAATAATGAGATTCATATTTAGTCAAGATTTTCATCAGCAATTACAAACTCAATTGTATTTGTTTAAAAATATGTTTTTATTACTGGAATGGGATTGAAAAAAGTTGTTGCTATGCATACAGTACATTTTATGGAAGGAAGAAAACATTCTTAACATCCTCTCTTTTCTCGGCATCAAAATTTTAAAAAGTCTACATTCTGAACATCCACACCATGTAGAAACCATTAATACAAAACATAAGCTGTCAGTGTAATTTATTGCATAACTCACTATGTAATTAAATATGTAATTGTGTAATTGAAGTTGAGTAGAACGGCAAAACAAAAGTGGCTGATCAGCTTCTGATTACAAAATATTGGATTTCAAACTATTTACATCCATTTAGGGTCCAGTAGAAAGTCCTTTTAGCCATATTCCCTTGTTCACAAAGGTCAGAACATATTCTTAGCATTTGACTGCAAGTCCTATGCAGTTTGTGACTGATCAACATCTGTGACTTCATAATATGTCGGGTATTTTCACCAGTGATGCTTTACTAGGCCAACAATGGAGCCATTTCTAGTTCTGCTCCAGTATATAAAATATTGATCTATTCTACAAAGCTGTATGAGTCACGGCTATAAAGATGAGGTGAGGAGCTTACAGAGGATGAAACACCACCAAGCTCTTAACCCTTAGAACTCAAAGTGTATTAGTAAAATCTGATTTCAACAGGGACCCCACTGTGGCGCAATGGGTAGTGCTGTTGCCTTACACCTCCAGGGTTGGGGGTTCGAGTCTGGGACTCGTGTATGCAGGGTTTCCTCCAGGGTCACTGATTTCTCCCACATTCCAAAGACATGCGTGTCAGGTGTGTTGGGGATTCTAAATTGTGTGTGTGTTTGCCCTAGGATAGGCTCTGGGTAC
The DNA here is from genome assembly GCA_037974365.1 of Hydrocynus forskahlii. NCBI lineage: Eukaryota > Metazoa > Chordata > Actinopteri > Characiformes > Alestidae > Hydrocynus > Hydrocynus forskahlii. Next base: position 12,059,459 of record JBBPCX010000032.1, on the reverse strand, counting down.
CCATGACCCTAGTAAGGATTAAGTGGTTATGGAGAATAAATAATTTCAACAACTAAAAATGGTGTAAAACAGTCTAAAACTGGTGTTTGTTCTCTAGATGCCCCTTTTCTCTTTTTTTTCAGTTTTTCCCACCAAACTTGTGGGTGGAGCCTATTCTGACAGCTATTCTGGGGTCTTGTGTTTTTCCGTTTGCTTCTAAGATTTGAAATAAATTTGAAATAAATTTGGGCATCATTATGGACATTTGCGTGCGAAGCAATTTTAAAACCCCAGTATTGGTTTTTATTATTACATGTTTTTTAAATCCCAATCCCAACTACATGACATAGGAACACCAAATAAAGCTCAGTATGACATTTGACATCCAGCGCACCAACGCAAACTGGAGAAACTTCCATATAATGAGTTGTTTTGCCATATGATGACAGTTTACCACTTATTTTGCTGCTGGCACAAATCCGCTCGTGTCCTAAAGATTAATAGTTTCTAAATTGTTCTTGGATATACAGTTCTAGGGTTAGATTCAGTGCTAGATTTATATTTACATGTTCTAAAATGGTTCCTAAATTATCAAATGTCACTAGGTACGCCTAGATCCACATTTTTGCTCTCAGTGGAGGCTTTGCACTGTATTTTGAAATGCTGCTGTGAGGGTTTGATTACATTCAGCCACAAGTACATTACTCAGGTCAGGTACTTATGTTGCATGATTAGTTGTGGATCTCCAACATATCCCAAAGGAACTGGATGTAGCTCCATCGCTACAGAAAATGCAGTTCCACTGATCCATAACCCATTGCTGGTGCGCTTTATACCCCTCTAGATGACACTTAGCTTTGGGCATGAGGACCTTTGGTGGATGAGTGGCTGCTTCAGAGTGTTTCTTTCTATTGCAGCGCTCTTCTATGCAAACTATATGAGCTGCCTGTGTGCAATTGAATGCCCATGATAGCAATGATGCACCTAAAGCCAAAGGTGAATTACCTAATTAGAAATGATTATCTCTGTCATTGCCTGTAGAGGGGCGTTCCACTTCATTTTCAAAATCCCCTATAATAAAGTGTTTAAGGTGTAAACAGCGAGGTTCAGAGTGGGTGTGGTGTGAAACACTCTGTTCTGGAGAAACTCAGCAGAACAGAATTGCTCACGGTGGCGGTCAGTTGAACCAGATGCCCGTCTCTAAAAGTTCTGTCACAGGAAGTTAAAAAATCAAAGTTGGAGGTGTCAGATCATAACTGCTGCATATTAGTTACCACCTAGCAACACAATGGCAACCATAGCAATCATTAGTAACCACCTAGCAGCACCACAGGAACCACCTAGTAACAGCCACAGCAACCACACAACCACACCTCATTTTCTCACAAAAATGCAACCTAGCTGGAAAGGATCTTTAACACATGCAATGTACATTAAATGAAAGAAATAATTTGAGCACTTTGCAGTATAAAACGCTGTTGTTGAAAGACTGGAATGCGTACATGTCTGAGTGATTTTCACCACAGGTGGCCCCAGGTGGTGCACAAAGTAGGCCTGGTATGCTGGATGGCTTGTTGTATTACAAGCCTTAACAAAATTCTGCAGCACACTCTCTCTTCAGAGGGCACACTATCTCACCCTAACAGGAGGATGTAGTTCAAAGCCTGACTTCAGGGTCTTGGGTGTTGTTGACCTGTGGGCTATGTGAGATGCTGCCTGACCTGGAAGTGCCCTTTACAAACAGATGGGATGAGTTCTTTGCAGGTTAACCAGTTGAGCATAGTCTTTGATTCACCTGTATGCATAATGGATGATGGAGCTGTTTCTCTAATAAAGTATTGCTCACCCATTCATCTGGAAAGTGTTAATCCTCCCACTTTCATCTAGACTTTAACGAAAGATCTTCCTGTTCATAGTTTCTCTGTCCTGGATAGTGTTAAAGTAAATACTCATTAAAGAAATCCTTACATGCACAACTGCACCAGCTGGCAAGATTGGTGATACCCAACAGCTCTGTCAGTACTTAAAGAAATAGCTTGTTATAAACAATATTTTAAGGCATGTCACTATTCTTCTGACTGGGGCATTCACTTCTCCAACATTTTGTTGATTTCACAAAGGAAAGTTTTTTTTCCCCCCGGTTCTCACTCTGCACTGTCCATTTTCACAATTGAAGTAATTCAGCTTTTGTAGGTAGCACATGCAAGAACAAAGTATGGAAACACATGTTTTAATGTCAATACATTGCATGTAACTCATATTGTTCTATAAGTAACTGTAAGATATTTACAAGGATTTCAGTGTATCTCACTTTGTACAGGAAGGAGTTATTAGATTACTGTAACACACTGCATTGCACCATGTTACCCCTAGCACTGCTCCTGACTTCCTACCATTGCAACCATCAGTGGTCATTCCCAAAACTTGTTTTGTGAGTTGGACAATTCAGAAGACTAAATATAATGACGTGAACATAATACGAAAACATTTTAAACCCTGATGCATAATACTGACAGGCATAATCCCCACAAACATGTCATGAAGGATGTCATGATGTCAAGAGTGTGTTAAATCAACAGTATCCTGTTAAAATTACCAGTCAGTAATGACAGACACCATAATGTTGGATATCATGACTTTAATCTGGCATATGACATAAACTGTCATCAAACATTACAGTATGCATACCATGGCTATGTCAGCGTAGCAGGGGCGCTGAACATTGTCTCATTACAGGTGATGCTGAACCGAAGATGTTCAAGCGCATAATGTCTGAAATTTGAAATGACTTTATCGTAATACTGGGGCTTAGTGCTGTGTATACATTTTCTGGTTTTGATACCTCTAAAGATCAAGCCATATTAGCACTGGATTTGGCAGGTCCAGGAATGACTGTCACTGTGGATGAGAGCAGAGATCCAATACTGTCAGCGGGGATTTCTTTACACATTATTCCTTTAACTGCAGAGTGAAGCCCATAAGCCTGGGATAATACATGGCTCGCTGCCAACTCTACCTGGAACAATCAAATACATTTTCATTACTTATTTCTTCATAGACTGAGCCAGCCAAAATCCCTTTTTCATGATTGATATCCATGAGCATTAAGCTTGCCACTTCAACTTTGTGTGATGGGTTTCTTTTCATGTTTAAAGAGATCCAGCACGCTCTATAGGCCTGCTCAAACTATACCTGAAATTGCATGAGGTTTTCCTACGAATGTGAAGTGAAGTGAATCAGGAGTGGACCCTCGCTCTCATTTTCAATTGGGCCGCATGATATGGAACAAATGCTATGGCTACATATTCCATAATGATGTGAAGGTTGAGTCAAGCAGGTTTAATGCAAAATAACAACGAACAAAAACACAAAAACTGAGGGGAAGAAAATACAAAACAAAAGATAGTCCAAGGGATAACAAAAAATAGAGCGCAGCAGAAACAAAGAGGAAAATACACAGGTTTGACAAAAACACAAGTAAACCAAAAGAGCTAGAAATGACCATAAAGCAAGTCCCAAAGCAAGTTTTGCAAAGAATAGCATGATACAAGGTTTTAGAAAGAATTCACAAACACAGACTTAAAAACAGGTGTATTTATGCCAACTAAGGAAATGGGAACACCTGAGCAAGGGCGAAGACAGGAACTAGAAAAAGGTGAACAGGGTAAAAGGGGGTGGAGCTAAGATGAGGCTAAGTTCAAAACACACACACACACACACACATGGAACAGAAACATAAACAAAAGCCCATGGAAACAACATAGACAAGAAACCAGGGAGAAGACAGAACATCACACAAAGCCAAAGACAGAGAAAGGACAGGGAGAATTTTGTACATTATAATACCTTTACTCATGAAAACACCCACAGAAACATTCATTCAGTCAAGCTACGATTGTTCAGGATGCTTACAACAAACTTTAAAAATACCGACTGGTGGAAGGCTCATTTGCCTTCTGCTGTGACTGCATTGAAAAGACCAAGACCAATGTTGCTACTTTGTGAAACTGAAAGATGACTGAGTGATGACTGCAGCTTCTAGAAAGGTCAAATAGGAAGATTTTTAAAAACACTTGGTGGACAATAGATAGCCACTGAGGTCAGAGGCACTCAAAAGGTTGTTGTGAAAGACATGCTGTGCTGGGAGAGCAGATAATGAGCTCGGCTTCCCATCTTTCTCCTCAGGTCCTGAAGGTCACTCACCTAAGCTCATCTCAGCCGCAAGTGTACAGAAGCGAATCCCTGAAGATAAGAAGAGATAGGATAGAAAAGAGCTGCCGAAAGACACTGCTGATGATGATGATGCCTGTTTTGTCTGCAATTGTGCCAATGAAGTAAGTCATAAATATGGTACAAAAAACGAATAAAAACTAATAGGTACCACTTTACAATAAGACTACCCTTGAAAGGGTTTATAAATGATTTATAACCAGTTTAGACATCATTATTAAGTTGTCATATGCATTCTTTGGCAGGATCTGCAGTTGGTAGTAGCATGATAACAAACACCTGATGAAGCTGACAGCTTAACATTCTGCCTGAGAAAGAGACAAGATAAGCTTAGCAATGAACAAGATCTGAGATATTGCCAAATAGTGAGGCTGCATCAATGTATGACAGCTGTTATAACTTGTTTATAACTTATTATTTATAAACATTCTACAACCTAATTAACAATCTAATAATAGATGTATAACCCCCTAATAAGAGTTGCCTTGTTGTAAAGTGTTACCAATTAATATTACAACTCATACTGATTCATTCTCTTTGATACATTTTGAGTACTCAGGCTCAAAGGCATTTTAGTGTAGCTTCGTAGTGTCAGTTTGGTTCTTGAGGAGTAAAATTAAAAGGGCTGTTTTAAAGTTTCTCTTCCAGAAAACTCCCCTGTGTAAGTGTGGTGTTCAAATCTCTGTTTCTTTCTGTGTGTGGGTGGCCTTTGGTGACCTCAGTGGCTGGGACTCCCAGGCCACGAGATGCAAGATGAGATGCTGGTCATCAATTCCAGCTCTGCTTCTCTGCCCTCCATGATCCCTAGAGAGGGGGAAGATCACCTGATCTGTGGTTTGCTAGAGGTTTTCAGACAGCTGAGTTCAGCAGATACTGAAGATACTGGTTTATGCATTAGGGTATAGAGTCTATAGGAGACAAGTGGACAGATCAAGGATTTGTCCTGACTGTAGTACAGGACAAATCTTTTCTCTGAAAGAAAGAATATGCACCTTTCAAGTTTGAAAACCAAAAAGCCAGGGTTCTGCTTGGCTAACTGTTGAGAGAGACTTCCTGGGGAAAGTGTCATTCAAACTCACTGACGTTTTACAGTCAATGGAGCTTTTTCGAATTACACACAAATGAAAGCCTCCAGTGGGCTTCAACTTTTCTGCTGTCCTTTTTACCCTTGATGTTTTCAGGGACTCCCTTAAAGTTTCAGCAGCCAATAAATCCTTCTCAAGCAGTCAATTTCAGCAGTAGGAGGCATATGTTGCCCATCCCTCCAAGGCATTAAACTCTATAACCAAGCCTACTGAAGATTTACAGCAATCTGGGGAAGGCGACTGAAGCAGAATTATACACTACATTAACTCTTAATGTACTTATCCATAGTGACAGAAAGCTTGGCAGGGGTGTGGTGTAATTAAATTGTTCAACCAACATTGACAGAGAAGCCAGAGTAGGATGTGTTGAGTAACATTCTGTTTTGTCTTGCAAATTGTTAATCTTTTTTTAATTTTTGCGATACACAAAATTCAATAATTAATTCAAAAGTAGTGTATTGTACACTTTTATTTTAAAAGTACTACTTTATGAACAAAAGTGCAATAACATTTGGTTTGCAAACACTTTAAACAAATATGGCGCTTATTAACAGCGGTGTTCCTTTTAACACAGCTGCTGTTTAAATATTTCTGTAAATTCTGTAGCTTTATGGCCGTTATAATCCCCGTAATAATTCTGTGATTATGCATATTATTTTTTTTTTCTTATCATTATCAGTGTTATAAACTGACTATAAACTGTATGAACTGTATAAACTTAAAGGGAGCATGTTTCGGCAGGGTAGCATGAATCGATAGACTGCTGTCAGTTTGCGCTACGGTAGCATTTTTCAACAAGGCAGCATAAATCGTAAGAACAGCGGCGCCCATGGTCCAGATCATAACAGTATATCAGGCACCTTCCGAGCAACAGCAAGTTAACATTTATAGATCAGTTTTCTTTTTTTTTCTGAACGGGTATCAGCGGAAACATTTTTCTTTTATCATGGAGCAGCAGAAGTAGTCAGTGTGTTTAGCAGTGATTGTCCCTGTTAAAGTGAGGTGAGGTGCTCCAGCACAGAAAAACAACCTTTCAAAATAAGAGCAATTTTAAAAAACTGTTAAAGCGCACTAAAATAATTGTCGGTGTTAAGTAAATAATGCATTAACGCAATAATAACGCATTAATGTTCCCAGCACTAATTTTATTTATTTATTTATTTATATTACATGTCTGTGTGTGTGTGATTGTTACAGTCAAACGACTGATTTGGAGAAAATAGATTTTACCACTTAATAATAGGAAATTCCTGAGAACTGGAACCGCTCTTCATGTTCTGCATCTGAACCCAGCCCCTCAGACCAGGACGCATAATCAATCCCAAGCATTGCTGTTGTTGCTCCCAAACATGGATGAGCAGCAGTGTGATATATGGGCCGTGTATATGATCAGAACTCTTCCAATCTCCCTGCCTGGTGATGAATAGCATCAATACCCAGCGATCTTGGAAAAGACTGGGCCTGCACAGATCTCATCCTTTTAAACCTCCCTCCCTGCCAGCTACACACACACACACACACACACACACACACACACACACACGCACACACACTGAAGTACAGTTGTTTTACTGCTATGTTTCACTCCTTCTCATGTGTATAGCATCACTTTTACCGTCCCTTGTGTTAACATGGTTTTGAATGGTGGCAAAATGTACACTCATATACATCAAGCATTTCTTGATCAAGCATTTTTTACTAGTGAATATTTGAATCAAATATTATCTAAGCCGTGCTCATTCAGTCAACAAAATGTGAATTACTGAGCACTGAACGTATGATGTCACACAAAGCTGGGATTTTACATCATGCATCTGGCTCTCAGCATAAACACCCCCTTCTATTCTTTAAATAGATACAGACAGAAAATGAAAGTGAACAGAAGGAATAAAGTGAATTGAAGGCAACTGCTTTGAAGACTACAGGAAAACAGTGAGACAAACAGAATGAGAGAACTGAGGACCAGTCAGAGGTCATCGTCATACTTTAAAATTAATTAATTGAAATTATTTAAATTAAATAAATATCAGTCATGCTGTCCCTAGTGTCAAGAAAGATGTGAATGTCTGTTATAAGTGTCAGATGTCTTTAAGCTAGACAGCTGCAGAACATGCCTCATCATTTGCTTGGTGCTAACGCAACACCAAAAATCACATCCAGGGGCTTTATCTTAGCGGTGCTAATCCAATCAACAAAATGTGAATTTCTGAGCAGTTTTGCATTGAATGTGTGATGACACCCATAGTTGCCCCCCTTCTCTCCCCCTCTTCCACTGAAATAGGCAATGAAAGTGGTAAGTGGCGAACAAGATCAACACCCCAAAAATGACCTAATCTTCAAAGAAGAATAAATGAGAGGGTAAACCACAGAATACAAAGTGCTCTTTTATCATCATCCTCTTCAAAGTCGTCTTTCAAAGACCACAGGGACTTTTTCAATTGGAAAAAAGCCTCTTTCCAGTCACTTTTTAGTAATGAGATACTTTCATCAGGAGAACATAACCGTGGTGCATTTTATTTTTTATTTTCATAGCCATAAATGTTTCTGCTCATTTCAGTAATATATAAGAATTGGTATCATTAAGCAAGTAGGAAGAAATGTGTTCACCTCAAGAGAATTTTATTAAGTAAAAAAGTGGTGCTTTAAGACCTGTACAGGTTTTAGATCATTAGCAGTAGTGTATGCCATCACTTTGAATATAATGAGTACTTAATGAGGTTCTGTTGGTTGAACTGTGGAAACATGTGCTAATTATCCTTATCATTGAAAGTGTTATGCTCTTTGGTTTTATCATGATTTTTTTTACATAAATACCCTCTACCGTGAAGAGTGTGAGCAATAACACCCCATATTCACTATATTCAGTATTCATAGATATTGCATCAGTGGAAAATTGTGCAATGCACTGAATGTTCGTGATGATCTTGTAATCTGCATTGCCTGCACGTTGTGCTGAACAGCATCTCACAGCTGATGAGATCTGAATCTTTAACCTTTGTCAGCAGTGTTAATGCAGCTTTGTTTTTAGCAGGATTTTCATGTGTAGATCCATAAGGATGTGTGAAAATATAAATATAAATATATAAATATAAATACTATTAAGAAAAGTGAATCTGATGGGCTTTACAAGGGATAATTCTAAATAATTGGTGTCATGTTTGCAGATGATAATGTATATTTTTGTGTTAGTTTAAATGAACATCTATTATTGAAATGCATCCATCTTTATTGAAATATTCATCTAAAAACTGCATTATCTTTGCAAAATGTAAAATATTTTTCAGTAAGTATTTCAGCAAATATTGGCCCATTCCAATAATAGATTCATTTACATTTATAATTACAGCCTATAGGCATCTAATAACTTCTCAAAAAGTACAAATCTTTCATTAAGATGCCTTTAAAGTAAATGTAAATGATTCTTGGCTTAAATTATGCTGTTCTTGGAAGATAACTTTTTAAGAACGTAGGTCCAAATGCCAGACAGAAAAGAAGTGAGAGTCTATAGAGAGCGAAAAAAGAAAGCGCGTGTTTACATGTTGATTTCACCCCAGCAGCTGTTTTCCTGGAGGCCGACAGTGAAAGTCTCCTTTATGCACATTCCTGTCATGGAAAGAGTCCCTGGCAATGCGCTGATGTTTCGCTCTTTGCCTCAAGTTTACATGCAGAAAACCGATGTGAACTTCCCTCCTGTCATAACCAATATTTCAACTCTGTTTAATTAGCACTGAGCTCCCTCTGAACTGGAATGTTAGTAAGTCCCATGTGGCGATGGTGTGATCTTTAGTTTCCAAATAAACAAGCTTTATCTCTCCGCCGGCTCTCTTTCTAATTCTTCCATTGCTCTTTAGAGACTCATATTGCTTCGGGGAGGCTGATAGATGACTGGGAGATTTACACACGTTATTAAATGAGCGTTTTCCCCTCTTCTGGCCATTTGATAGTATCTCAGACTGTTGATGAAGAAGCAGCATTAGTGAAGAACTCATGTGTATGATAATGAAGAGCTTGACTCCCTCAGAGACCTGAGAGTTTCCAAACCTTTATTAGGACATCATTCACATGTCACAGCACAGGTCAAATGATCTCTGGGGATGGAAACATACCCCAATCAGCCACAACATTAAAACCACAGAATGTTGATTTTCATGTTGCAGTTGATGTGTTAAAAACAGGAAAATTGGCAAGCAAATAGATCTAAGTGACTTTGAAAAGGGCCAAATTGTGATGGCTAGATGACTGGGTCAAAGTATCTCCAAAATGGTAGGTCTTGAGGTGTGCAGTGGTTAATACCTACCTAAAGTGGTGCTGCCTAAAATATACATATGGTGCAATGTTAATATCATATTCAGTCTGTAACTGCCTCTTGCGCAATAATCACACGTATGGTGCAATACTAGTCAATACTAGGAAGGTTTACATAGTGTCCAAACTGTGCTGTTACATTGTTGTTATATTGTTGTGATGTCTATTGTGTTGTGTTGTCTGTGTTGCTATATGTTTCTCTGTGGTCCTTGGAGAAATGTCTCATCACACTCTGTATGTGTTCACAACTGATAATGACAAAGTAACCTTGAACCTCAGGGAAGGGCAACGAGTGAACCAGCATCAGGGTCATGGGCCCCTTAGGCTGAGTGACGCAAAGGCTAGTGCCTCAGTGGATTAGAACTGTTTTAGCAGCACAAGCGGAACTTATGCAATATTAGACAAATGGTTCCAATGTTATGGCTGATCTGTAAATATGCATGTGTACATATAGGTTTTCTGACCATGCATGACATAATGTAAAGTCTTTATTTTGCTTGATTTCTGTTGTTACAATAAATATCAGTAACCTCTGTGTCAGAATAACTACATTCTGTTAGCATCGAGTGCGAGTTCAGAGATGACCATATATTTTCATTGTCCTATGTTCCAGAGCAGATTCGGTACTTTATTAGTTCTTCTTTCTGTTTGTGCGTATAAAACAATGTAGCTGGGGACAATAGGAAAGCACTTTGGACCCTTAGATGTTCAACTTGTTACCTCTCAAAGAAAAAGGTTCTTCACACCTACCTATCACATACAAAAATGGCACTTTAAAGAACCATCCATTATACTTTGAGGCACAAAAGTGGTTCTTCTAGGGCATCACTTCAAAGAACTCTTTTTAACATGCTTATCTGAGGAACATATTTCGGTTTAAGCGGAATAAATATCTCCTAGAAAAAAGCAATGCAATCACTAGAAGCACTTGTAATTATAGAGAGCACCCCGTGAATGCTGAGATATTTGAGTGGCCAGTGCGTTTGAGTCGGATGATAATTCAACTAAAAGTACAACTAATCTCAAACTGAGCTTTTGTAGAGCAGCAGTGGAGCGGATACATCCGCTCTCATTAGTCTCAGGGGTGTTTGAGCTCGATGGCGCTCACGTAATCCAGTTAATGGCAATCACCACAGGAGACAGACACTCCTTCACACTCTTCAGTGGTCATGTGAGTTCTCACCCCTTTAGTCAAGGAGCATTCTGCCTGAAGCCCAAAACCCACACAGTAACACATCCTTGTCTGCTGTCATGGAGACAGGGTTGTCTGTCATTTCAAGACAACAAAACATTCACATCACTCATTGCTGGAAGCCTGCTTGATATTACAGAGTCTACAGTGACGCTAAAGGTTGTTTATTGCAGTCTATTAAAACCTCTGGCAATGGCTGCTTTCAAACCCCCCATGTCACACTTCTCAAAAAAACTGTTTTATTGGTAATGACATATACACTCTTAGCACTTTGCATTAAGACTTCATAACAGCATTATAGCTGTGAAACAGCTTCACTTTTCACCAAACAAAAAAGTTTTTCCCTTTAATACCAATTAACCCTCAATTAACCCAATTATCTTGCACTCTGTTAAATGTCGAATCTTGCTATATGTTGCACCGTGGTCTGTGGAGAAACATTGTGTCACCTCACTATGCAGGTGTTCACAGTTGCTGATGGCAATATAGTAACCTTGAACCTTGATTCCCAGTTAGTAGGCCCAGTGTCTCTGGGACTAATTGCCAGCCATGATGGGATTTCTGTTTGGAGTTTGCATGTGCTCCTCATGTCTGTATTTGTGTAGGTACACCGGTTTCCTCCCATACTCCAGGGACATGCTTCTCAAGTTCCCCTAAGTGTGAATGTGTGTGTGTGTGTGAATGGGTTTGTCTGTGTGTCTGTCCTGTGATGGACCTACCTGTCCAGGTTGTTACTTCAACTTTTGCTGGGCTGGTATAGGCTCCAGCACCCCAAATAACCCCGATTAAGGATAATGGAATGGATATGACCAATGTCATGAAAAAATGTCAGTCCAGGCCTCCTGGAAGTCCTTGATATTCCACTGACTGTGAATATAAACAGTTGCCCAGCCTATTGGTTTCGGTCACTTGCTAGAAGTGAAAAACAGCGGGGGCAGCTCTATGTCAGGGCTCGCCACTGAAAGTCATTTTAGTTATTTTTAGTGGTGTATTTTGTTCATGAAAAAGCAGTTTGCTTTTTTACAGTAAAATAACAGTACAGTTATTTGCTGCACAAAGTGTGTTTAACTATTAAAAACACATCTCAATAAATATTATTTTGATAGTGAATCCTGTTCAAAGATATTTTTGTCAGACAGATCTTTTTGAATTATTGTATGGATTTCTCAAAAGAGTAAAAACTAATTGAAAGAAGTACATGTTTTGTGAAATCTGTTTTTTAACCCAGCATGAAAGACTAGTAATCATTTCAGTGGTGTTTTGTGAAACCCTTATAGTGGATTTACCACAGTCATTAAGATGTTTTGAAGTTTTTTTTAGTTTGTAACTCTTTACTTTGAGAAATGACAAGTTCATAGCATCATAGACTTTATTCCTGAAAACATGAATTTTAGATTTATTAGAATATTAGATATGAGTCTTTGGATTTATTAGAAAATTGATATAATCCTTTATCGGGAGATAAACATGGGCGGCTCCGGCAGTACAACAAATGGTAAATTGTTTCCCTACAACCAAACAATTCCTTAAATGAAAGACCCCCCCCCCCACACACCTCAATCTTCGAGGTGTCAAACATGCTGAGCTTTGTCTTATGTACATAGAAGTATTGTAATGTAAAAGAACATATAATAAACACTACACTGTAAGCCCGGATAAGTTGAATGAACTTAAAAAATTTGAGGAAACTGGTTGCCATAAAAAAGTTGAATGAATAATGAAAACTTTAGTAAATTCTACTTAAATGCTTTAAAGAATGTAATTGTTAGTTTAAGTTCAATACACAAAATATCAAATTGAATTAACTTAAGATAA
>JBBPCX010000032.1:12010506-12046753 GCA_037974365.1 Hydrocynus forskahlii | reverse complement strand
CCCATAACAGAGGGAGGGGGTCCAGAGAGCAGCCAAGCAGCAGCGCACCAAGAGAAAGAACAGCAAACGGCGAGTGTGTAGGACAACAAACACCGGTTCTAGACTGTTTTACACGGTTTGTATTCATTGAAATCAGAATTTACTGATACACTCTGAGTTCTAAGGGGTGCCTAAAATTATTGCAGGTTAGGCAGGACAGGTTGGCTCTCGTAATGGGTTGAACAGGTGCGGGGTCATAAAAGTGCTGTGCATAACTACTGGCCATCTTTGTTATCTCTAAGTAATTAAAAACAGAGAGGTTAAAAAGTTTTGCTAATTAATAGACACACATGATACATTTTGATATGATATCTGTACTTATGAATGTGCTCAAAGGTGGTTTTCATAAACAGAAACAAAGATCTGTTTGATCTGTTTGAATATATGCTTGAAAAATGAAAAACAAAGCTTCAGCCTGGTTCATGACCTTAAAGGCCACCATCCCCCATCCATCTGGTTTGTAGTAAGTTTTGAACCAGCCTTCATTTTTGTTACTGTGCGATATCGCCGATACATTATGTTGATGATAATCTACTGCAGATGGAACTGCAGCTCAGTTTGAGGTATTGAGCGGAGTATTAATCCAGCATTGAAACTGGGCTTCAATTAAATGGGACCACTCACCAAATGGCATTGTAGATGGTTGCCTGTTGCGCCGCCACCCTCATTTCTTTGTTGTGTTGCGCACACTCTATTGCTTATGTGTTTATTCTGTTGTATTCTATTGCCCATTAAAAGTTTCCCTCATTCTTCTCCATAAAGTTACACTACAGTGCTCTGATCAGCATTTGATTATTACAAATACTCAAATTTGAATATTCTGCAGGCAAACTGGTTCAGTAATAAAGGGGTGTGTATATGTATGTGTGTGTAATATATATGCACTACCGGTCAAAAGTTTTAGAACACCCCAATTTTTCTGTTTTTTTGTCCATTCTCATTGTTCATTCTGCACAAAGTTCTTCCCAACTATGTTGCAGAAGTTCCCAAAAGTTTGCGGCAATTATAGGCTGCTTTACTTTCACTCTTCTGCCCAGAATTATTTCCCACCTCACCATTTTTAAACCTCTCACAGTTCAGCACTGTCCTTTATACCATTTCATGCTATTCACCGGACTTAAACTGTTTGAATTTCAAGAAAAAAAGCTTGAAATACTGGGGTGTTCTAAAACTTTTGACTGGTAGTGTATATATCTATATCTATCTATCTATCTATATATATATATATGTATTTATTTATTATTATTTTTTTATATATAGAATACAAAGACAACAAAAAACAAACACGTTTAATTTTTAGTGAATCTTTTTTTATTTGTTTACTTTTGGAGATCTCTACAGACAGATCTGAGTGAGCTTTTTTTGTTTCAAGGCACAAACAAATGCCTTTGATACTGCACAGTTGTCATCATTCCACTGCTGAGTGTCTGAGGTAAGAACAATGAGAAAAACATACAATTAATGAATCTTCAAGTCTTCATCCTCACACACAACACACAACAGTGGACACGGTAGTGTCCACTGTTCAGCCTCTACACACGTTATAAACTGTATTTCCACATAGCAGTGTCAGTGTTTGGTCAATTGTTTGTGAAAACATTTAAAATAACAATTCAGTTTCAAAAACTATATATTATAATATAATTTTTTTTTTTATTATTAACCATGTTGTTTGTTTGCTATAGTATTTTATACTTTTGTGCTATAATGTTCGGTTTGGTTTAGTGTTTTTATTAATACTTGCTATAGTACTTTTGATTTTTCAGATTGCAATTAAAATAAACTGACTATTGGTGGGCTTGTCCAGTTAGAATCAGTGAAAGAATGATCAAAAGCAGAAACAACAGAAACAAGACAAATACCTCCGTAGTTTATCTCAAGGCAGTTTTCATTGCCTAAGTAGTTACTGGGTTGGGTAGGACCCCAGTTCTCAAAGTCCATTTTAGATCCATCACTCCAGAACCATTTTCCTTCCTGCACACAGCAGTAAATAAGTGCGTCAGCTTGGTGATCATTCACTTATTCACAACGGATTATCTAGCTGGACCCACACAACACTTACAGTTATGCAGTCATGGGCACCAATCCAAGCCCTAGTAGGAGAGCCGGTGGAATGTTTGACGAGTTCCTTTATAAACCTGTCCTCAAAACTGTTATGAACTGAGGCAAGGTTCGCTTGGTGATTTAAACATGTAGTCTAGAGTGCAGGAAGAAAAAACAGAAATGAGTGTGTAAAACTACAGAAACAGAACAGCAAAGTGATGTTTCGGTTATCGGGCCATTTAGTTTGGCAGTAGGCCTTAATTTCACATTTAAGTATGCAGTGCTTTCAACATACCTCAGCTTCGGACCACGGACGTTGGTTTTGGAAGACCTTGAGGCATCTATGTCCTTTTGCAGTCCATCCCAATGGACACAAATTTCTAGGACCTTCTAACGGTTGATAATATTGTTAGACACATTAAAAATCAGGAGACAAAAGGAAGATATGCAAAAATGTATATAACATGAAAAATATAATGTAAAAGAAAAATCACCACACCAAAAGGACAAATAACTCTTTCTGGTTCGCTGACTCCAATTGCCAATCCCACTAAAATGAAAACATTAACATTGCACCAGTTAGCTTTTCTGAAGATGACAGGGGACCTTCAACATTCTCTCACATTGCACCACTATGAGACACTGTTCTGTAATTACTATAGAACCAAAGCGTCTAGATGTTAATCAGTTTTGGTGTAAATTAAAATAGTCTTGGGAAAATTATCATTGCTAACCCACCGATCTGGTCTTGGGACTGTAATAGCATTTTTCTTTACACAGTACTGGTCCTGGGACAGTCGTTCTAGTTGTTGAGTCCTCACTTTAGATGTGCAGTCTGAAGAAGTGTGTAGAAAACATTCTTATTTTTCTTACCTGTAGCCAGTAAAACACCAAGAAGGAAAGAACCACTCCAGATGGCCATTGCGGTGCTTAGAACACTGTAACAAACAGCAGAAAAAGTTTTTTCTCAATTCTGTATTTCTGATCAAATATTTCATATTTTTAGCTAAAACAAATCCATTATCTATTCATTTTGGAACTGGATATCTTTCTGACCCTTTCCAGTTGTTCTTGTTGAGTCTCTGTGCCTGGGATCAGCTGCTGAGCTGCACTGAGGGTGAGGTCTGTGTGTTTTATACAGTAAACAGGATTGAGCAATTGTCAGTTGACTGAGCAAATCTGAGTTGCAAAAATGTAAGATAACGGTCAGTATGGCCCAGATACTAGTTACGTACAATCATGGTCCTAAAAATGTTTGTATGCAGTGTCAGATGTAAATAAAAAACTGACTGAGATGATAAATCCACATTTGTTTGAAAATAGTACAAAGGCAACATATAAAATGTTATTGTCTTTTGAAACGAGATGCTCATTTTTAAAATTAGATGCCAGCAACACACTTTTTATAAATGTTGGGACAGGAGCAACTTTTCTCCTGTGCCATATTACCTCTTCTGCCAACACCCTGTAAACATTTGGGAACTTAGCAGACCAGCTGCTGAGATTTCTGAATCTCTCATTCCTGCCTGATTCAGGATTTCAGCTGCTCAGCAGTTTGGGCACTCCTTTGTTGTACTTTCCATTTCGTGATGTCCCAAATGGTTTCAGTGATTGTCCGGTCTGGACTGCAGAGCGGCCAGTTTATCACCCAGACACTTCTGCTATGGAGCCATGCTGTTGTGATCCATGCAGGATGTGGTTTGGCATTCTTGTAATGGAATAAGCAAGACTTTCCCTGAAAAGACATCATCTGGATAGCAGCAGTTGTTGCTCTAAAACCTGTACATGTCATTAAGCATTGATGGTGCCTTCTGAGTTGTGCAAACTTGCCCCTGCCATTTGCACGTATGTACCCCTATTCCATCACAGACGTTCAACTGTGTACTGACAACAAATTGGAGGATGCCTCTTTTCTTTGGCATTCATGATTTCCAAAAAGACCACAGGAGAGTTTCCACTTCATCTCAGTCCACCTTAAATGAGCCCAGAGAATGTGGTGTAGTTTCATTTTGCATTGTGGATGCAGAGCAGAATTGTGTGTTTTGGGAGTTTTCCTGAGCCTATGCAGCAATTTCCACTGTAGAACTGGGTCTGTTTTCAGTGCAGTGTCCCCGAGGGCCCGAAGATCATGGCCATCCAGTACTGTTTTTCGGCCTTGTCCCTCCTATGCAGAGATGCCCCTCTATTCTCCAACTCTTAACAATAATGTACACCATAGATGAGGAAATCCCCCAATTTTTTGCAGCTTTATGCTGAGGAACAATATTCATAAATTCACTTTCACAGAGTGGTGAACCCCTCCCCATCTTTACTGCGAAACGACTTGGCCTCTCTAATCTATTGTTTTTAACTCAATCTTCATAGCCACCATTACGAGCATCTATTTTTTAACAAAATAATTCAGTTCCCAACACTTGATATCTTTGTTTAATTGTCTTTTTTACATTTTTGTAAGAGTTTTATGATTTGCATTCTTCAGTTTTACTTCATCTTCACAGCATCCCAACTTCTTTGGAAACGAGGTTGTTTTAAAATGTATAGCATTAAGGATGTCCCATACTGTCCCCTCTAGAATAATTCGTACATTGTTTATTCAGCTACATTTTATCCTTAAACTGCATTAAAAGTTTAACCATTAGTGTTTGACTAGGTGTGTTTTTTCCAGTGCATGTATACTGCTGCAATGTGGTGCGGCAACATCAGTACCTTTTGGTTTTTGGTGTGTTCCATATTTTTTGTGTGTATGTTTTGGTTGGTCCCCACAGACCAAACAGTTTTTAAAAGAATCAGAAAAAAGAGAGTGACTCTGCATCTTGGCTAAAAGGTTTCATGGCAATGAGGCCTTAAACCTAATCCATGTCATGGGGTAAATCATAGGGTCGGTGAGTGCACTGTGAGGACACAAAGAGTTCTGGGAGGACCCATCAACAGCTTGGATTCACTAGGAATAAAGGTGGGCAGAGAGAGTAACCCGGAAAAGAAGATCTGAGCTGTGTGTGGATGAGGCTGGCTCTTCCCAACTATGCCTGTAAGGTGGAACACTACGGTGTGCTTGTCTGTAAATTTCACCAGCATGTATAATTTATTTCTGTGGGTCTAATCTTGTATTTAAAACATTTTGATACACTATGAATAAGTGGGGTAGTCACACAGCTTCTCAGGAAATTCAGCTCCCGAATCATTGTACTTCGATGCTCCTGCTAGACTGAGGCTGCTCATGGTCCCAGTGAACTAAGCCTGTTGCCAGGTGAAGTGTTACGAGGTCCAGCTGTACACATTTTATTCCCCTGCAGGGTGACCATGGCTCTTGTCCGTTACACAGCCCCAGACACACCACTGAAAACATTGCAACAGCTTTTTAAAGATTCAAGATAAGTAAAAGTACTTTTATGGAGATGTTTCTCGTTTTCTCTTTCACAACAGCTCTTTAATATTAGGTAAGAGAGAGTGCAAGTCATCTGTCAATTCATGCTTCAACATCTTTCACATTGCATAAGAGTGGATATAGATTAAATCTAATCCTCTCTACTTGTACATTCTGCTTCTCACATTCAAATGATCATCTTTACTGTTACTCCAGAGGACCTAAAGGAGTGAGCGATATTTACACATCTGCTGGCATCCCTAGAGCCCAGTCTCATGAGTTTTTGTGAAGCCATCACAATATACAATGTAATCAAAATACGTGCTGCGATCATGCTTTAGGGATTCACTTTTTCATGCTAGGACAACGCTTCACTACCCTGTATTTTAATGCGCACTGCGTTACACCGCCGGTATCAGCGGTAACTGGGGGACAGTAGTAGAGAAATGATGAGTTGATTCCTTATCGTTTTTGTTTGCAAAGCGGTCGAAACAGGTTGAAATGCCGTGAGACAGGGAAAGTCCCTAACCCTAAACCTAACCCTAATCCTAACCCTAATCCTAACCCTAACCCTAACCCTAACCTTAACCTTAACCCTAACCTTAACCCTGACCCTAACTTTAACCCTAACCTTAATCCTAACCCTGACACTAACACTAACTCTAACTCTGACCCCAGCAGTCACCAGTTACAGACACTGGCGGTGTTACGCACTGCGCATTAAAATACATAGGGTAGTGAAGTGTTGTCCTAGCACGAAAAAAAGCCCTAAAGTGTGATCACAGCACATATTTTGATAACATTATATATACTGATGGCTGCACAAAAAGTCGTGAGATTGGGTTGCATCCCTAATGCTAATGTTCATTCCCAATTGCAGCCCTGGGGTGCCCATTCCCTGCTTTCCCCCTTTCAGGAATCCCAAAGCAACAATAACAACAAAAACTGGTTCTCTACACAACTGTCCATTGAACGTTTTTTAAGGAACCAAAATGGGTTTTCTGCTCAGGCACACTGTCAGGCAAATTTATCCTTCACCACAAAGTAGAAAAGCAAATCCCAGCAAAATAAAATTGTATTTCTCTTATTTTTAGCGCTTTCAAAAGAATGGACAGAGTACAAATGGACAAATGATAAGAAGATTATTAGGTTATAAGTCTTCTGGCAAAAGACAATACATTCACTGACCTCTTGACCAGGTGGAATCGCCATTTATGGGATGGCTGATGAGCAGAATATGTACTACTGATGTGCCACAAACCTCGGCACTTTTCCTCCAGCCTGCACTGAAGGTCTTTAAAAAGATGCATTTTTCCTGACACAAAAGCTCTGGAAGGCATCAGGCCTAAATACTGAGCAACTTGAACTTGTCTTCACACAGATCTTCAGAAGATTGTTGAAGCTGTATGAAGTGCCTTTCTACTTCAACAACACCCATTCCCAAAATGCTAACCTTCACAAGACTGAGGACTACAGGTCCATCACTCTGACCATAGTCATGAGCTCCTTTAAGAGACTGATTCAGAGACTGTACTGATTCACCTGAAGAAGATCACAAACTTCCTGCAGTTTCAGGCCGAAAGATCTCTGGATGGGACTTCGGGACTTCGGCACCTTGGCCAAACAAGGACATCCAAGAATACTATTTGTAGACTTCAGCTTAACATGTAATGATATTCTTCTGGAATCGTTCCACAATAATCTCTTCCAAGGGCCACATGGTGGTGCAGTGGGTAGCACTGATGCCTCACACCTCCAGGGCTGGGGGTTTGAATCCAGATCCTGCCCTTGTGTGTGTGGAGTTTGCATGATCTCCTCTTGATGGCGTGGGTTTCCACCAGGGTCTCCGGCTTCTCCCACAGTCCAGAGAGATGCGTGTTGTCGTGGAGAACTGGAACAAAAACAAGTCTGAAACTATTTCTAAGTCCAAAAAAAATCAAGCGGAGTCAGAAAGATACGACGTTGCTGTTTTATTCAAAGATTACAGCCGTGGCCCCTGGGAGCTGCCTCCTTGCTTGCTCGCCCACTGGGCGCTGTCCAGAGTTCTTATAGGCCTCAAAATCAACACCCATTTTTCTAATACATCCCACTAATCAATTGTTTACCAGCAAAGTTGGATCACTTGATTTGCTTAAATCCACCTTTCTTTGCAATCTTAGCTCCATCTTTCTTTGCTTCTACCTATAAAATTGTATCACCTGATTTGCTTAAGTCCACCTCTTTCCTTCAACCAATAATTACAGGATTAGTCATCTTTTAAGTAATATTCAGTTGACACCTCCAGTCTGCCCTTACAAATAAGATTTTATTACCTCATTTGCTTAACTCCACCTCTTGGCACCTCCAGTTTGGACACCTGCATGTCTAATCTGGCATTGTTCCAGCTCACCTTAAGGGACCCTGCCCCCCCCTTTCCAGCTCCTGAGGTAGACAGTTTACTGAGCTCGAACTGTGTTGTACAGACATTGGTCAGACATGAGTTTAAACTTAATTGTAGGGGATTTTTATGTTAAAACCCATATAATTGTGCCAAGCCAGTCACCATCGATTAGTAAAATACCCCTTCAGTGTCAGGTGAACTGGGGAATCTAAATTTACCGTAGATGTGAGTGAACGGTGTGTGAATGGTGCCCTGCCCAGGCTGAGTCCCTGCCTCGCGCCCATAGACCCTTAGATGGAATAAGCAGTTACAGAAAATGAAAGAATGAATTAATGTCTTTCAGCCTCCACCTGCCAGTGGATCACCAGGTTCATCAGCTAGTGAGGACGGGAAAATTCTCATCAGGTGACATCCCAAAACGTTTTGTGGTCTTCTCACTGCACCCCAACAGCAGCCTATGTCAAAATCCTCAAGTTTGCAGATGACCCTAGAGTCAATGGTCCGATCGAAGTGATGTGTCAGTTTATTAATGGGTTGTTGATCATCTGGCTCTCACTCACAACAACTTGGACCTGAATGCACTCAAAGCAGTTGAGATGCTAGAAGACTTCAGAAAATGCCCATCCCTGCCAACCATCTCCATCCATGACTTTTTCTGAATGAAAAAGTTTAATGTAGCACATAAACAGTATGCTTTGAAACTTTGATAGTGTTTTTGTGCTACATAACATTTTTTATTTTCAATAAGTGAGGAAAATTCAGATCTGCTCATCTCTGTCAACTTCTGTATTTCTTTCCCAGGCAGATCAGAATTATCCTCACTTTAAAAAAATAAATAAATAAAATTTTATATAGTACATAAACAATGTCAAAGTTTCAAAACATGCTATTCGCTCAATTTGTCCAAAAAGTCCATAAAAGGAATCAAAGCAGCAAAAAAACGGCCAGTCTAGAACAAACTATTCTTGTGAGGTCTCAAAAACCAACACATAACACATTAGATATAGACCCATCTATTCAACCAACAGCACTTTAGCCCATCCTGTTCACAATGAAATTATAAGGAGTGTTGCAGCCCAGACTGTTTTTTTAATTAGGCACGATACCAGTCCAGCAACCAATCAGAACAGAGCTCATTTTCATATGTTGTTGGTAAACACTGCGGAACAAAAACAGTCTGTTAATTGGGGATGAATAGAGGTTGGAAATGGTTGTGTAAAAGAAAATATTGACTGTTTTGGGGCAAAACAATATAACAGCATTTGAGAAAAAGGATTTGGTTTGACCAGATTCCGGTGTTTTTTTGACCAAAGAGAAGATGTGGATGATTGCCAATGTTAGTGCCAGGCAATCAGCAAATGGACCACCTAAAGCTTTAATAAGAGATTAAAATGATCATGGCTTTCACTGATTAATATAAAGCAATTACATTCAGCTTCACCTTTTAATCCGTTAACCCAGATTAGAGTCGTTGTAGAATTCCCGAAGGATCTGAAAGCGATACATTTTTTTGTTTTCATCATAACTCATAATAAACTGGCTGAATGTCAAACACAGAAAGTTGCCACAGCGTTAATGAGTGTGTTGTTAGGTAAGTCTGATTAAATGAATGATTAACCTGACCTACCCCTTATTCACAGTCCTGAACCAAAAACTGACCACCAATACAAAACAACTAATAATAGCACATCATAAAATAATAATAGCCAAATAATATTCATTATTCAGTTAGTCACTTCTATGGGTACAAAACTACTCAATGATGTACACAATATAATAATAATCATCATCATTAATAACAACAATATTCCTTCTTCACAGCTCTGAATCAAGAATAAGCTGCAACTTTGGGTTAAAAAGAATGATAATAACAATAACAAATGCATATTTTGGCATTAATCACCACCTTCCTTGGGCTCATTCTACATTTGATTGTGGCATCAGCGGTCAGCAACAAGGAAAGCAAAACTTTTTTCATTTTCTGTATTCCATTAATTACTAGTGTTGTGGGTACCCAGAATCTATCCTAGAGTTTACGAGCGCAAGGCAGGGACTCAACCTGGGCAGGGCACCAGCCCACCACAGGACACACACACACACACACACACACACACACACACACACACACAGCCACACACCCCTACAGTCAATTTAAAATCCCCAGTTCACCTGACAATTCCCCAATTCACCTGACGGTTTCTGAGGGAAAAAACGGAGACCCTGGAGTGAACCCACACCACGAGGAGAACATGCAAACACCACACACACACACACACACACACACACACACAAGGCCAGGCCCCGGATTCAAACCCCCAATCCTACCACCGTGGGCCCCCCCAGTTATCCAGAAATGGTTACTGTCTTCCAAAGGCATGGTGTAAGAACTCTGGATGGACAGGAGGGGCGCTAGTGAGCAGCTCTGTTCAAAGAGAGAATTTCAGGTTGAAGATGGAGCAATCTGCATGAAGCAGCATCCAGTTACTGATCTCTATCTGTGCAGGAGATGATGATGCACAAACCTGAGCAATGAGGAAAAATAAACTGGTCGTTTATTCTTATAACACACACACACAGTAGTGCTGTATTTGTTATTCCTATTATCCATCAAAAAGTGTTACTAAAGACTACTAAAAATAAATATTTGGAAAAAAGGTATTGATCACTTTGCATTAATTCCACTTAATTTCAGTCAATTTACCAAATATTTGAATCAATACAGAAGTATTTTTGTGAATTAATTGTATTATTATTGTAGCAATATTTTAAACAAAGCAAAACCAAAACAGAGATAGCATTTATCATTTTACTGGTAAGTGAAGATTCTTCGACATGATGGAACAGGTCAGGCTTGGATGTAACACTAACATACACACACACATACATTCCCAGCAAGATGGCTAAAAGTGATGTGATAACAGCGAGCCAGATGCACTCCAGTGAAAATCATGTATTTATGATGGAACATCTATAAAAAATAAAGGAATAAAGTAAACATCTATGAAAAAATAAAGGAATAACATGATCCAGAAATTTTGGAACCAATTAGACCTTCGCCATTCAGTACATTGGTCAAGATCTGATGTGCCCCCACTACCTGATTGGAAAATAGTGAAGGGGGTCATGTTAAAATGGGGCTTCTTGCCCCAAGTTACCCTGCTCACAGTAAAGGAATTAACATTTTGAATGAAAATGATACAACAAAAGCCCACTTCTGCTTTTTAACATGAGGCAGAAAGGAGGATATGGAGAATGTGAGGCAGAAAGAAAAACACCATCCATCAGTGATGAAGTGAAGACACAGCGAGTAGGTATGGATGTCTTTTTATTCATTCTGACATACACTCGTCAGTTAAAAAAGTATGAGATACACATTTCAAGTTACTTCCATGTCTTATCTTGTGCAAACACTAGATGGTGCCAGAGGTCATTTAAAGTAACGATATTCCAAAGAGAAAACCTTGACGGGGAAAAACGGAAAAAAAAAAAAAATTATAATAATAATAAGTGCGTTCGAAACCTATGAGTGGATTCCTTTCGTCGCATTTATTGATTCCCAGCTTCATATAAACTGGATGTTGAGGCATAAACATAGTACATTTCTACAATTCAACAAAAATATAACCAATATTTACAATTATTGTATTAAAAATACAAAAAGAAAGAAAGACAGAAAATAACAACCGATACGTACTCCACCAATTGTCTTTGTAAAAGACGTACAGGTAAAAGTAGTCAAGAATGAGAGAATCTTCACCAGCTAAATGTACACTTCTCACTTGACATCACACATCAAACAGAGTAGCAGCGCTACCTACTACTAATTTATCTTATGCTTGTACATTTTGTGCAACTTATTTTTCGAAAGAGGACTCCACTCAGCTCGCCAAAAAGCATGACTAGTTCCAAAAATTCAAATGGAAGTGAATGATTTATAGAACCACTGCTTTACAAATGTGATTTTTTTTTTCTTATTTTTTGGAAACAATTGCAACCATTACAAAAAACAAAGTAAAATTACAGCAAGAAGAGAAAGAAACATTGACGTGATATTACAGGGTACAGTGGAAAACACTGCAATCTTTTATTTTTTTTTAAATCCCAACCCCCCCAAAGTCTATCATTCCTAACCACTGATCAATGTGATCAGCTTAACTCAGTGATAAAAATAAACGATAAAAGTGACTTGTTCTCATCCGTCGAGTTCTTAATCAGCTTGGCAGCCTTTGGGTCGGTTAACATGATCCCCTTTCCCCCAAAACCAGAAGCACTTTTCTTGAAATTTCCCATCAGTTCTTTCAGCTGTTGAGCAGTTTCGGCCTGGTCCAGAACCCCCTCTGTAAATACGGGCATGACTTAAGCCTTCATAAGGCCTACATAGCACCACAAAAAGCCACCACACGCCGGCCACAAAGGTCTCGCAACACTGGATTGAGATGAAGCTGATGTGAGGGAGGACGCAGCACCCGGTCAGTCCTCACCTTCCCTCCGACTGCGGCTCTGCACACCACTGTAACAGGCAGGCGTTAACAACAGACAGCTGTTCAAGCATGCCAATTCAGAAAAGTGACTTCAGTGACACAAAAAACACAGTCCTTCACCCCTGGTGGGATCTTACAGCCTGTTAAAAGAAGGTGTGCTGTGTAGTTCTGGGTAGAAGTTTGAGCAGCTGCTTGTAGCATTTCTGACAGTGACTCCTTTCCTGGTTAAAACTCTGCTCCAACTCTGGAGATTTCTCACTCCAATCCCACATCACTCTGCGATGCCATGGAATTTCATCCTTCTGAAATGTGTGGCAAGTGGACCGACACACCCTGCTTAATTTTCTTTCTCTTGGTTTTGAGTGCACTTTGCCTCAGCCTCATAGCTTCTCGTCTTCAGACTGCAAACAACCGTGGAAGTTCAGTCGGGACGAGATGGCTGAAGCTCCGTGGTGGGTCAGGCTTCCAACCAAACTGAAACGAGACACGTAGGTCTCGCTCTACCTCAGACAGACAGTAGTGGGTAGAGTGAGGCCTGAACAGATTGAAGATTTAGGAGTGCAAGAACCCCAAAAAGTCCTGCCAGTTATTTCGAAATCATCCAAGCGGCAGCACTCTGGTCGATGGACTGAAAGATGAGCAAAGGTTTTCTGGTGCAGCCCGATAAGATCAGCCCATCAGTGGGCCTGTGCAACCTCTGCACTGACCAAAGGCAAGATCTTCCTATGAGGAACCCATTCCTGTTAAGGCTGTGTCCCAAATCGCAGAGCCCAGGGTTTCTACATTGACATAGTGCCTTACAGAGTGAAGTAGTCTCCTGAACTGCTCCGGGAAGGCAGTCATGCCAGTGTGCTTCCTCTCCTCATTTAGTGCATTAACATCACCTCCCTCACATGGCCAGTCCCACCCGTCCGACTGTACAAGTAATACTGTAACAGTGATACACACACATTGGAGTGATCAGAGAGAGAGAGAGACAGAGAAAGAAATAGATAGGGATTAGCGTAATTGTGTGTTAGAATCTGAAACGTTTGTAGCTCCAGAGTGCATGTAGACCAGAGAGAGATGAGAGGAACTGAAGAAACTGTGTGCATTCTGTTCCCATTTTATAAAAATAAGCTAAAAAGTGCAGGCGCAAACAAAACGGTTTGTGGCGGTGTGCGAAGAAGGGAAGGTTTTTTTTTTTAGGACCATGGTGTCCATCAGTAACTGTCAACGGCAGTTTTGTCTTTACGTGAATGTCGCACCGCTGTGTGTTCGTTTCGAGTTCAGTTTCAGTCTTTTTTTTCGCTCTACTTTAAGCTAAATAGTTAGATTTTCCAAAGTGCCAGGTAATTTGCTTTTTCTTCCATTCTTTTTTCCCCATTCTCCTCCTTTCTTCACAGTATTTGAGCATGCAGGGCAACAAAAACCCTCATGATGATTTAAGGCAGGGAAGGGAGATGAATCCACCAATGAGGAGAGAAACAGGCAGTGCCACTGAGATGATGGTTGGTTACTCTGGCTGCATCCGAAGGCCCTTTACTGGACCTCGGCTCACTGCGCCAAGTGTCCGTCAGTAGAGAGTGTTCTCCCCTTCAAACAGCTGACACCTGTTCATCTTCTGGAAGCAGGAAGAGAGATTAGAAACGTCAGAAAACAAACACATACATCAACATGCATTCCACTGCGCTGGTCTTACCACACCAGTGTCACACAGGACTCAAATAACCTGCAAAATGCAGCTGTGGCATTAGATCACCAGGCAAGAAACTGTCAGATGCATTGTTTCTTTTCTAATCCTGGTGTCTCTTTGCCTTAATAACAGCATCAGCCTTGTCAGGTAAGAATAACATCAGTCTCAGGTCTATTTTAGGCCTCTCTTCCACTGACTGGGTGAATTCTCATGGCCTATAGTATTTCCACTGTAAAAAATGAGATTTCTGAGGCGATTTTGCTGGTTGGTCATATATGTGTCATATGGAGGTGCCAGCATATACACACACACCAAAATATATGACCAAGGCATGTATTCACGAGAATAAACAAATATTCCTAAAAACTGCTGACATACATGGAACTGTACTCAGATACTATATTAAATTATACATGTATACAAGTAAAAAGTAAATAAAAGTTCTACATGTCAACACCACACTTTTATTACTATTATTATTATCATCATCATCATCATCATCATCATTATTATTATTAACAACAACAACAACAACAACAATAATAACGAAAAATTTAAACATGTTGCTGTTGGTTGGCAATCACAATGTAGGAACTTCCTAAAGTTCTCCTGGACTCCATTATCAAACACTACTCAAATAGAAAAAGCAAGAGAGCCCTAACCAAGACTCTAACCAGTCACTTGAACAGGTTCATTAATATACAAGTTGACCACCCACTAACCCCAACTAAACTAAAAAAGTGCAATGTGCAAGACTTCTCTCAGATTAATGATAAGGTAGGTAAGAGAGGAGCCAGCACTTAAAATAGAAGCAGACTGACCAAAAAGCAGAAGCAAAAACAGTTAAACAGAGGCAACACTTTTAAAAACATAAAAATTAAAAATATCTGAATATTTCACTCCTCTCAGGATCTCGAGAGAAAGGTGTCAGGTATGAATTAATACAAGACAGGACTGATGCTGTAAAATAAGCATACATGTAACCAAGAGTTAGAGAAGAAACATGCATGTGATTTTTTTTTGGCTGGGGAGTTTATAATTCTCAAATATTCTCAAATATTTTTTAATGCATTCCATATACTATAGTCCATATACTACAGTAAATACACAACTAACATCCCAAACTAATGCATCTAGTATCTACAAACTACGCATGCACTGCTAATTTTAGACAACACAGCGTGGTTACAAAAAGCGTTCTTTACTCTTAAGTACTTATTTACAGCACGACTACTTCACATGGCTGCTAGTATGTATGCAGGCATTAATAGAACTCCATATCCTAGACAACAGAACTGATGTCCCTGCAAGCACTGATGAGAGAGTGCCGACACACACTGCAGAGCAGAGAGTGATGAGAGGGAAGTTGCCGTGGTGGAGTGAGGCCGTCTCCGTGGCATGCATGCACTGAGATGAGGCGGTGACTGGTAGCTGGTGATGGTGGTGGGGCCATGGATGGGTGATTTCTTAGCATGCAGTGCAGGCTCGTGGCCAAAAGGCACACGCGGTGTACATGAGTGTGCACTTGAGTGGGAGTGTGTGTGTGTGTGTGTGTGTGTGTGTGTGTGTTAGGTCTGCACGATATCGCTTGTAAATATTTATCGCGATAATGCAGAAGGCTGCTATAAGCAAATGAGCCCTCTAACGAATTCTGTTAAATTCTATTGTGCTTTAAGCATCCTGACCATATCTGAACTTTACAGATCAGCTTTCTGTCGGTGGTTGGATGAATCAATGTGTTTACATGAACAAGAATAAATATACAAAATAATGCACGTCAAATCAATGGCTTACCAGTGTGTTTTAATACATGAGGCGTATCACAATTGCAATATCTAGCAATATATAATCGCAATATGGTATTTTGTCCATATCGTGCAGCCCTGGTGTGTGTGAGGAAGAGCTAGAGTTTGGGAAGTTTTACCTGCCTGCTGGGGTGTTGTGTGTAACTCATGGCCTGGGGGGCACTGCTGTGTGTGGGCCTCTCCTCCTCTGAGCTCTGAGTTTGGGAGACAAGCACTCACCCTCCTCTTCCATCTCCTGGGCCTGGTCCTCCACTGAGCCCCGGGGGTCTGGTGGCCCCGGCTTGCCCGCGGTGGGGGGCTGCTGGGAGTCAGGGGAGTGCGTGACTAGACGGGAGCGCTGCAGGGCTGTGGTGTAGTCCGGCGGCCTCCTGCCAGCGTGGGCCGCCCCTTCCGTCACGTCCGAGATGGTCAGTGCTGTATACCCCGGAGGTGTGGGTGGGGGGTCACGGTAACGGCCATCCTTACGCGCTGGGAGGGGAGAAACAAAACAAGTGGTCAATATCCATTTCAAAAGTGCAAAAGTCTGAGACACCTGTGAAAATAACATTTCAAAACTGTTTAGATGAGTCATGAGTGTTTTTTTTCCAAAATATTATTACTAAATATACTAAATAAAACAAAAAATAATAAATACAAATAACATTATACAGTAAATAGTGATTAATTACATGCGATATCTTATGAGCAGTAGTCTTCATATGCAATATTACTACTTCGGGCAATATTACTTTTTCATTACTTAATTAATATTATTACTGTTTTTTTAATAAGTGCAGCTGTGTTACTTATATATAGTATTCATACCGAGCATTTCCGTATATAGCACAATCTATTCATATTGAGCTTTTTCCTTCTTCAGATTTTTATTTAGATTTTATTTAGACTTATATTATATTGTTACTGTCTCTATGTGTTGTGGTAGTCATTACATAAGCAATTTCCTCTGGGATCAATAACCTTTTCTGATTCTGATTCTGAATATGTACAATAGATGACTGTGCTCCTTGTGAAAGCAAATATCACACCATAACAAACTGAACCCCCTCCGTGAAAAAAATACAAGTCAACCCAAAGGTGAGCACGAGTCTTACTGATCACGCCCTTGGCGTTGCCGGCGGTGATGGGCGATGGGCGTCGGCTGTGCTGTTTGGACTCCTCTGAGCCCGTGGAGGTGATGCTGCTGGTCTCAGGGTCGGCACTCACATCCTTTCCCCCTCGCCGCTTTATGGTTCCCGTGTCACCCTCAGAATCCTCTCCCCAGCAGGCTGCCGACGAAGACGAGGACGAGCAAGCCGACGCCCAGCTCCCTCGCCCCGCCCACAGACCCGCCCCCTCTGCTAGCATCTCCCAGCTGCGGCCCTGCTGCATGGTCTGGATGTTGTCATGAGAACCGCTGGAGCAGGACGTCCAGCTACCGCGGCCCGAGTCTGCGGCGTCCAGAGACACACGGTCACCCTGGTCCTGGGTCAGCTCTTCTGAGCTTGGCGAAGAAAGAACGGTAGCCCCTGCATACACACCCCTACAGTCCTGCATGGACGAGTACGACCTGAGAACCAAGAAAGAGAAAGAGCAAATGGAATGAGGACATTTCCCTTTAGAGGGAAAATTATGACCAAAATAAAGCCACTGTGAGAGGAGAAACTAGAACACTAGCACACTGCACTTTACAGGACAGATATTCTAGACTTGATTCAACTAGATTTGTCCAGTAAAACTCATGGATTGTTCGTATAGTCACTCATGGATTGTTCATATAGTCACAAAAGTTACTCGCTATTATTTCGCTATTATGGCTTTGTTTGTCTGTATTGGTACTGTTTCGGCCCTTTCACTACTATAACAATCCTGAGTAAATGTTAACTCTGACCTGGCCAGACAGATCTGGCTGTCTGTTGGGAGTTACAGTGCGGTCTGCTGGAGTTACTCACCCCAGACTGTACTGGTCCGGATCAGCTGTTGCCCTACGCTCCAAGCGGTGACCCCCGCCGTGACCCTCACCACCCCCTCCATAACGGTGCCGTCGCTCGTCCTGTCCCATATCTAGGGAAGAGGTGCTGACCAGGCTGGAACGGGATGAAATCTCACTGTGCCCCGAGTCGGACAGGTTATCACCGGCTCGCCCAAAACCTGCAGAACCAGATATTTTCCCTTCATTTGATCAGAATGAATAACACAACTATTATTTTTTGTTGTTTAGTAGAATTACAGGAACTGATTATGTGAAAACAAGGAATTGTTGCAGTATTAGGGGAAAGACCTAGGAGAACTACATAATAACCAGCACTTACTCCTACACACACTTTTAAAATCTATCTAGGCGAGATAATAGAGCTTATAAATGTTTGGACAGCAACTTACACATGGCAGACACACATGACAGACCTGTGGTTCGATTCCCAAGCAGGAACGACACTTTTTAATTCTACATTCCTCTGTGTTATCCCACACGTTGGCTACACCCTGGCAGTGTGTCCAAGTATACGGTTTTGGTTTAGTTTTTAAATTAGGACAGTTTTAGGGTACATAAATCTCTTCTGTTTTTATAAGTGGATCTCAGAGAAAACAATAAAAAGAAAAAAAGTATTACTGATTCATCCAATATAATAACATTCTATTGCCATGTGTTGTAATTTTAACAGCTGTCTGCAAACAAACTGTAATATTGTTCTTTAGGTACAAATATGACTCACCTTATCTATATTACACTGTCTTGAAATTTCTGAAAACAAGCTTCATATCATATCAACAACAAAAACACAGCCATTTTTTTAGCCACTGCCATTGAGAAAAAACAGCCAAGTCCCTAAGCGCCAAAGTGGCTCCTGTTCAAAAGCACAGAAATCAATCAGACTGAGTTTCCTCAAAGGCAGATGATCCAAAGCGGATGCACCTACGGTGGCAGCCAGCCAGCTGCAGCTCTACTGACCTATCAGAGCCTCTGCCATCTACAACTAGAGCACAGTAATGGATCAGCCCACAGGGAGAGTCCATACAAAATTCAGGAAAGTCATTTTTTACACTCTAACTGCAGTACACAGACATACAATCATACAATTGTATGCATAAGGTTGGGCACTATAAATAATTGAATAACTTATGTAATTACAGGGTAGAGGTTCAGTTCAGTGTCAACAAGACTTAAGAGATAACTGTGGACTTCGGAAAGACACGTCCTACCCACATCCCACTTAACCTCAATGGCTCTGCTGTGGAGATTGTTAGGAGTGCCAAGTGCTCACTTCCTTATCCCCCCTACAACATGTTTAAACTGAACTTATACTCATACACAGCCACTTTATCTGATACACATAGACTGAAAGTCACACACAAACCAAAGAATCCATACTTATATAGTTACTTGAACACAATGATCTACTGTAAATAACATCACTATTTGTTGATAATGCCATTTGTATTTATTCCTTTTAGTTTTATTTAGTATATTTAGCAATATTATTGTGAAAAAACATTCACGGCCCATCTAAACAGTTGTAAAATGCTATTTTCACAGGTGTCTCAGATCTTTGCACAGTACTGTCTATAGTGTCTACTGCACTGTAATGGATACTGTCTTGTTTCCCCCTCCCAGCACGTAAAGATGGCCGTTACCGTTAACCCCCCCCCGCCCACACCTCTGGAGTTTAGAGCACTGACCATCTTGGACATGATGGAGGGGGTGGTCTCGTCTAGTCACGCACTCCCCTGACTCCTAGAAGCCCCCCACTGTGAGCAAGACGGGGCAAAAGTTAAAGGGGGCATTTGGCTGACGCCCTTATCCAGAGCGACTTACAATCATTAGTGTTTTACCCAGTAGGTTCCTACCACCAGACCCCTGGGGCTCAGTGGAGGACCAGGCCCAGGAGATTAAAGAAGAGGGTGAGCGCTTGTCTCCCAAACTCAGAGCTCAGAGGAGGAGAGGCCCACACACAGCAGTGCCCCCCAGGCCATGAGTAACACACAACACCCCAGCAGGCAGGTAAAACTTCCCAAACTCTAGCTCTTCCTCACACACACCAGGGCTGCACGATATGGAAAAAATCCCTTATACCGATTGCTAGATATTGTAACTGTGATATGCCACTTATGCTAGTGGAACCTCTGAGGTACCCTTGAGCAAGGCACCATCCCCACACACTGCTCCCCGGGCACTGCGTCACTGGCTGCCTGCTGCTTCACTTGGTGAACTGGTGAAATACAGAGAAAGAATTTCACACTGTTCACACTGTGTGCCACGGTCTGTTCAAGTATGACAAATGGACACTTCACACTCTCACTTGAGTGGGGGTTTTCGAGCTTTTGCATACAACTGTATATCAGTGTAGGTGCAGTTAGGTGCAACAAAGGAGAACTGTATTAAGCACAATATACTGTATTTACTTAAAAGCATGAGAACAGATAGGCTCCCCAATTTTGGGGGACTCTCCCTGACTGGTGTCGTCCTCACGTCTCTCCTGGCTTCATTACCTGCTGCTGCCTTTTTGCAGTGACTTCTCAAAGACGCCAAGGCTGCATGTAAGGCAAATGGGTGAGTAATACTACAATGGACTTCCATTTAATGGAAATGCAATCTGAGCATGTGGTCTTTTCACCACAAGGTGGCAGCATTTCTTAGTAAGTATGTGTGTGAACACCAGAGGGTGCCATTTATAATTGGCTATGTCCCTGTGTGTGTCCGTGTGTGTGCTTGCGTAAGAGACATAGTGCCAAATGCATGAACTGTGTATGACACCCCAGCACTAGTTGGTCATGTGCTGTCAAGTGAGTGCTCGGATTTCAATGGGCTGCCACCAGGGGGCAACAACACCACAATTTATATATAGAACATGTCTATCAGACAACAAGAAAAGCAATAAAAATATGTGTGTGTGTGTGTGTGTGTGGGTGTGTGTATGCAGTCTGTCCTGGTCTCACCTTTCTTGGGAGAACTGTGTGGAGATGTAGGAGGAGAGGAAAGCTGAGAGGAAGCATTGGAGACGGCATCATCGGCCTGTTTCCTGTGTCTGTCACTCGCTTCCTCGGACAGAGACAGGATCTTCTTCAGGGACTGTGGAGAACTTGTGCCTGCGTACAGAGTCTCTGATTAACTCTGGCCCTATGGTGTACTACTACATATTATACGAGGCATTTAATACAAACACAAGCCACTCAAATTGTGGTACGAATTCTAAACCTTATTTGAATACATAATTGTAACATTCAGTAAAATAAATACATTTCTGCACAATATACAATCCCAGGCTGTTTTTAAATATAAAAATCCATTAATGAGAATGTAGACATGAGGGTTCTGCGATCCTGGATTTGGAACATCAGTCCAAGAGTTATTTAACAGGTATCCGTGTGAGTCACTGTGACAAGCTAAATAAAAAGGTCATTTTCAAACTAAATTGTCAGGTTTGGACAGATACTCAAGCTCTGTCAGAGATTTAAGCCTCTGATGGATGTACTACCATTCAGTTTACTTTACTAAAACTGTTACAGGGTGGAAGCAGTAAATGTCAGGTAGGGATGTGTGTGCACTCTCTTACCAAAGGGTGGGAGGTCTTTGACAGGCACTTTCTTGCGGGAGGGGTAGAGGGCGACAGCAGGCACCTGCAGGGCCTGGTTGGGTTTCTGGAGCTGCTGCCGCTGATGGGCAGCTGCTCGCGCCACAACTGGAGATGTGTCGGGCCTCTTTCGGTCTCCTGAACCTTTAGGTACTGTGGGAGGGGAAAGCACACACAGTAGTGGAGTTAGACTGTGTTAGTAATGCAGGTGAGCAGAGAGCACGCCTAAAGCAAATGTAGATATACATGTGGATGCACAAAACATTTGTATAAGATAAGATAAGATAAGATAAGATAAGATAAGATAAACCTTTATTAGTCCCCCAAGTCGGAAATTTGCATTGTCACGGCAGAAAGTGGACAGTACAAAGGTAAGGGCAGCAAAAATAAAAACATATACAATATAAATACGAACGTGTATTGGAAAATATATATGTGTATATAAAGTATATGCATGTATGTACAAATGCATGTATATATGGAGTGACAAAAACAGTAATAATGCACAAGAAGAACAGGTATAGGTATAGGTAGATGCCCAAACATTTGGATAGATTTTGTTTAGGGGTCAAAACATGATTTAATTTATTCAGAACAAGCGTTAGGAAATGTGACAACCGATCATTATAAATGTCAAATGATATAAATTGCGACAGATATCAAAATACAGTGTAGCCTAAGTGTGTCCACTTTTTAAATAACGGACTAAGGATCCTGTTTTTTTTGTGTGTGTGTGTGTGTGTGTGTGTGTGTGTGTGTGTGTGTGTGTATGTGTGTTTGTGTGAGAGAGAGAGAGAGAGAGAGAGAGAGAGAGAGAGAGAGAGAGAGAGAGAGAGAGAGACTGACTTACGTGTGTTTATAGATGGTTCACACTGTATGGAAAGAGTCTGCAGGCTTTCCTCATTGGTCTCCAGTGTGAGGTTGGACAGGTACTGTTTCACCTTGCGAGCCATCTGTGCGTCCTCATACAGCTTCTTGGCATTGAGGAAGGAACTTCGCCTCACCCGTTTCTTATGCCCACCCGTCTGGGTCACATCCAGCACTGCCGCATTGGCACTACCCTGGCTAAGAGACCTACACACACACACACACACACACACACACACAGTGTGAGGACGGCTGAGGGGGGCTTCACCGGGCCAAGATCAAATAGTGCTCTCAGACACAAAACATGCAGCAAGTCGCATTCCTTGCAGTTATAGAACATTCCATGCATTCAGCATCTCAGCCAATCAGACAAAAGGGGAGGAGAAGAGAGGGGCACTTCAACTCAGATTGAAGGGATGCACAGGGTTAGAGAAATACACGCAAATCATATACAGGCATATCAAATGTTCCAAAGGTTTATCTAAGCAGGTTTTACATGGGCTGGAACTGCCTGGGGGAATTAGGGTATGATGCCACACTTAATGGTACTTTATTAGGGCTGTCAAACTCCACGTGTTAATAAGGTGCTAATATTTAAATGGAACTGCTGTTTTAAAAAATGTTAACAGGTTTCAAACTACCAGGACCGAGAGCTTCATACAGCTTATCACAATCATGTATTTACATGTATTTAAATCTGACCTTTAAATCACTTGTTTGTTTTCCTGCAGCTAAATATTTACACGGGACAGATATTTCTGCATTTCCCATGACATTCATCATGCAGCCACTCTTGCTCTCGCTGGACGCTGGTGATGAAAGCGAAAAGGTGCAGTGGAAACTGAGTTCACATCATGTAAATAATGTGGTTTTCAGGTTTAGGATCCTTAGGTCCGGGTGTTTGCACAATTATAATAATGTTACTGAATTACTGAATGTAATAAATAAATTTTGATTAGGCTCTATTTGTCCACTCATTATGCAACAGTTTTTAAATAAGGGTCCAAATTAAGCACATCGCCAGTCCGGGGTGTTTTTGTGACCCCCCTAAACCTTGTTAAGGATAAGCGGTTCAGATAACAGATGCACAGATAATGTACATTATTACCGTAATTAACTGTGTTGAATGATTTCAATTGTTTGACAGCCCTTTTATACAAGCTCTTAAGAATTTCCTCTTCAGTGTACAGGTGAATATGATATGTAATTCACACAAATTTGTGGGAAAAAAAAAAAACAAAAACTCACAGCACTGAAAATAAAACCTAAATAAAGACATGCTGCTCTGGTAAGTACTGTAGCTGGAGGTTATACACAGTTAAATCACTTTTGCTAAGATGGATCATGACAAATCACATTAAGATCAAATAAATAGTATCATGCAGAATGCGTAACTCAAACTCAGCTATGTTAGTGCAGGCACTTTTTATTAATTAGTACGTTTATTTAAATGACCCGGAGTAGCAAAAGTGATCGCAGTCGCACTCTCAAACAGCTGTTTGTCAGAGCGGGAGGATCAGTCAAATAAACAAAAAAGAGAAATAATAAAGGAAGGAAATGTGAGGAGGCAGCTGAAATTAAAGATGAGAAGGGAGGAGTGCGTGTGAGCAAGGAGGCAATGGGGCCAAAGGTCAGGTCACCAAACTTACCCCAAACTCCTCCACTTCTTCTTCCTGTAAGGGAGAGCCATGAACAGTGACGTGTGGGTGCGGAGCAAAGAGGGAGGGGAGAGAGAGGTATACAGAGAGAGCGAGAGAGAGAGAGAGAGAGAGAGAGACAGAAGGGAGGGGTCAGGTAGGAGTGTGTGAGAGAGGAAAGCAAAGAGAAAGAGAGAGAGGGAGACATGCTTAGATGACGAGGAAAAAGACAAAGAGTACCAAGGTGAGCAGAACCAGAGGCCCACAGACAGACAATTATTCCAGCATGATACACATACACTGATTCGCATTGAACACACATATTTGCAGCCAATAGGAAACCACAAGTGAAAGCCTGTGTGTTTGTGTGTGTGTGTGTGTGTTTTCGCGTAAACGTGTGGCGCCGTGGCTCAATACAGCTGTGAAGTGCCTGGGAAGCTCTTCGGTGGTGTACAGGCTTCAGCCTGGAGAGTGGACAGAACTGCACACGACAGGAGACCCCGGAGACGAGGCTCTGTTTGGACACTCACCTGGTGCGGAACATCAGTGCAGGGTCCATGTTCACTGCGGCCATCCTGCCCACGTGTCTGATCTCCTTAGCAATCATACGCAGCTTCTCAAAGTTCACCAGGCCGTCCACCTTCGAATCATTGCCTGCAGGAAAGAGGAGAGGCAGGTGTTAAAAAAAACCCAAAACCACAAGACAAAAGGAACAAGTGTCACATACTGTTTACATCCAGGAAAAATGTAACCTGAAGTCTGTTAGTATATGGTTAAAGACAACAGGATCTGTTTTTACAAACGACCACAAGCTGCACTAGTTTGTTACGTCTTATAAGCTTATAATTAGAGAACACGACTGTTTTTAGCTATGCAATGTACCTCTGTCCGTACTCAGTATAATCAATTAATCAAAAAACAAGATGTTAATATGGAGAGGCAACATAAGCAGCATAGATGATAACTTAAAAAGCCTAAAAGTAAGTGGAATAGTGAAGTCAAGCCCCCATAAGTAAAGGTGCCTCTCTCACCCTCATGGAGGAAGGTCAGGTCTTTCTTGATGACGGGAAAGAGAGGGATGATTGGTGGCTGTAGGTTCTGGCTGTTGAGTACGTTTCTGTACTTGGCCATGTTTCTGGATGGGTCGAAGAGGTCCTGCAAGTCACTGAAGAGCTTCTCATACTTACTGGGAAGTTTCTCCCATGTACCTCGTAACCTGGATACAGGCGCCAGATTCAAACCACTGCAAAAACACAGAGAAAGACACTTAGTAACACATCAGATACACGAACACTGAGCTTTCCTGCGCCACAATGGTTAACATGAGACAAACAGTCACCAATAAAATAGTACAAGCTCCTGAACACTCCAAATGCACCTGATCACTCTGTATATGGGATTATTTATATTACAACTGGCACATCCTTTGATTTAAGACTCCCTGATTCCAGATGTAGATGTTTTGGGAGCTTCCAAACTCCCCCCTCACCTGATAATGGCGAACATGGAGTTGAAGTTTTTGCACTCGCGGCAGTGCAGGGCAATTTTGACGAAGTGCTTGATGATCTTCATGCGCTTAAGCTGGTTGGGTTCTCGGACCACTTCAGTGGCCACCCAGAAGGTCTCGCGGTTGATGGCCTCCTCGAAGAGCTTGAGGCTGGAGGGTCCGGAGGATCGCGAACGCAGCTTGAACAGGTCATCGATGTATTCGGTGGGCTCGATGGCGCAGAAGAGTTCGAAGGCACGCATGGACAGCTGCGTGGCCACCTCCACCGTGCTGAGCTGCAGTAGACTGATCTGACTTTCTCTCAGGAGCTCCTGAGCGTCCTCGTCTGAACACAGCGTCTCTGTTTCCATGTTGCTCTTCAGATAGTACCTGAGGACCAGATTTCACACACAGGCTCGAAGGGAGAGGACAGGGTGGGCTATAAACAACTAACTGCAGATAATGAAAAAAAAACTATAAAGATTTTGGGAACGCTTTTTTAAGGAACATACAGAGGGTTAACTAAGAAATTATTTATTAAATAAAGATACTTTAGATACTTCTTAAGGGTGGATTCACTGCACATTAAGCATTATTTCTAATAAGCAGTATTAAATTATATTTTGTAGTACATATACAATATTGTGTAATAGTCTTGGTCATCCCTGTTTTCTTTATATTGTGTTTTGAATCACCTTTTTGGTGCAAAAGTACTATTTTATGCTTGTCCAACTGGCTCACAGTAGTTACAAAGCAGAAAAATCCATCACTTTCTGAGTGACTGAGTAAAATGTGCTATTTTCAGGCAGTACCTGCCGCTGAGCTGGATCCTGTCTGCCAGTTTGGAGAGCTGCTCTGGCAGCCGGCGCTGTTTAATCACGCCCTCGGGTGTGACGGACACCTCACACAGCGAATAGGCTTCAGGGGCGGCGGTCAAGGCAAATTCCCGAATGGCCTGAGCCACGACCTCCTTGGCTGTGGTGTCCTTCCCGATCATGATATAACGGCTCTGCTGATCAGCCTTAAACACCCGCAGCACCTGATCCGACATGTCTGAGGAGGAGAACGGGAACCAATCAGAACCGGTAAAGCTACAAACAGCAGTTAGCAGTGACCGGCACCACCACCCAACTCTCATCTGAATTATAATGCAAGGAGTTAAAAGACCTCAATCTTTAATCTCAGGACAAAACACCAGTAAATAAAGAAAAGGGCCTTTATCATGACATGTTCTCAAAATGCAAGATAGCTCGAATTTTCAACTACTTTCAATTTTAAAAACGATTAAACAGTTTGAACTATGAGCTTTTCTATCGACAGCGATGGCATGCAGTTTCACCCTGAAACACACAGCGAGAGTTGCGTCAGAATATGTTCAGTGAATGTAATCATATAAAGCCTGTTTTTGAGTGCTGAGAATCAATTAGGAAATAAAGGAGGCTCTGTAAGAGTCATGGATGATTTAACCAAATCAATAAACCTCTAAAAGGAGGCACAAACACCTGAATCAATAGGCTGGATGAGGCTTTAACTACTGACCACAACATTAACATGTCTGGTGCTAAGATTAAAGCAACAGTCCACTTGAAAAGCACCACCAATAATTGATGAAAGCTTGCAGGGACCATTTGGCGTGACGCATAATGGCAATTAGTCCTCATAGATTCTCAACAGCATTAGCATTTTTTCCTTTAAGTATCCTTTTTGAAGCAGTTTGGTGTTACCAAATTTATGTAAGATAAGACAGCAAAACCAACACCATTAAAGTATAAGCAGTCAATGTCCCATGAGAAAACCATTAAAAGTAAAAGCATGATTTCCAAAGAGGTCGCGGGAGGGCGGAAGTTTGTATACTCACTTGTGCGGACGGCCTCTGAAAGAGATTTAGGACACTGTGAGCTCAACAGATGTAAAGCCCATTATGTAAAAACATTGGAAGATCGTAAGAATGGAGCTCCTGACACTGTTAAATGCATTTCTTCTAAAAAAAAAACACCTGCAAGCTGATGTGTTTTGCACTGTCCACCCCTACAAGTTAAATTTCCATAAGGGTCCCTCCTTCCTTCACACTCCATCCAGAGCCAACAGTGTAAAAGGCATTACAGACTTACCGGGCTGGTTATTGAAGTCCAGTATGCGATGGTGAGACTGCAGCAGGTCAGGGTTGCTGGACGATAAGTTTCCGCTGACCGGCAGAGCAGGAGGAATCTGCTTAGACTGCTTCAGGCCCACAATGCTGTCATCTTGAGACTGACCCACACCGACATCACTACAAAGCACAATAACAGTTGCACAAGTACATTAATGTCATGCTCTTCTTCTTACTGAGAATCATTACATACTATAAATACCATTATAACTTTATCATAATACATAAATCTCAGATCTCACACTGAGTTTGATTCAAAAGTACTTACAGGTTTAATTTAATGATTTTGGCATGACACAGAACAAAGTGTACAGTTGTGGATTACATACAATACAAATAACAAACCACTTTCTGAAAAGCATCTCTACACTCTTAAAAAATAAGATTGCAACAAAAAGCCCTGAGCATGAAGACACAAAAGAACTCACTTGTAAGGCTTGGGTGGTAGAATACTGGTGAGGGTCTTGTCAAAGATCTTCTTTAGCTTGTTCCTGCCACCCACAGTGTTGGCCTTGGCCTTCTTGCTGGCTTTCTCCAGACTCATCACCTGCTCAACATCCACAGCCAGGTCTGGGATGGAGTAACGGCTAGCCTTCTTGATGTCCCCAATCTTGGGGATGTGTGGCGCGCCGTTCTTCCTGTCTAGTTCCTCTTCATGGTCATGCTCCTGTTCATGCTCAGGCCGAGCCAGAAGCTCCTTAAACACTGAAGAAGAGACGGTCATGGTTTAGACTCAGAGACTGATACTGGGGCAGTTTTTTCTGACTCGAACTCAACCTGATCTTGGACCTTGAGCTGTTTCAGTCTTCTGAGTCTAACTATGAGCCTTGTCTTGAGTTTTGATACTTCTACAGGTTACATTTTTAAAATCCTTTTTGGACACAGTGTACGTATATATGTGACTTACCAAGGAGATTTGTTTTCACAGTAATGGACAGGTGTGTATTATTCTTCAGAATCTCATTGGCTTTAGACAGCTGCACGTTCTCAAAGTTCTGCCCATTCACCTCCAGGATCTGAAAAATACAGAGAGAAACAAACCAACATTAAAAACACAGGTTGAGAAGCTTAGACAGATAAACTATAAACAGAAAAAATAACTACCTAGATATTAGTATGTGCTATTTAATATGCAGAAAAAAATAACTACCTAGGTATTAGTATATGCAAATCTATCCTGCAGGCTGTAAGACACTCTCTGAATATGCAGGTTGTTGTTTGGGTTATAGCAACAAAGACTCAGACACGTTCATTCACACAAACAGCTGAAGAACCTCATTCATTATCACATTCAGCTCACAACTCTAGTTCCAGAATAAGTCATGGGTTTTACTTTTAGAACAGTGGGATTATTTTGTCAGGAAATGGAACTGCTTCACATTACAGTCCATGCTTAATTCAATGTTTACAATTCAAAATATATAACTAGCCTCAGTGGGTAAAATAGCTTCTGCTCCACATCGATACCACAGGGGGTTGGTATTTTAGGTAAGGGTGTATCAGCTCTTCTTCTGATAATGTCAATGCAAGGTATTAGAGCATTTACAAGAACCCCAACTGGGTTTAACTCAAGAGTTCTGCAGTGTGGTACCTGATCTCCACGTTTGAGGCCTGCCTCGGCAGCTTTGCTGCCTGCCTCCACGTGATCAATGAAGATGCGGAAGCCCTTCTCGGAGCCGCCCAGCAGAGAGAAGGCCAGCGGGGCTTCCCGTGATGGCTTGGTCAGGGTCACCACTCGCAGCTTGGCTTTGGCAGCACATGCTATATTTAACAGTCTTAAGTGCCCACACATTTTCTGTTTTGTAGTAGAAGAGACAGGAGAGAGTTAGGAAATGCTCTAAAGCAACAACACACACGAAAAGGCACCAGAAGAAAAAAATAACTGAGCACGTTTGAGGGCCACTGACCTCTCTCTCCAGATTGTTCTCAAACTCCTCGA
The DNA here is from genome assembly GCA_037974365.1 of Hydrocynus forskahlii. Classification (NCBI taxonomy): domain Eukaryota; kingdom Metazoa; phylum Chordata; class Actinopteri; order Characiformes; family Alestidae; genus Hydrocynus; species Hydrocynus forskahlii. Next base: position 12,017,342 of record JBBPCX010000032.1, on the reverse strand, counting down.
GAAAGTGTGTCATTTCGGGGTCACCCTCAAAGTCGTTGAAGTGATTGTTCACCCACAGCAAGACTACCCGTGTAACCTGGGAAGAGAAGCATTTGCACGCATTACTCACCAGCACAGGTGGCACTTGCGCTTGTGTGTGAGTGTGTGAGTGTATGTGAGTATGTGAGTGTGTGCGAGTGTGTGTGTGTGTACCTTGTCCCTGAGGCTGGGGTCGTGGAACCACTCCAGCAGTTTCTTGCCCACCACCATGGGGCTGGAGAGGAAGGTGCGATAGGTGAGCAGAAAGTCCTCGATGTAGGTGGGGTCCACCACCGAGTGCTCCTCTACTAGGTGCATGGTCAAACGCTCTGTTGTGCCCTGCAATACAAAGGGGAGTGTGAGATCTATTTTAAGGAAAAGTCTGAGGAAAATTCAACCGTACCTTCACTGTGTCATCCTCCAGCCAAGACGTGTGTGATGTGCAAAGTGTGCTGCTTTAAAATCAGACTCCTTAATGACTCTTTAGTGACATTAGCTTTGTAGCCCTTGTTCAAAACTAAAGAAGCAAAATTCAGAAACCAAACATGCCTTGAAGGTATTTACATTAACAGTGTATAAATTACTTTTTCTGTAAATAGTTAATGGCTTTTACATGCTGTGTAATCCACTATACAATGTGCAAACCCCATTCCCTTATACACTACTCAGTGCAAATATGCTGAGAAGGCAAATTAAGGAAGAGGAATTAGCCAGCAGTTTGAGAGTTTCATTGTCACTGGGCAACTTTTTGCCCCTGCACCAATCACCAAGGTGTCTGTGCTCATTAGAGTTATTTCCTATGCAGCCAGAAAGAAGCTTCCACTGTGCTCCGTTCAGCAAATTTTCCTGTTCAACAATCAATTAGAGGACACGTTCAATACACAGGCCTGTATTTCAGTTCAAACGCCATGTCAATCGTGGGTGTAAGCACCGGATCCCTGGGCTTAAGGAAGCTATCAGGGGACTTTAGGGGTTTCAGAAACAAATCCTCCTCATTATGGCAAGTAACACCTTCAGTGCCATCTGTTAAAAGTGAAGTGCTGGTCTAAGAACACGATAAACTCAGATGCCTCCATTTTACAGGCCAAAAAAGAACACAGAATTTCTCAATGTGAGACGCCCCAAAAGCTCAGTCTTGCTTGGTTCTGGTGTGCGTGTGTTTTTTATCCCTCACCTTTATGACAATGTGTCCTTTTCTGGTGCCAGTGCGGTCCAGCTCACGATGTTCCTTTACCATGACAATTTCACCCTCCTCCTCCACCTTCTGCATGTTCTTCTCCACTTGGTTGAGGATGCAGCAGTAATCCTGCTGTGCTATACAGACAAACTGAGAGAGAGAGAAAGACAGTGACAGAGAGAGAGAGAAAGAGAAAGAGAGAAAAAGAGAGAGAGAGAGAGAGAGAAAGAGAGGGGGGGAGCAAAAGAGAGAGAGAGCGAGAGAGAGAGCGAGAGAGAGAGAGAGAGAGAGAGAGAGAGAGAGAGAGAGAGAGAGAGAACGAGAAAGAGACAGACAGAGACAGAGTGAGAGAGAGACGGAGAAAGAAAGAGACAGAGAGAGACAGAGCAAGAGAGACAGACAGATAAGAAAAGAGAAAACAGAAGTAAAGAGAAGATAGGAAAAATGAAGAGAAGAGAGAAAGAGGGAGATAGAAAGAGAATAAAAAAGAAAATGTTAGTATTACAAAGCAAATTGTCAGACAGGTAAGGTGTAATCCTTAGACTAACCAGTTTCTGTCCTTAAACCTGATTTATTTCCAGCTTGGCCAGGATTTGAGGCAAATTGAAATCGCTGCATTAGGCTCCTAATATGTCCTTTGAAATGCACTAATTAGAGTGGTGAATTGAAAGGCAGCCAAAGTTTTCTTCATTGCCAAATTTGAGCTAATCACTCCTATTATGCTCAGACTCATGTGGGCTGGACTACATCATTTCGGCAGTAAACACCATAAATGAATCCCATCTAACAGCTAAACAGGATTGGACAGAAGACAATAGAGAATCCTTTGGGCTGCCTCCCCAAAAAACTCCAATGGACCAAGACAACAGAGGGATTTCAGACATTTTTCATTTTTGCACCAAAATTAGATGCACCCAATCAATATACTGGATACACAACAATTCTACCCTCAATAACTGGTTGTCAGCTGGAAATAACAGACACACATTTCAAACTATTTCTGGTACCGCTTTACAATAAAACCACTCTTATTAAGAGTTTAAAATGACTTATAATCTGGATGTAGACAACTTTGTTAACATACTACTATATTAAAACCCAGATCTTACCAAATAGTGAGCCTTCACCATTGTATGACAACTGTTATAACTTGTTTATAACTGCTAACTAATGATTTATAAAGAGTCTACAACCTAATTAGCAACCTGATTATCCACTATTTTTAAATAGTCTTATTGTAAAGTGGTACCCTATTTTTTCACCTTTATTGTAAAATGATGCAGGTTATTATCTAGTAGAGCACTTTGTCCTCTGTAGTAAATTTGTGATATTGTATGCAAAAATCCATAACCTGATCCCACTCCCTGGCCATCTCTGATTGATGATAGTCTTGTAAGAGGTCAGCCTATCTAAAACTGGCCCTTTTTTGCATGACACATATGCAGCCTGACAAAAAGCCGACCCACCTGACAGTCGTCCACCTTGGTCTTCATGACTCCCTTCATGTACTCCTTCTCCATAGTAGGAGACACTCCAAAGCTGTTCCCCATGCAGAGGATTTCCGTGCGGCCCTCTGTGTAGGTAACCTCCACCGAGCCATTCAAAATGACAGACCAGGAGTCCAGCTGCAGCACAAACAAACACAGGTAACACACACTGCTTAGAGATGCCAAATCAGGTCAGATAATCTTTTTCACAGGCATAAAACAACCAAGCGTTTACTGTTCAAAAACAGTACTGTTTAGGTAGTAGACGTAGTATTCTCCAGTGCATTCTGGCCTGGTGACAGTGTTGCTGATGTTCTTGATCTACTGTGCTGTATTACCATTTTAAATGTTTTGGTTTGAGATTTTACATTTTTTCCTGGCATTCTTTAGCCATGCGATGAAAACCTAACCCAGCTAACTTGTTAGCGATGGCCTGGTACACGAATTTCTCACAGCATTAAAAACTCCTACTGAAATTTATGTTCAACCCATGTAGAAAGTAGTGCTAGTATCTCCACTGTTGATTCTTGTATAAACAAATAAATAAATAAATGATTCTATCCAAGTCTGTCGACCAATCAGAAAGCAGTGACGCATACAGCTCTGCTGCAGCCCGGTTACGGCCCTGCTGTCGAGAAACTCGAGTTCGGGTCACTTTATTTTTAATTAAAAAAAACAGTCGTTTGAGGTATGGCATGGTCACTTGTGTCAGTGGAAAAGCCCTATTTAAGAGTCTATGGACATTCTGAATAATTTGTGTGTTTAGAATAAATTAAATAAAATCAACTCCACGAGAACACTACTTAGTGATTTAATCCCATCAGTAAAATAAAAAATAATGCAAAACTGCACTAATCATACCAGTTTATATGTACAATTTAATGACAGATGTCATTCATGCATTAAAAAGATTAAATATATGTGCATTAATTGTTTATTTCTGATGCTGGTACAGAGGAATCATTTGATCATGAGATGTATGTTACTGCGGCCCCAGAACTACACCTGTATCGATTAACCATGTTAAATTCTTGCATTCTACAGGAAATGAAAAATTAATATTGTAAGGCTTACATTTAAATTTTAATTGCATTACGGCGGAAGAATAATGCATTACACTGTTTAAGGTCCTCAGCAGGGACATGTAAAGCTCTTAGTAACCATTTTGTGAAACAAAAAACATCAATCTTCTGCCAAATTTAGAAGCAGTTTAAAGCGTCATTGCATTACAGAGGGTCCTTTAATGGGGTATTCCTGACATATGGAGAACATGCTTTTGTCTTCCCATTGACTGTCGTTTCCACAGAACTGGCCAGGCTCTAAGGCCTTTCCTTGACCCATTTGTCCGGATGCATTAAGGAGGAAAATGGCTCTCGCTGGCATGTCTATACTCGGATAAGGAGATAAGTGATCCCCATTCCCCCTCCCTTAGGCCTACTACGATTGCAGGCCGATGAAGGCTGGCATTCATTCAGGTCTAATAGGCCGGAATCTGAATGGAGAGGCCTGTGTGTGGAGATGGGTGGTGCTAAACACAAGCAAGGAAAATAAATGGACTTTTGACAAATAGTCACCCGGATAAATGATTGCTGAGTACATTTCAGGAGAAAAGGAGCAGGCTGAGGTTTTAACAGAACCCAGCAAAACATTAAAATACAAAATAAAAAAAGAGGGGAGGCTTTGTTCTTTTCTGAGGCTCAATCTTCTTACACAATCTTCTGCTTTCTATAAGCCTGCCCATCAATATCAGATCTGCACCAGCTGCAGCTTTTGACTTCTTCTATTCTTATATTTGATTTTATTCTATTTCATTTTTCATTCTATTCCTGTAAAGAACATTGAACAACCTTTGTGTCTCATAATGGCCATATAAATACACGTGACTTGACTTTTCCAACCTCTCTTTTTCCTTTGGAAATAAAGAGGCTGTTTCTTTCACTATGGCTATAAGAGAGATGTTTGTAAATGACTGTTCCGGTGGAATGTTCAAACAAATCTACCTCTGTGGACACTTAGTCCAACTCTGTTAGCCGTAGATGCCTTATCTGTCAATAATCTTGTTCATCCAGGCCCACGCTTGTTATTTAACCCCATAAAGACTCTCTCTTCTTTCTCGCTGGGTCGACCTGAGGACGATTGGTTCTTCTTTTGAGTCTTGGTTCCTCCTGAGGTTTCTTCCTCCAGCCGAGGGAGTTTTTCCTCGCCTCTGTCGCCTCTGGCTTACTCACTAGGGGCTCGGACCTGTATTCTGTTACGCTGCTTTGTGACAACTTGGTTGTAAAAAGCGCTATATAAATAAAATTGAACTGAATTGAATTGAATGTCTTGTATTCTAACTTGCTCAAAAATGAATCTGGCTTTGGAGAGCTTGCAGGGGACAGCATACATGTTTAACCTGTCATGGCCTCACTTCCATATTCCTATACTTTGCTACAAACTGTCTGTAACAACATTCTGTATCACTTCATCATCACTCTGTACCACACTACCAGTCAAAGGTTTTTATACATCACGGGTTTTTACCACTTATCCATTTATTTCATAAACTGCAAGCCTCTCATTAACTGTTTCAGCACTTAATAGCTTGTTAAATATCTAACTATATTTAACAGAATTATATTTGGAGGCTTTTTATAGGTCGGTATTTTCTGGCTAATAAAGGAACTCAAATGGTAAAAATACTATACATTTATTTGTTAGCAAAGAATATTGAGTGCATTTGTAGTAAATATTAAGTGAGTAACATGCAAATGTAGAAAATCTCAGAGTGTGCAAAACGTTTGACTGGTAGTGTAAATGCAGTCATTCTTTGGACATCACTACTTTGCATCTCAGGTTCCCATATATGTACCGCATGAGGATAGAACGGTACATTTTGAAAATTGACAATGTTTGCAGTCTATGAAACATTATTTTATTTAGAAAGGAAAGGAAAATTCAGAGTGCTCCTACTGAAACACATATCAAACACAGACGTGACTGACCTCTTCGCCGTCATTAAGGACGATGGTGCCAGCCCGCTCCACCACGGCGAACACCATGACAGCACACAGCTCCCTCCTGACAGACATGGTCATGTTGGCAAAGGCAGGCAGCTGGTGCATAAACTCCAGGAGTTGCTCTGTGGATGAGAGCAATAAAGAAAACATAAGAAGGACATATTAGACAAAACCAAGACAGAGAGACACAGAGAGAGATATACAGACAGAGAGAGAGAGAGAAAGAGAGAAAGGTTCAGACTGAGAGCGAGAGAGAGAGAGGGTCAGAGAGAGAAACAGAGAGAGACAGACAGAGTGAGACAGAGAGATAAAGAGACAGAAAGGAAGAGACAGACAGAGAGAGAGAGTGGGAGAGAGAGAAAGAGAGTGAGAAAGACAGATAAAGAGACAGAGATTCAGAAAGACAGAGAGAGAAAGAGAGGCAGCAGACACAGCAAGACATAAATGAAGAGACAGAAAGAAAAGAGAGATACAGAAAGAAAGAGAGATAGAGAGAAAGAGAGAGAGAGACAGAGAGAGAAAGAGAGAGAGACAGAGAGAGACGGGATGGAGAGATAGACAGAGGAAAAAAGGAGGGAGAGACAGGGAGAGAGAGGGAGAGAGAGGGGGGGGAGTGGGCCACTTGGCACTCCTTCACTCAGATCTGCTCTTGCAGGCGGCAGTCTGATCAGCACGAGACTCGGCAAGAACACAGAGAGGCTCTTTCCACTGCCACGAAAATAACAGCAAAACATCAAATGCCTCTGCGCCGACGGCAACGCGAGCTCTGAGGAGGGCTAATACTATGCAGGCCGGACGGAGCAGTAGAGAATTTAGAGTGAGGTGTGTTTCATCTAGGTCTTTTTGTGTCAGGAGGCAAAGCTTCTGTGTTTGCTACCGTAACCAGAGACTGACTGAATCCCCCACAGAAAACAACTGGAAGAAGGAAATAAATAAATATAGATGACTTCACTGACAATCAGTGTTAACGGCACTCGCAGTGGGATGGTCATTTTCCTCTGCTGCTTGGCACATCCAATAAATCAAAACTGGCTTGGACTGGTGTGTCACAGAGCTGGCAGGGCCCGAAGCGGCCCAGCTGACTGTGTGTGTGTGTGTGTGTGTGTGTGTGTGTGTGTGTGTGTGTGTGTGTGTGTGTGTGTGTGTGTGTGTGTG
>JBBPCX010000032.1:11975304-11994554 GCA_037974365.1 Hydrocynus forskahlii | reverse complement strand
TAAGACAACATGCATAAAGAGGATGATGTGGACAAAATACTCATTTGCCTAATAATTCTGCACTCCCTGTATATGCAAAAGCCTGAACACCCCAGGGTTACTGACTTGTTTTGGTTGATGCAACATGTTAAATTCAGCAAATAAACAGTAATCGTGTAAAAGAAATGTTCAAATGTGTGTTCTGTGAATGGACAAGGATGTGTTCTTGATTCCACTTAGAAGACCAACTAAAAGTTCTAATTTGATACAATACTTTTGCACAGAACCGGAACTGAAAAATGGTAAAAAACTTTTTGTTTCCAACCATCACTTTATCAGAATAGTGCACACTTATGTATCTATCCTTTTCAACCAGTTTGAAGAAAATAAAAGTCAGAAATAGCAGCATAATAACTGATGATTATCGGTTATTATGCTTGGACAATGGACCACGAAAATTGTCGGAACAGTTTTTTCAAACTAATCTGAAGCAACAGCCCAATGACTTCTTAGTGCATTTAAAAGTACAGTAACCCCCGGCTTTAACGCGGATCAGCAGTCGTGGTTTCAGTCCATCACGGATTTTCAAACCTTACACCTCTTAGTACAGCTTAGTACGTTTGGGCCTCATGCGCCACGCGGCCCAGACATCAGTCGCCTGTACTTAGAGGTGGGAGGTTTGAAAGTAGCCAATCCGAGAATGTTATTTATTTCTCCTTGCTGCTGATTGGCTGCTGCCCTATAGTATCTGTTTTATTGAACCAAAAGTTAACACTAGGGCAGATAGTATTTTTCTCGAATGGCTGACACAAAAACAGTCAGTAAAACAAGACAGTCCCTACTGACCTTCCCATCGTGGATCCTTGTCTCGGGGGTAGACTGTATAATGGGATGTAATTCGGGGCGTGACAGCCGAGGCACAGCGCCTTGTGTACACCTGTGGAGCCACATGTTCTGTCTGAACAGCCTTCAGTGCACGTATACACCGCCGCACTGTAAAAAAGAGGCAGGTGTTACTCAGGAGGAAATCTGACTGGAAGGAAAGCAATAACCCAGATAAGCAACACAACATGACTGTCAGGAGGGTAAACATGTCAGGTAGCTCATGTCACTGTCTCCAGTGCAACAAGTCCAATGGCTTGTTTGCTTGTTCTATTTGATGTTTGCACAGCTGTTTGTGTGTTCTTGGTCTCAAAGCAAGGGTTGCAGCAGTGTTTTCACTCTGTGTGTAAAGAGCCAAGTGTCTCACATTCAGGCCAAAGACACAAAGCCAACAGAATTCCAGAAATGAACGAAGACCATTACAGAAAGTACTATGGGGGTGTTTTTTCTGAAAGTCAGGAATCCCAAACTCTCCAACCACCAACACATTACTGGTATTCATTTTAATGTTAAGAACACCAATCTCATACTTGTAGGGTCTAATTCAAAAAGGCTAAAACATCATAATGGACAGGTGAAGCTAGGGTTCTGCTGTAGGCCGAACTACCTTATACCTTCAAAAGGGTTCGTTTTAATGACATCACCAAAACAGAGCTCAAAATGTTTTCTGAAGCTAAATCACATATTATTCACATGTCTGGGTGAACTGGTGTGTAAATGTTAGGTTTTGAGACTTTAACAGCTTTTACTGCAAAATAACTCAGAAAATGTTTTCCCAATATAAAATTGGGAATACGGTAAACTGTGATAAAAGGCAATTAAATGTTTTTATATCAGGACATAACACAACTGTAATAATCCAGTAACAGCTGTTTGGGTAAAACTCCAGATGTTACACTCACCTACCATTACAAATCACTCCTTAAAATCAGTTAAATATGTTTGAAAAGCCTATAGCAATTCCCATTCCCACTAGAACACACACCATCTCTTTCATTTTTTTTAAATTCCACTCCAATTTGGAGACCACAGTGTATCAGCTTCTTCATTTGTTGTACTGAAGAAGGGGTTTAGAGTATATGCTTGTTCCCAGTGTGGTTCCCACATTGCGGTGACCTGTGCTCCTTCACCCAGAGCCGAAGCTTCCAACTGTCCCCAGGCGTATTCCAGCAGTTGTCTTTCTTGGACCTCCTCCACATTGTACTTGGACAGGCTCTCTTTTGTGATCCATTTCAGTGCTTGCCGGACATCACTGGGAGGCAGTTTCCTCATGGACTCGATAATCTGTACTTTCTTCTCCTAACCCCTTACGCCCTAAGGATTATATGGGTCCAGTTTCTCACTCAGTAAATAAATGTCATAAATTTCATAGCAATTACTGAACAGTGCTTAGCACTTGCTGAATAATCAGTCTTAAAATTACAGTTCAGTAGCGAGTAGTTCTGAATGACCACTGGCTTATGTCCTGATAGTCTTCAAACATTCAAGGATTTTCAAGGATGTCACCCCCCTCAAGATTAACCAGACAGTGGAAATGAGTAGAGTGGTCTTCTGGAATCTTCCTGAAGTAAAAGTGTTTTGCATCATGAAATAATGACTCAGGTAGAGTGAACTCTAAAGAACTTGAGTAAAAAAAAAAGAAGCCCACTGCTCTACAGCAGAACGAGTGCATTCAACATCCATCAGCGTGAGAACTGAGGTTTGTTAGACTCTATTCTTCAGCTTTTGGGATACTTTTAGTCTAAAATTATGTTAAAGCCCATTTGCCCAGGAACCACAAAGCAGTTTAAAGAGCTGAGTTTAAAGAGTTTCTCTTCCTTTGGCTTGATCACTAGGGGCCTGGGTTCGGGTTCTGGGGCTCCCTTCTGACAAAATTAGCTGTTTAAAAAAACACTGAGGTGTCCTTGAGTAAAAAACCGTCCACGCACACTGCTCCCCGGGCGCTGTGTTCCTGGCTGCCGGCTGCTTCATTTGGTGAATGGGTTAAATACACATAATTTTTCACTGTTTGCACGGTGTTGTGGTGTCTTCACGTGTGATAAAAATGGCAACTTTATACTTTATCTACTCAAATAAAAACATCAGCATTTGAGTAAACTACAGTAAATTACAACACACCCATCTGGGCCAGCCATGAGTGGCTCCTGCCCTCATTCAAAAAGCATCCTAGAATAAAACACCCCTAACTGGAGACAGGAAGATAACCTGAATCAGCATGTATATTCAAATGTTTTTGTTTTCAAGCTCAAAATGTTTTTTTGCAGCTACATTAACATACTACATTCACATTAGTGGATGAACTAGTGTATGAATGGCTGGTTTCAACTAGTGTATGAAACAGTATATGCACAGAACAACTTCTTTTATTGGAAAACAACTAAGAAAATATGGGTGCTCATGATATATACTTCAAGGTTGTGAATACTATAAACCATGATACAGCAGATTGCAACCCTGCTTTCAGCTGCAATACTTTTCCTCTATTTTGCATCATATATTTGCATCATATATTGATCATTTTGCTGTCTAAGACATTCTCAGTCACTCACACCCAGATATGGTTGCTGTGCTGATATATTCAAACCCTGCCTTTCCACTGATCCAAGCAGATAAATACTTAAAAATGATCATGTGGGAGCCAATAAGGACCTCTGAGCAGCTGTAGAAGCTTGCTGAGGGTCTAAAGGCCAGGTAAAATGGGTTAAAAGCAGGCAAAGTCAGTTCATTTCAAAGCCTGGGACTGGATGAACTTTGCCCTACTTCTCCTCTGTTGCATGACCCTCATTTACTCAGATGGACTCACCTCTGAGAAAATAAAGACACTCGAACAAACCAGACAGGGACAAAAACACAAGGTAATACACAAATACGTAAAATAGCAAACATGAACCATGTTTTGCAAAAGTGGGAGATGTTAAAAAGCCGAATTTGAGCTTTCCATGAGTAAAGTCCATACCTTGAAGAGAGTATCTGCTGGAGGGAAACATCTCTAAACCAGGCAGAGCTGACCAGCTGGCCAACCTCCTAAACGTCTAAATATCTTCGTTTTGGGGCTGTTCCCAGCTCTGTCTGTTTCTTGAGCTTTTTAAGAAGGTTTTTAGCACCAAAAACCTTCAGGTTACATCACCCTGCGTCACCAAAATAACTCTTCTTCTCTCCAGATACGTAATAGCTCAAACACCCACTATCGCCACCTACTGAATGGATCATACGGGTAACTCTCGCTGCACACTAAGGAGGCGTCTCAAATTGCTCCTTGCTCCCTACCTAGTGCACCAAAAAGGATTCAAATTCTAGGCCCCTGCACCCAAAAATGACATAAAATTCTTACATATGGTCATTTGGGATTCAGACACATGTGAGAAATAGTATATTGTAGGATTGCACATGCCAATTTTCACAAGAAAGTGCAATAAATAGGGAGTAAGGAGTTTGAGATGTGTCTGTTCCCAGCGTTCGTATATATATAGCATAGTGCAGATTTTTATTGGATTTATTTAGATTCTATATTTTATATTGTTTTTGTATCTGTGTCTCTGTTTAACTTTGCAGTCATAACACACAATAAAGTTTTCTGATTCTGATTCTGAGATTTACTTAGTGGAAGCACATATGGGATCCCAAAAGTCAAAAAGCATCCAGGCAGCTCTTCTAATCAGTCAGTTCAGCTACTTTGAACTGAACTTTATTCATGTCAATCAGCAAAATAGCGTACTGTGATTTACAGCACAGATTATCCTGTTCTGTTGCATTTTGCACACTGTACAGATGTTCTATTTGCAATGTTTGTAAAATTTGATGTGAGAATAAACTTTTTTCTGTATATTTTGATTATCTTAGTTTAGTCTCTCTTTAATTCTTTAGTTAATTGCTCTTTAGTTAATTTCTCTTTAATATAAATGTAAATGATCTGATAATTGCATAGTCTTACAGGTTGACTCTACATGGGGCGCTACATGTACTTGTATAACTATGTGACAAATAAAGAATCTTGAATCTTGAATGTGTCAACACAACACAAGCATTCAACTGTGCACACACAGTTTATACAATCTTCTTATTTAAAAAAAAACCCCACACATTTACAATGCATAGACTCATGGCACCTGATTGACCATTCACAAGAATAGACATGTATACCATCTAGGGGGCCCTGAAGACTGGTCTGCAAACCAATCTTCAGGGCCCCATTGTGGTATACATGTTGTACTTACGTAACTATGTATGTAACAAATGAATCTTGAATCTTGAATAACACAAGTATTCAGTTGTGCACACACAGTTTCTATAATCTCCAGTAGAACAGCACCCAACCAAAACACCTAATGCGTAAGAACAGACATGTATACCATCTATGGGGCCCTGAAGACTTTTGCGTCCCGGACAATGACCAAGACTTTTCACTCGCGCACTATTTCATAGGGGCAAACAGGCACATTTGTCCATTTTCAGAAACAAATGTATTGCAATAGAAAAGCACAATAGAAAGGATGGGGCGTATGGAGTCTAAATATATAATAGCAAGGAAACAGAGTAAATATCAATGACAAAAGAGTCAATAATTGTAATTAGATGGTTATTTAGCAGTTGAAATCTAAATAAAACTACATCTTTGCTGGCACAAGCTAACTACTGTGTATCGAAATCATCTGACACTGAAGTAAGCTGACTACACTAACGTTGTATAACACCTGCCACTCACAGTGTATCTGTGCTATAGTGACTTAACTCCCATGCTAGATGAGGCCTGCCAGTTTGTGTGGACCATTTTGGTGAGATTGCTGGTGTTTTGACTCTGTAATTCAGAAGATCTGTTGACAATCAAAGAAAAGGAACTTAATGCCAAGAGTTTTTACTGAAGGAGACACTCTAGAAATGCTGCACACAAGCTCAAATTTGTATTAATGTGTCTGTTACCTTCAGATAAAAAATATTAATGTGCAATGCTGTTAACTTGGTACTAATGTACTTCAAGAATTCCGTAAGGGGCTCTATAAAGCACACAGAGTGGATCTCTCACTCTCACACTGTTTTAAATACACGGTATCCACTTACTGTCCACTCTATTAGGCAACATTTAACCAGTTGGTCCGCCAGATGTAAAGTTAGAGATGATTGGTCATCAGTTTGTGTTGGTTGTTATCTAGTGCTTCACCAATGGTTAGTTTCTGGCCCCAGGACACTGTTGGCTGGATATTTTTGCATGGTCTACTATACACCCACACCCACACCCACACACACACCACTATGTCACTACTATGTCAGTGTCACTGCTGTGCTGATAATGATCCACCACCCAAATATGGACCGCTGTCTGTAAAATGGACAAAGTGAGGACAGTGTGGAAAGTTAGTGTAGACCATCAAAAAAGAGTGTTTTTCTCCAGGTACATTTATTTCCGCATTAATAAAATCAAAGGTAACATCCGTTTTTGTAAAGAGACACACTGTGAAAATGAACATTCCCCATCTAGTCCTTGACGACACTGAAACAATACATTTAAAATGTCACATATATCACCTACGCTCGTCCTCGCCAAACAGACGGGCTCTGAGAGAGTGGCACTAATGGTTTTTAATCAATAATTATACCATGACACTTACACAAGAGCCACGCTTCCACACACAAATCAGGTCAGAGTTAGCCAACATTAAAAGCTTTTTGCCCCAATGAGCCTCTCCATTAAAAAAAAGAGAGGCCACATCTTTGCTAATTATTACAATTCAGTGGCCGCTGCTTTTAAAGGAGGCCTTTCTGACCACTTATTCCGAATTATCAGAAGAGCTGAAAGCGTATCCACCTTGAAGAAAATAAGACCATCAAGCCATAGCGAGCATCAGTGAATATCACAGTGATCTGTCCGCTGTTACAGTGTGCAGAAAGTACAAAATCATATAATATAATGTGCCACATTTCATAATTTTTTCTTTTAATTGTATATATTATTAATCTATTTTAAAGACCTTCCTATTCATATTATGTGAAACACAAACTGTCTGTTTACTTGGTATGACAAAAGACATTACAAATAAACTAAAATGTTCTGATTTGTAGTAATAACTGACATCATTTCTTTGCCATCTGTCAAAATAGCATTACAGGACCGAAGTTGCAGGACCAAACATCCAGTTAGAATTTTTTTCTCTGTGGTATCTAGGTAGATATAGCTGAGTAAGTTTAGACTTTATGTATGAAGTCCTAATGTTTTTGAATGATAGCCAGTATTATAAGTAAGTGGCAGAGAAGTAATGCATATGCCAGCTGAGGGTGAATAAAAGCAGCAGCCTGATCAGTGGGTTTAGACAGTTTACTGACAGTAATTCTGCCAGGTCTCTTTACTGAAGGAGTCACTCTAGAAATGCAGCACACCAGGCCTTATATATTTTCGTGTCTGTTACCATCAGATAAAACATGGAATGTCCCGAAAGTCCAGAAATATTATTATGCAATGCTGTTAACTTGAGGCTAACATACTTCTAGTATCCCATAGGGGTGCTAGCAAAATTATGTGTTTTCTCTTTGTTTTTTGAGTCTGTTTTGATTTTTTTTTGTGGCCTGAAATGAGGGCCTTACTCTAAAAGTCATGGTTCACCGCTGTTCCTGTTGCTGTTTTTGTGCAGTAGTGCCTGTCCCCTCTCAAACAGTCTGAAGTCCCTAATTTTTGTCCATTTTTCTAATTTGAACTGTGTGGGGTATCGCAAACTCCACTCTAGTTAAAGTTCTTTCCTCTTATAAAGTTACCATTTAGGAGATGTGAGGTTTTCCTATGATGTCAACACAGATGGTTTGCCAGTAAATGCTTACACAGAATAAAAGACAGCTTGCATTTTAAAATGGTGTAAAATCATTTAACCAAACAAATAAATAAATAACTCTTTTTTCCAGATGCACAACTTTCTTAAGATGATGATACACATACATATATACATATACATATACACACATACACACTCACTTTTTCCTGCTGGTTCACATGACCAGTTGTTCTGTATGATGCCCATTTGACTGCAGGGGCATCACACTGTCCCTTGATAAGTAGTATGCTGGTCAGCTAATTGCACAGCGTGTTATAAAAGCAGTGTTAATCTGTAATACAGTGCGCCTGTGCTGCAGACCCTGTCCTTCTGTGCTCCACTGTGAGTCTGTTACTTTTTGTAAAGCCATTCAAGCACATGTTGCATGAAAGAGTTTCTGATAAGACTATATACACAAGAAATGTGCTTCCTCTTATGCAACCCTCTTTCGTTCCTTTAATTACGAAGCCTACTATGCAAATAATCTGTAAGAAACTAGTATTTCTTCATGATGCTTTGCTACACTGTTTTCTTGTCTAGTAACTCATAGTAAAGCAGAAAATGAACCAGCCTACGTGTCACAAAAAAATAATAAATACTGTTGTTCTGACATATTTGGAATTAGAAATTTGGAATATACACCATTCCATATTGTGTAAATTCCAAAATCTCTAATTCCACATACGTCGGACCAGCACATCCAAATATACACAATATGGAATTAATATATTCCAAAACTACAAATATATGCAATATGGAATGGCATATGCTTAAGAACATTAACAAATATAAAGAATGGTTGTTGCATGAAGCGTGAAAAGCTTATTTACGACTTTACGAATAAAAAAAATCAATTTATATTTATCCACAGAGCAGCAATCATAATTATGCGATACATTTGCATCTCATGAGATGCTGGAATTGAAACGAACAAACAGAAAACAAGAGGAATACAAAACATCTTGGCAGATTTGGATCACCCAACAATTTTACTCATTACTGACATGGACAATACATGTGGCTCAACGACAGGGAGTCAAAAGCAAGATGAATTGATGAAGCAACACTTAGCAGTCGGGGTGTTTGTTATTTAATGCTGGATCAGATTACCCTTCATCAGGTCTGTAGTCTACTTGTAAACAACCTGCCCAAAGCCCTTCCCTTCCAAAGGCTTATCCAGAAAATCAAACGAATTCAGGGTGAAGACACACATGTCCCTTGTCCTGATAGCCTTGGTATGAGTCACACATCATAGCAATACAAAGGAGGCTGCATTGTAAGAATGGGCCTGTAAGGTGGAGTAGGTGGTAGGATCCCTCTATAAAACATCACGTCCTGTTCCTGTCCTCTGCTGGCAGAAGCTGGGACGTCCCGGAAGTGCAGGACATTTCAGAAGGGTGTGCAAGGTACTCAGGTGAGGCCAGGTTTTGGCTGTTCTCCTGAAGGGGCCACATCTCCTGCCAGGTGAAGGAGGGCAGGTGGGCTGGGTGGCTACTGAGCAGTGGCCTTCGCTGCCTGTAGTTGGACCACACCTGCAGGAGGGTTTCCTTGAAGGGCCGTGTGGTGAGTGTGTAGAGAATGGGGTTTAGAGCGCTGTTTATGGGCAGGATGAAGATGACCACCCATGAGCTGATGGTTCCTGCAAGACACAGCAGAAAGCATTTTCTGTTAAGGTCTGGGCATGAATAGCGGATGCCTAGACTTATTTAGGAAGTGAAAGGTATTATAGCACTTTCTCTTGTCGTATTGGAACCCCACTGAATTAAGAAGCACAAAAACCAACATTTATAGCTAAGCTGTTTTGTGAAACATCACAAAAGAGTAGCATAAAAAGACACATTTGCTCAATCTGTCCAACAGTATGAAGACACAAAGATTATCCCTTTCCTTTGTCCCACTGCCAAAACATCATCTTTAAAATGCAGGTGTTGCCTTTTCAGATCAGGCTTCATTATGAAACTTACAGCTTTTTGAAGTTGCATACAGCACTTTTAGCTTTTGTCTCAGAACAAAAGCTAAAGAACCAGGGATGATAAATGACACAGCAAAAAATGTTCCTCCCACTGTCCTCTACCTCAGCTGACATCACAGTATTCTAATGGGCTAGATGTAATCTTGCAACAAAAACATCTGAGGACAACCATGAAAAATTATGGACTCAGGGGAGTGGAGACATGCAGGGTAGGAACAAACTGAATATGAAATTTCAGACCAACACCTTGTAAAGGCAGAGCTAAATGGTGATGGCAGTGAATGGTTTCAGATCCTCATAAAAAACTTACTAGTATGTAAAAGAATGGTTATAAAATAACACTTTATCCCTGGAGAGGACTTTTTTGAAAAATTGCTTTTTTGTAGAATTGCTTTAGTTTAGCCCCATGAGATGGAAAAGTTTCTAATGATCAATAATAAGTGACTATTCTTCATTTGTGAATTCTTGGAAATGTCTCAGAAGCATTTTGGTAGGCTGGCCACTCCTGGGAAGATTAGCCACTGTTCCATGTATTTTATATTTGAACAAAATGGCTCACACTGTTGTTCGCTGTCCCAGAACCTAGGAAATGGCTTTGTAACCCTTTCCAGGCTGATTTATTTCCATAACTTTCTAGTGTACTGCTTGATTGGATTCTACTTCTCTTTGCTATCAACTGAAGTGATGTTGAGATTTAGCTGAGCTGGCAGTAACCAACCCTAGGTATGCATTGTCTAACTGATCTCAGTTATCAACAAAATTTGGACGGGTTCATTGGGTTTCACACATTTCACACTGGCCCAGGATGTGTTGAATAACTTTTGATCAATAAATGAAATGATAATTTAAAAACTGTATTACGTGCCTTTTAGTAAATGGGTTTGATGATGAAACAATTATGGGTAACAAATATGCAAAAGTAGAAGACATCCAGAAATATGTATGATGTGTATAATGAACGTTACTGTATGTTACTATACGCACTGCCAAATGCCGTAACTGCACTATATACTATAAATATGGAACAGATTGTTTAGCAAACAATAATGTTTGGTAGCTAGTCTGCTTGTTATTTTATTTCAGATATTATAGGAGCTATCGGAACAAAGGGGTGAGTTTTAAAGAGATTGCACCACCAAAAGTGATCCCCATACAATAATTTATATCACAGGATCATGTCTGGCTGGTGGCTGGTGTCACTGAAAAGACATAAAACTCCTGTGAGACATAACTTACCTGGAATTTCCACATCCATGAGTGACAAAACCTTGAGGATGAAAATAGGAATCCAGCAAAGTGAATCAGTGATGACGATGGAGAAGAAACGCTTGGCTATGGTCAGCTCTTTCTTAATGTGGTTACTGTATTTGGTCGTCTGGGTGCCTGTTCTCTGGATGTTGTAGAACATGCTTCCGTAGGACAATACAATGATGAGGAATGCCACCAGGTTCAGGCCTACGGAGAGACAAGGCTGGGTTTAGAAGCAAGACAATGAAAAAATAAGACGTCATTCTGGAAGGACGTCCGATCATCAGGAAATATTACTTTGCGCTAATTCTGATGTCTGTCAGGAGAAAGTCGTATTCAGACATTTACACCTACCCAGATAATGTGTCTAAAAATGTTCATGTCATGGCAAGCAGATTTCACATTGACAGTGTGTAATAAAGACTGAACACGTCTGTCCTAAGATATGTCAGATTCACTTCATCAGCTTCTCCACACTTAGGATAAAGTAAAAGATTCCTAGTGTGTTTGTTAGTTCAAGGTTAATGTGATGGATATATGAAGGTATATCTTGCTGTCATTTTCACTCATACTTTAAATTGAATTGGACTACAGTACAGCACACACACATACCTTCTAAAGGCCATTGAAGACGTGACTGGATACTTCAGTATTCAAAGTCCTTTCTGTGTGAATTTCAAACTCTCAGTTTGACCTCTATCACAATAACTGAGGCCTTCAACAACACCTTCAAAGATGTTCTGAACCTGTTCTTCAGAAATAAGTTTTGGAAGCGGTTAGCTAGCCGATCAGAAACGTTCTAAAACCTATGAAATGTTAGTAAGTGAAAAATTACAAATTGCAAATAGTACAAATTACTATTTGTACTATTCAGATGGGAGTCATTTTGTCAGCTGTATAAAATAATGAACCATAAATATGATAAAAAATAATCTCAGGTTATATTAATCCTATGAAACAAGGTACATAAATAGCAGCAGGTTGTATAATTTCTGTGGCAAATAAAAATTCCAGGTTGTATTAATCCCCTTCTAAATAAAAATGACATAAATAATCACAGGTTACATTATTCCAATACTATAAAACAAACTACATAAATAATCCCAGGTTATGTTGATCACCCACTGAAAACAAACTATTTAAATGAATTTAGGTTATATTAATCATATGCTGTAAAATGAGTAGTAAAAATAACCCCAGGTTATAAATCCATGCTGTACAACAAACCATGTGGAATTACCACAGTTAATTTTGATCCATTGTACTAATTCTATGAAAAAATGTATAAGAAATAATCCCATGTTATATTAATCATGTGCTATAAAACAACCTATAAACATAATCTAAAGTGAATTTATCTACATGCTGTTAAATAAACTGTAGAAATAAGATCAGATTATATATTGCTTTAGAACAAGCTACACTTTTAAAATCCTGTACAAACTGATTTTTGTTAATTGGTTGTTGTGTTTTCACCTTCAAGAAAAACAGGTTAAATATGCAAACTGAGAAAAGGCTTGTTGACTGATGCTGTAATTTCTAATGATACCCACAGTACTAATGATAGACTCAGTCTGCATATTTTACCTGTTTTTCTTGAGGTTGAAAAATACATATTCACTTGATTTGGACCACAGAGAATACAAGTAAGGCTTATTTCAGTACCTATGTATTTTTCAACCTCAAGGAAAACAGGTAAAATATGCAAACTGACAAAAAAGACTGAACAACAAATTCCACAGTACTAATGATACACTCAGCTTGCCTCTTCACTCACCCAGAAAGATGACGATGGAGTAGATCTGGGCTCCTACAGTCTCTGGCTGCTCGGAGTGCAGAGGGAAACAAACCCCGTTGGTGCCGTAGAAGTTCCGGAACACTTCTTTACAGACCAGCGGCAAGAACGCAATGACAGAGCCCAGGACCCAGATGGCCACCAGTATGGTGACGGTGCGCCGGCGGCCAGGGGTCAGGTAGCGGAAGGGGTAGACGATGCATATGTACTTCTCCAAGGTGAGGTAGGTGAGGAGCAGAACAGACACCTCCGTGGACAGCATGGCCAGGGAGCCCACCACCTGACATGGCACGCTGTCCATCCATGCCTGGGCGTGGCGGTTGTACTCGCCACGGAACTTCAGGTCATATGCCCCAATCACAAACAGGTAGACCCCCATCAAGCCGTCAGCACCTGCCCAGGAAACAGGGGGTCCAGTTCAGCTTCATGGAAATCAATTTGTGAGATTAACTGAGAAACAAAGCAGTTTTCATCCAAATCTCTAGTTGCACAAGTTGAAGCCATGGTTGACAAAAATTCAGAGGTATTTTTCTGCACTTAATCAACTGAGTTACACGCAGGCATCCAAACCAGTGAAAAAATTGAGAAAAACAAATGATATTGTCCCTGGACCAGAAGAGAAACAGAACGACGGTTCCAGAAAAGAAACATTCATTTTAAACCTCTGATACCAGCTAATGAAGTCCTTATAAAGTGACAGATATCTCTCTGGATCCTTCAGTAGTGAGTCTGCTGGTTCAAGGTTAGTGTGGGTATCCGGAAGTATATCTTGCTGTCATTTTTACTCAGACTTTTAATTGAATTGGACTATAGTACACACATCTTCAAAAGGCCACTGCAGACATGATTGGATTCTTCAGTTAAGAGTGGTCTATTCAAGGTCCTTTGTGTGACTCTCAATTCAGTCTTCATCATGATAACTGAGGTCTGACAAACACCTTCAAAGATGTTCTGAACCTGTTCTAGTAATACCTCTTGGAAATGGTTAGCTAATCAATCAAAAATGTTCTAAAACTTCTGTGATTTTTTGTTTGTTTCATGCAGCCACAGCCACGAAAGGCTGGCTATTGCAAACCTAGCCAATCAAATGAGAAGAATCCGCATTTTTAAGTTTTGATTTCTAATGCTGACTTGTTTTCTGTGTGTAATGTTGGTGTGTTGTGACCAGTCAAAATCAGGACAGTCATTGCAATAGTCCAGCCACAGACAAAATAAAGGCAAAATATGTACCTCCGGGACTTGTTAAGGCAAGTCTTGACTTCAGAGTGAATGGTTTTCACTTCTAAAGCTACTGATCTGCAAATTAGGTATGAAGCCCTAAATAGCTTTAGGCTATTTAAATATCACAGTAAATTTCTATATCGTGTGTCAGGTCTTCAAGGATATAAGAGAGGTTGCTAAACATTTTTCATGCCTGTTGTAGAGGGATTTAGCTCAGGCTTCTTGATGAATGTGCTGTTGACACTCCCTGGTGCTGCTTTTTCCTCAAATTCATCGTCTGTTTCACCAGCTGCCCAATTTGACCTGACAGTGCTGGGACGTTTTTTCCAGCATGCGCTCAGTGAAATGAAATGAGCATGAGTCACTGTCATTATTACAGATCATGGTTTCCCAAACACTCAGAACAGAAGTTCATCCCGAAAATGATCTCATATTGAACTAATGTTCCTCAAAATACAGTGTTGAGAAAACGTATTGTACACACTTCTGATTTCCTCGATATCTGAATACTTGGAGCAGAACCTCATACAAAATTTAAGACAAGGAGAGCATGAGGAAACACACAACAGTTTTGAAATCATCAGTGAAGAAAACACAAATGTCAACTGAAAAAGTATGAAAAAGTAATTGTGTCACATCTGTGCCGCCTCTGCTACGCCCCCCAGCGGTCAAACTCAGCGGAGTTCTGAGTTTGGGATTCCCTGTTGCGTCACACCCGTCTACGTCATGGTATGTTCTGGCATGTGAGGTATGTGTGTTGCTGGGCAATGCACCTGCCTCCTGTCAGCCCTCAGCTCACGATTATCTGCTCTGTTACCCCTCTGTTTCCAGGTGTCTCGTGAACAAATTTCCAGGTGTCCGCGTGTTCATGTTCTTCTGTTAAAGGGCCCAGCCGGTCCAGAAGCCGGCGTGCGGTCACCGACATGATACCGGCACTCGCTCGTGTTTCTGGTCATGTATACAAGCTCCATAGAGCAGGCTTCTCTAGAACAGGCTTCTGCTAGAGATTTGACTTGGCTGTGTGTGTGTGTGTGTTTTTTCCTTGAGTAAGCAGGGAGGCTGAAGCTTGTAGGCTGGATTCACACGTAGAGGCTCTGCCTTACCCCTGTTCTCCTCATGGCTCCTGTACTGGAGCAAACCTTGGATCGGGACCGTGTCAGCGAGACGGAACATCTGTGCTGCGCTAAACGGGCCCCTTCAGCATGACTCAAAGAGGAAGAGACTTCATGAGTTTTGTTATGCCAAGCTCTGTGTGCTCTAGTGACTGTTTGCCTGTTTGTTTCTCATTAAAGTCCAGCTAACTCCTGCCTTTGTGTCCTCCTTCCCCAAGCCAACATGACAAATTGGCACATTTAGCAGCATCAACTATGTGAAGTGAAATTGATCATTCTGTCATATGTGAACACACCACAGCACACAGGGTGAACAGTGTGAAATTCTTCCTCTGCATTAAACCCATTCACCAAGTGAAGCAGCAGGCAGCCAGGAACACAGCGCCTGGGTAGCAGTGTGTGGGGACAGGAGCTTGCTCAGGGTCCGTCAGAGGTCTTAGGGATCGAATCCCATGACTTCCTGATCGCGAATGCCCTAACCACTAGGCTACCAGCTGCCCTAACACTGTCTAACACTTTCTAATTGTAATGCTTTGGATAAACACATCTGCCAAATTCATGTAATGTAATGTATTGTAATATAAAAAGATAATCATAGATCCCAACTTTATTTGAGGTAAACCTGGGCTGTAGCTCATTAGATGATCATCTGATTTGTCACCGTGTTTATTCTTGTGCTCTTTGTCTTATTCTGAATCTAAGGAATGGGAGCAAATAAGGCACAGTATGCCTGTAATGAGTGGATGCCTGTGTTGTACAAAAGAGTGTTTAATTTTTGTTGGATGCAGGTTAAGCTTGATGTGTGTTGTCTTGCTGTTTTTTCACCAGTTGATCTTCCGCGTCTACCGCAGAACAGCATTAAAACAAGTGTATTATTTATGTCTTCACAAACTCCTGAATGCCTCTACATCAACAATATGTCTTTCATTTACTGTATCACCTCCATGTCTGTGAAGAGGATCGTCTGGCTCTGCCATCCTTACACACAGGGTAAACCCAGTCCAGACTGGTCTCATTCGTGGTTCCCTGCTGGTGGAATGAGCTGCCAAAGGTGACCAGAAAAAAATAACCCTTCTCTATATTTAAAAATTTCTTGACGACTTATTGATTCAGAGAGCCCCTCCACTCCTATCTATCTTCTTGATCTATTCCCAACATATAGATTTTAGCACTTAGAACACCTCTGGTTCTCCCACTGTCCTGAAAATTTTGTGTTTCCTCAGCATTTAAATCACTTTGGATAAAAGCGTCTGACTAATGCAATCATTAATATGCAGCTTCTTATTTCACAGTTCTCCTTGCATGTTGTTGGCATGGGCAGAACTTTTGCACTGCAGAACATGAAACGCTCTTTAAAAGATATGGTAGGCCTGTGCTTTTCTCAGGGTCCACGGAGCTTGAGGTCTCATTCTGTCCCTTCATCAATCCCACTGCCCTAAACCATCATACTTTTGATGGGATTCTTGCTCACAGGGCGCGTCTGAATCCACTTGGAGCTCTCTGGTCCACAGACGACCCCATGGTTACATGTTAATCTCGAACTATGTATGGAAAAAAAAATCAATTACTACATTTGAGTAGGATGTAGACATCAAAGAGAGGACTCATGGGAATTGCTTTCCACTTTAGCAAGTGTTCCGGATCTGATCCGAACCCTCATCACCCACAAGCTCTCGCCCCGAGGCACACAGATGCCGGGGCCATGGCCTCAACTTTGATATGTCGAGATTTTCGGATTATATCAAGAAGTTGGAATCAAAGAGGACTATTTCATTTCACGGTCAACTACATTGAGCGCGCAGGGAAGTGGAGGGTTGCAAAAAAAAAAACAGTAAACATGGGGATGAATGTTAATAGAACACAACACTTTTGAGAACCACAAGTGGCCAATTCAGAAAAGCATACCAATTGCCAACTTAGCCAATAATCAGTGAACGGACACTGAAGAAATCCTCAAAGCTTGAGAAACAATGCATCAAGAAATAAGGACAAATAATTTATGATGCATCAGAGATGAGTCGAGAGATGAATGATACGTTCCTCCAGAAAGGGTCCTTAGAGGTGATGCCCTAAAACAACCACCATTAGTTCCCTAAAGAACTTTTCAATGAATGGATTTTGAAATAAACTTAAAGGAAAACACAGGGTTTTCAAGGTGGTGGTTCTGGTGCACAGAGACCTTGAGATGGTCAAGATCCCAAAACCCTCTGTGGGTTTTCCACATCCTCTTGTGAGCAGAGACTATCCAGAAAGTTCTCCCAGGCTCAAAGATCTTCTGTTTTATTCTGTTTGTTTCGAAGACCAGAAATAAAAGAAATTAATGGTTATTATTTCATGTTTTTTTAATCACAATAACATTGGTTCTGCATGACATAAGAACACCAAACAGCGAAATTCCGTATAATTCCATATAATTTTGCTGTATAAACAATTTATCATTAGTTGTGCTGCTGGCATGGATCTGTGCCACTTGAATTGTAAGGGTTAACCAACAAATACTTGTTTCTAAGACCTAAAATAAAAGAAATTTGGGTGTTTTTTCTTAATGGGCATTTGCATGTCACACTGTTTAAAAAACCCAGTAGCGCTTATTACTATTATTACATGTTTATAAATCACAATAACAAAGCTCAGCATGGCATTTGACACCTCAAGCATCAACACAAACTGGGGGAACTTCCATATAAGGAGCTGTTTAGCCATATGATGACAATTTACCATTTGTTGCACTTCCAGCAGAGAACCGTGTCACTTGCGTTCAAAGGATTAAACCTCCTGCAGTGCAACCCCCTCACTTCTTATGAAACATGCATAAGAGCATATGCTCAAGATGCATAAAATATATTTCCTTGTATAATGAGGCACTGGAGTGAAATTTCTTCATTTGTAATCACAAAGGCAGCAGGACTTGCAGGCCAGTGTGAGAGCACATGTGTGTGAGAGAGTCTGAAGCTGTAAAATTAATAGTGAATAACAATTTGTTCATGAATTCACACTGCAAATCACATTCAGTGTGGTAATGTTGTTCAAGCTAGCTAGATTCTACAGGAATTTGTATATGACAGCACATAACTGTGCAAGACAGGCACAATGGTGCAGTGATTAGGGCTGTCACCACACAGTGGGACATGGGTTCAATTCACAGCCAAGGCGTCCTTTCTGTGAGGGGTTTGCATGATAAGTGTGGGTTTCTGCCAGCTTTTCCCCCCAAGACAAGCATGTCAAGTCAGTTGCAGATGTTTCACTTAAGAGCACTGAAATCAGCAGACCAGCTTCTTCTAGTATCCCCTAAATCTAGACTGAAGCAAAGGGGTCATAGGGATTTTGCAATCATCACCCCCATCACAATCCCTCCATAGGCACTTTTCCATAGGTATACAGGAAACTGTACCTAAACAGAATTTCAGTGACACAAAACGTACAGATTTTCCAGTGCATTCCAGCCTGGTAACAGTGTTTCAGATGCATCAGCAGTGCAATTCATTTCCTGCAGTTTATGGCCGGTCATCATCCCAAAACCGCGTCCATGGAGACGAACCAACTGAACGTTTTTCTGTCCGAGCTGCTTTTGATATTGAGGTCCTTAATTGCTTATAGTCTCGTTTGAGTTTGTTAATTTTTTTCTCTGCACTCATTAGCTGCATTACGAATACCTACCCCAGCTAACTTGTTAGCAATGTCTTGGTTTGTACTTTGTTGACTTAATTTGTATCTCCATTGTTTTTCACACAGACAGTAAAAACAATGGCCTCTTTCCATGTTGGTGTCCCATTTCGAACAATCAGAAAGCAGTGGCATAGTCAGCTCGGCTGTGGCCCACTTTTCACCCTGTCGTCGAGCAGGTCAGATACGGCTTGGTTACAGGTCCCCACACTGCTTTCTTTAAAGTCTTCTCTCAAAATTAATTTTTATTCCCTTGCTTTTTTTTATTCCCTGCTTTTTAACTTGTGAGTCTGTTTTATTGTCCTGGTATACATTTGATTTCTCTACTTATTCTTTATATATTTATTATTTGTTTCTGTTTACTGTTTTAAGTTCCTTCGTTGTTTTAACCCCATTTTATTTTACCCTTTTTCTGTCTCAAGATGTTGCAACTTTTGAGGGAGCGTGCAGTTGGCATGCTGACTGCAGGAATGTCTACCAGAGCTGTTGCCCATGAAATGAATGTTAATTTCTCTACCATAAGCCGTCTCCAAAGGCGTTTCAGAGAATTTGGCAGTACATCCAACCGGCCTCACAACCACAGA
>JBBPCX010000032.1:11955321-11975204 GCA_037974365.1 Hydrocynus forskahlii | reverse complement strand
GTGCACAAAGCAAGGTCCGTAAGACATGGATGAGTGAGTTTGGTGTGGAAGACTGGCCTGCACAGAGTCCTGACCTCAACCTGATAGAACACCTTTGGGATGAATTAGAGTGGAGATTGCGAGTCAGGCCTTCTCATCCAACATCAGTGTTTGACCTCACAAATTTGCTTCTGGAAGAATGCTCAAACATTCCCATAAACACACTCCTAAACCTTGTGGAGAGCTTGCCCAGAAGAGTTGAAGCTATTATAGCTGCAAAGGGTGGGTTGGTGTCATATTAAACCTTATGGATTAAGAATGGGATGTCACTTAAGTTCATATGCGTGTAAAGGCAGGTGAGCGAATACTTTTGGCAATACAGTGTATAAATATGGACATGCAGAGAGCCAGTCAGAATGGACTTAACAAATTCACAATAGTTGTAGAGTAAGTACCAATAAATGTGTGTTTGAGAAAAAAGCAAATATTTTCATATGGATTTGGGTGTATTTGGAAAATGTTATCCTATTAAATAGTTTGGTTCATAGCCTTTTTTGCTTAAATTTAGCAGGGGTGACAATAATGCTCAAGTGGACTGTGTGCATGGCCTTGTGTTTTTGCAAAGTGTACAGTCTATGTCTGGCGGTCATTAATCTCTCAGGCAATTCCCCATGCTACATTTGCTATGAGACGTCGCCATAAAAGATATTAACAAAGGGAGCCCAGGATAGCTCATGTATAATGGTCAACAGAGCATTTATGAGAATTTCAAAAAGAATTTGGTCAGCGCATAGTCACTAGCTCCTCTGAAGATGTTGGGTGAATGGCAATAGTATTGTCAAAGTCTGCTTTGGTAGCACCCATCTTGATGGCCACAGCAAAACCCTGAAGCATCTCATCACACCCCGGACCCTGCATGTGGAGCCCAATCACCTAGAAGGCAGGGGGAGGGGGAGGGAGGGGAGAAAGAGCATGAGTAATCTGATTGAAAGGTTCATAAAAGAGAAAATTATCTGAATAATGACTAAACACTTACTTTTTCCTCCTTTCCTACACACACCAGCTTCATGATGCACTGAGTCTTACGTGTTGTGATGGCATAGTACATTGGAGTGAAGGAAGTGGTGTAAGTCTTCACACTTGACTTTCCCCAGTCCTTGATAGCCTCATCTGCAACAGATATGTATTAAGTGTATCCGTCTCTGCCCATCTTTCATTTTAAACTTTGTAATATGGTATTATTGTCCCTTTCATTTTATTGATTATATCAGTGCAGATTAACCTGTGGAGGCATGATGAAAAGTTACGGCTTTTAAACTAGAATGTTAAACGTTTAACTCCATGGACGAGTTTATCCAGTTCAGATGCCTGAGCTGATTGAGATCTGGAGAATTTGGAGGTCAGATTAATTCTTTGACATATTCCTCAAACCACTCCTGAACAGTTTTTGCAGTGTGTCAGGAAATATGTTGCTGAAAGAGGCCCCAGCCATTAGTAAATACCATAGCCATGAAAGGGTGTACTTAAAAGTAAGATCAACATAAGTTGCAGAACCCAAGATTTCCCAGCAGAACATTGCGCAGATGTTTACATCGCCTCCACTGGCTTGCCCATGGTGCAATGTGTTAAAGGGCTCCTTAAGGTAAGCTAGCCAGTCCTTGGTAAAAGTAATCACTACTTGGGCATTAGTTTCTTTGAAGGAATGAACATGTGTCCTGATTTCTAACAATTGTGATACTTTACATCATTAAGAAAAAGACTTTCTAGATGGCAACGCCTTGACAGAAACACGATGGGCTTTGCTTTATCTAACTCTTTTTTACTCCCTTCTTTCCCTCTGTAAAAATTCTCCTTTTCTCCTTAGCTTGCCTTGCCGCATTATCTGCAAGTTCTTATAACACAGACTCTGTGTTGCTTTAGCAAGTCTACTGAGGAGAGAAATATTGAACATACTGGTGTAGGTGCCGATGCCTTCTAACAAGAGGTTATAAGCAGGTCACAACCCCCACACCACTCACCCTCTGCAGTGCCTACCAGTCAAGGCAGACATCCCAATGAAGGCCACCATGTTTTGTTTGGAAGAAGACAAAGAAACTCCCCTTATTCATTCCAAATAATGAACAAAGGAAGTGTTAATAACTACAGTTTAGCTTAGAAGTCTGATCAACATCGCAACAAGCCAGTGAAGTGACCATGTCTTTCACTGAAAACCTGCAGAGAGCTTCATCCCTGGACCTTGGCAGACCAGACAAATCCTGAGAAGCGACTGAACAAAATCTACCCTCTGAATGTTCCTTACAAAACTTTGTGAGGACAGCAAATAAAATATTTAATCATGCAAGGTTTTGGCAGCATGAGGGGGACATACACAATTTTGCAGGTGCAGGCAGCAGGAAGGTAAGCATTGCAGAGTTTACCTTTACATCATAAATGATGTAAAAGTCAAACTTGTAAATGTGCTCATGTTCATGAATCTAAACTCAGGTTTGTGTGTGCAGCAATAGACCCTTATCTTTGCATGCAATATCTTTTTTTACTGACATTACAATAATATCTCAGCACTCCTGACCATTACTTAAACTACACTATTCATGCAAAACGCACATTTTAAACTCAGCCATCACCTTTGATCTAAAACCTTCACTCAGCTGATCTCATTAACAGTGAAGTACACAGGAGGGTCACGTTGAGGAATCATACTTATTTGGCTCTATATAACGAGCACATTCCAGGTTTTCCAGGTATTCCTCCACCCCTCATGCAGAACACCCGCAAATGCCATCTTTACCTTTCAAACTTGCGCCATTTGTCCTTCCCTCTTCTACATGTAAACAGGAGCGAAAACTCCTCCTCTTTCCTGTGTGCTAAAGCGCGCAGAACTCAAACTGTTAATATTACCTTCTTTTGTTAGAAGACTGTAATATGTATAAATTGATTATACTAATGAAAATGAAATTAATTAAACTGATTTATTTAATTAATGAGGCGAGACCCCACACTGGAGGCTTTGTGTAATTTTATGTTAAATATGCTTTTTGATTCACCTTATTTTATCTGCTTATGTAGCTTAATAAAATGCACAGCTTCTTAAAAAGGTAAAATCTTTTCCAAATTCCAATTGAAATTAGGTGTACATTATTTGACATGTGTACTTACCTTCAGTTAGTCCAACAGTGCCAATAGGTGGGTGACTGAAGACAACAGTTGGAATATTACTATAGTCCACTTTGGATTCTGCTTTGCCCTCAAACAGTCGATGTGCAAGTTTTCGTCCAGCTGCAATGGCAACTTCTCACACAAACAGAGAAAGAAAAAAAAAAAAAAAATCAGTACATGTCAAGGATAAGCTACACCTTTGCAGGAATCGGAGTTGCAAAGTTTTTATCATGCTAGTGCTTATGGCACACGTTATTTTTGCATCATATACAGGAATTTTACACACACTAATTAAAATTTAGGGTACTTAAAATAAAGAATGACATATTTAACATTTGTTTTTATTCCTTCTCACTTATTTATTAAATTCCATTTCTCACTTACTTGGCCCTAATTATAACAGATGCAGTATTCCCCTGTTTTCCATGTCTTAATGTGTGCCTGACTTCTTTCATCACTGTCTTGTTCCATTAAAATGAACAAACTACATCCTTTTATCCTCAGGCAACCCATTATAGGCTCTTTTTTGTGCATCCACAAACATAAAAATGCTTGAACAAAAATGCAAGGCAACTCAACCCCTGTGGCTGTGGTTATCTGAAAAAAAATCATTTAATTTGAGGTATGTTTCAAAAGCCAAAATATTCTGTTATTAAACAAAAACAGTTTCGTGTCATAAATGTGATTTGTTTGTTACAGTAAAAAGAAGTAAAAATCTGAACTGACACTGTAATGAGCCCTGAATTTTTGCCAGGGTTTGTTCACCAATTAATTAATTATACAATGCACTAGATAAGAGCATCTGCCGAATGTAAAATATATAAATACATTATAATTACACAATATAAGTATTTATACAAATAAAAAGGAATGAAAATACAATGACAGGGAATAAAGCAAATAAAACCAGTTTCTTTATACTGAATGAAGAATTTTGATCTTGTATTCTGCCTTGTTGGTTAAATAGACACAGTCCCTGTCCCAAATACATTCTTGTTCGAGCCAAAGACATCATCGATCCTGGTTTTGCTCAAGAGTAATGTTCTTTTCTAATTATTTATTTTAAAAATCCAGAAATCAGGAATTCTGTGTTTCCATGGGAGAGGATGCGGAAAAAAGGATTTAGCTTCTGACAGTGATTTCACTTTGCTCCGAGTTCTTCTAGGCAAACTTTAATTCTGTAAATTTGGGAACCTCAGAAGTCTGAGACCACAGAAAAGCTGCATGAGCTGTGGTATCGTTTTTCTGACTGTGGATATGCTTTTGTGCAAGATTGACTTTGAACTAAGTTATGGAGCCTTACAACATTAATAGAAGTTTAAGAAAAGGGTACCAGGTGTAAGGAGCGCCTTTCCACAAACATCCCCAACTGCATAGATGCCCTGGCGTGTAGTATTTTGGAACTCGTCCACCTTGATGTGTCCCTTTGGATCAAGCTCAATACCCTGCATGATAGAACAACATTAAGCAATGTCTCAAGAGCAGGTCCTGTGCCCAAAGACAAGCAAGGCAACACACTACAGCAAATACACTGTTCAAAACAGGCATGGATGTCAGATATGTCACATTTACGGCTGTTCTCTTCAGAGGGTTTATGAAATACTTTGTCATTTAGCTTAATTTGTCATTTTAGCTGGGGTACCCAAAGTTTGGATGCAACTGTACTTAAATAAATTACTACTAAATGAAACACGTAGCTCTAAATAAAAAGTGACAAAGTAAAGTAAAAAACTAATCAATTCCTATTAAAACTCCCCTATATTTAGGCCCCATGTTTCTGAAGTCAGCTTAAATACACTGATCTATAAATAGCTTCTTGATTAAAAATACCTTTATTACGTATAAACTCTAAAAAGCTAAATGCGTTGGAATTATGTCGGTGTTATTACCATCTGGCTGAGGTTGAGGCCAGCAGTGTTGGGCTCTCGTCCAATGGCCCACAACAGACAGTCTACTTCTTCAATACTGTCAGTCTTCACCTCTGCATCATTGTCTTCTGGGTCTCTTGTCTCCAGGGTGACATTCAGGCCCTTCTCTGTTTTCTGCACTGACTTTACCTACGAAGAAACAGCTCGCAGACATAAGTACTGCATGTACAGCACAAGTTTGAAGACATTTTTATGATGTATTTTTGTACATTTTGATGCACAGTAACCCCCTGGTTTTAGCGGATCAGGATTCGCAGATTGAGTTACACTCAGATTTTTTCTGAGAACCTAACTGAGAGTTTTAAGCGGAAATCTCCACAATAATGCGGAACCTGCAAATATTCTTCTAAATTATTAAGAACAATTTACTAATTTTGTAACATAAATAGTAATCCAAATATAAATTCAGCTAAATATAAATGAGCGTAGGGGGCGGCGCAGCCACATCCAGGTGCCTTCCGGACCGCTCCGCTCAGACTGTGCTCTTTTTTAGTTTCTTATTTATCTATTGTTTTGCATTTCTACTTTAGTGTGTTTCAGAGAATTCAATATTTTTAGTTTAAAGCTACTTATGGTTTATAATGTTTGCACAGTCAAAAGGAGCGGTTCAGGATACATTTCACTGTGACGAATAAAGAATCTTGAATCTTGAATTTTGAATCTTGAGTTATTGGCTGCAGTCTTCCTGTTCACGTTTTCATTTCGTTCATCTAAAAGCCGTAAGATGCCGCCCAAACGCCCAGCGCCTCCTGGCAATGCACCTAAGCGCGAGAGAAAGTGTAAGACACTCGAGGAGAAGGCTGAACTGCTGGATATGCTCCCGGAAGGAAAAAGCTATGCCGCTGTAGCACGCCATTATGGCGTCAATGAGAGCACTGTGCAGGGTTGGATGGGGTAGGGGGGATGAGAGGCGCATGTGCAGGAGTTGCTGATGAGTAAATTATTGACCTGTAAAAATAATTGGTGATTACCCATACATTTTACTGTATTTTTATTACTAAAAAAATTAATGATATTATTACTGTATTTACCCTGCTTATACCAAAGAAAACAGCAGCGCATACCAAAGAAAACATGCTTGCATTAATTAATTGTGGGAGACGGGATACAGGCTTACATTCACATTTTTGTTAAGGGTACTGTATTAAGCTGAGTTTAAAATGAAATTAAAGTGTTTTGGATTCAGTCATTTTTTCTTAGAACTGGACTGATAATTGTTGGCGAAAACAAATTCGTGGACACTGCATTTCTTGGCAATATATACTTCTTCATGCATATATAAATGTTTTTGTACTGTCGTGAGAACGCTTTTGGGACGGTTAAATCCGCTGTACTCAGAGCAGGGGGGGGCACTGGGACTGGGACTAAAAAACAGCTGGACTTTCTTCACCAGCTGGCAGAGGTCTGCGTCTCGGCTGAGAAAGACAGGCTGTGCTTCGGACAGCCGTTCTTTTCCAGAACGCAGATTGCCAGTCCACCCCGACTCATCTTGAGTGTTTCTCTTGTTTTTCACTTTGTTCTTCTTAAAGCCCAGTAGTTTCATTACTGTAAATTAAATTAAAAGAGACTGTTGAGCTCAGTCGCCGTCCAAAGTCTGCTTTAACTGGCGGGTCTCTACAATACAGTACTCCTCCTCAAGAACCCTGAATAAGACGCGCGGCTGATGAACCGTAAATTATTGATGTAAAAATTATTGGTGATTACCCCTACATTTTACTGTATTTTTATGACTAAAAATGACACTAATTTATTACTGTATTTACCTGTTTATATCAAAGAAAATGCCTGTGCATGAATTACAGTACAGTCTGTATGGGCTTACCTTCATATTTTCATTAAGGGTAATGTATTAAACTGAGTTTAAAATGAAATTCAAGTATTTTGGGAGCATATTTGGGGCATATTTAGGGTTCACACTATAAAAATTTTAGGCTTTTTTTTTTAAAACCATAATACAACAACGTAGTTTTTCACTATACGCGGGTGCTCTTGGAACGTAACCCCCGTGAAAAGCGGTGTATTACTGTATTTCAGGAAACAAACACTTATTTAATTACTGTAACTACTACTAAGTGCTACTAGCAAGCAGTTCCAACTCTTCACACCAATAAGCATTTCAAAATGAAATATAGGCCTGGTCACTGAACCAGTTAGCTTCACGCACTCATTTTAAGAAGCTATACTTGAACTTGGCCTCAGGTAGCAAGTAAACAAGATATATACATGCAGAAATTCACAGAATAGTCAGATGTATGAGGACAACTTGGACGACTTGGAATACAGGACAGCTGTGGACAGTTTTGTGGACTGGTGTGAGCTGACTTAGCTGCAGCTCAACATCCAAAAGACCAAAGAACTGGTGGTGGACTTGAGAAGATCACGATGTCCTGCCACTCCCTGTCCATTAGGGGGGGGTGGATGTGGAGATTGTTCAGGAATGCAAATACCTGGGTGTGCACACTGACAAGCTGGACTGGTTTAGAAACTCTCTGGCCACTTACAAGAGGGATCAAAGCCGGCTGTACTTCCTATGTAGACTCCAAGTCTTTAGAGTCTGCAACGCCATGTTGCAGATGTTCTAATGAGTCTGTAGTGGCCAGTGCCATTTTCTATGCTGTGGTGTGCTGGGGTGACAGCATGAAAGTGGCAGACACAAAGAGACTCAAAAAATTGATCAAGAAAGCTGGCTCAGTGGTGGGTGAGGAACTGAACAACGGGGAAACTGTGGCTGAAAGGAGAACAAGTGCTTTTAGCCACAGACTCACCAGCTTAAAATGTTCCACTGAATGCCACAAGAAATCCTTACTTCTCTCTCTGTCACACATCCACACAATCCGTGCATTAGCCTGTTGCTTCTTGTTGTGTATTTTCTTACCAGTTAAATAATTATCATTATATTTTTGCTATGATGTGCAACAGTCTACCATGTGCAATCCTTTTTTGTGGTGTTAAAACATTATCATTAAATGCAATGTCTCATGCAGTTGTTTTATCATGTGCAATATCATGTGACGTTTTCTAAATAGGTGCTAAATCACTTCATTATGTGCAATATCTTGCATGCACCAGTCTTCAAGTAGAATATTACCATTTATGTCACTATTACTTTTTATTACTTAATATTTCTACTGATTCTCTACTAGTGCAATAACTTACTCCAAACTACCATTTGTGTCAGTAGATTTTCACTAAGCTGTGTTACTTCTATATAGTATTTAAACCCAGAATTTCTATATATAGCATAATGTATTTTCATAGTGAGTTTTGTCTTTTCCAGATTTTTTATTTAAATTTTATTTATACTTTATATTTTATATTGTTCTTGTCACTGTGTCTCTGTGTGTTTTTACAGTCATTACATAAGCAATTTCTTCCAGGATCAATAACGTTTTCTGCTTCTGATTTGCTCACAGACACTGGGGTAGGGTGTATTGACTTGAAAGATTGCTTTTGTTTTTAACACATGAGACTAAATGCTCTGTTAGTGGTCATTCTGCATGTCAGTCAAATGGCCATATCCCATCAGCAACGGTGGTTCTCAGAACCAACCTGGTCTGGCTTATGAGCCATTATTTCATCACAGCCTTACACAGCTTGCAGTGACATTGGTTTCATTTCAGTTAGTGTGTCTATACTAATAAAGTACTTTGGACTTTGTGGAGTGATCCTACTGAAAATGTATTAGATATCTGGGGGTTGTGAAATAACATACAATTCACCAATTAAACCATCTTTCATTCTCAAAAGAAACCCTGAAGACTCACTATAAGGAGTAAGCACAGTTCACTATATGGAATGTATATTATTGGTGCCTCTTAACAAGTTAGTTCTTTAATAAGAGTCCTTTTACTCTTTCAAAACTCTGTGCAGCTATTACCAAAAACATTTAGAATATCAAGCACGACAACACAGCCCTGTAGCGTTAGGGACACTGCAGACAGTGATAAGTTATTAGCTTAGCAATGTTCCTGGAAGAGCCATCTTTATATTAATTTTTTACCTTTTATGTAATAATGCAAAATGATTAGTCTTTTTTTTTGTCATATGAAGTTCACAAAAGATTAAACATTTAACAAAAACTATAGTAAGTTCACCTGAGTGTTCTTCCACAGATCAATACCAGTGCTTTGCAGTTCTTTGGTGCAGTTTGAGCTTATCAAGGCATCAAAGTTCCTCAGAACCTTAGAAGAAAACAAATATTAGAGACAGTATTATTGCAGTTTCTCTGATACTTAATTCTTTGTTTTAGGAAATGGGCCTCTTACCCCACCCTGACGAATGATGAGTGAAGTTTTGGACCCTAGAGAGGAGAGGATTCCAGCCATTTCCACAGCAATATATCCCGCTCCCACAATAACGCTACGTCTATGGAAGGAGAGACATTAGGCAGGTTTATTAGGGTAAAACACAGAACTACTCCTTTACAGAAATTGGCCAACTATTTAATAGATATTTTTCAAATAAAACAAGACTGGTATATACATACATGACACTTTTTGCGTTATAGTCTAAAGTGATTTTCATAAAAATAATGTCAAGAAATAGTACATTCCTTTTCATTTCAGTAAATTCATCAGGGCTGTAGAACTTACTTGGGACATGATTCAAGTTCAAAAAACCCATCACTGGTAATGCCAAGGCTAGCTCCTGTAAGAACATCAAATGATTGAGGCATTACAAACCATATAAACAGTAAGATGGACTTTCTCACAATTACCCTATTAAAGTTAGTAATATGGAAATCAGAGGAAGCTATTATGACAGTAATTAACAAATATTTATTTGCTTTACTTAAGCACATTACTATAGAACATCTTGACTGTTGTATTTTTGCTGTATATTAATTTAAGATTCCCTCAATTCATTAAAATGTATAAAACCTATAAAAATAACTTGTATCAAACAAAGAAGAGGAGGAAAAGGAAAACAGCAAAGAAACTGGATGACTACACAAAAATAGTGTGTGATGGTTAGGCTGATGGAAAGCAGTGTTATATTGGCTGTCACAACTGAAAAGTCTGGGTTAAAAAGACGGTGGAAAAGCAGTATAGATGTGTAGAAAAGCAATTTCAGGTGGGCTTCAAGCTCTTGTAGATACTGGGTGTACACTGGAGAGTAAGATCACACACTAGTGTTCATCTCTGACCACCAGTCCATCCTAATAATACTTTTTTTTAAAAAAAGTCAAGCTCAGGAGGGAAAGTCGTATGAGCATAATTCATAAGTACAGCATCATCATACTGTTCCAGATGTTGCAGATGAGGTGTTATACCCTACTCTATAATTATAACTCAATCATATTCCTAGTCAGAAGGGTTCTTCCGTAATCAAACAGACAAGATTAAAACCACCTGCTTCTAATCTTTATGCCCCCCTTGTGCTGTCCAGACAGATCTTACACAAGTCAGACTTATGAAGGTGTATAATGATATGTAGCTTAAAGGCGCTAGCAGCAAATCCTGTAAGTTGGATGGTGCAGTCTCGGTGGTTCAGACTAATTTGTCCAATTCATCCCATAGATCCTCATTTGGCTTTGGATCTGGGGAATTTGGAGCCAAGTCCTAGAACTTCTTTTTTGTTGATCCTCAAACCAAATCTGGCAGAGCACATTATCCTGCTAAAAGGATAAAAGGATAATGGTCACAGCCACCATGAAACACAGTTGCTTTGAAGGGGTATATGTGGTCTGCAACAATGTTTATGTGGGTGGAACGTGTCAAAAGTACATCCACATAAATGCCAGGTTTCCCAAACTAACATTGCCCAGAGTATCAGACTGCCTCGACCAGCTTGCCTTCTTCCCATAGTGTATTATGGTAACAAGTGTATCCTGGTATAACGCTCACAACAGCTTGTAGTCACTTTCTGGGGTGACAATGGACTCTGCAGCTACACAGCAGGCTGCGATGCATTATATGTTCAGCCAGTATTAACTTTTTAAGCAATCTGTGCTACAATCACTCTTCTGTGGCATTTGACCAGATGGGCTGTCCACCAGTTCACTGGTTGTCCTTCCCTCCACCTTTGGTAGGTACTAACCACTAATTACCAGACCTGCCATTTTGGAGAGTCTCTGACCTAGTCATTTAGCCATCACAATCTGGCCTTTGTCAAAGTCGCTCACATCCTTAAGCTTGTCAAATTTGCCCTGCTTCCATCACTTCAAATTCAAGAACTGACTAATAAGAAAAGAAATGACTAATTTTCTGCCTAACATATACCACTATGTCAGGGAACATAACCCCAAGCCCTGGACTGAAAAAGGAGGAAGGGGTTCTTCTGAGTGCTTACACAAATGCTGTTTCAAGGTGTAATTCTTACAGACTGCCTTACATATTTTACTTCCAACACCCAGCTCTCCATGTAAATAACCAAGAAATGTTTGCCTAATTACAATTAGTTCAGAGAATGTATTAATGTATTCATGTATTAATGCTGCCAAGTGTATTTTGAAATTTTAGGCTAAATTCTGTAGGAGAAATATACTTACAGAGTTGGCAAAAGACAGAAAAACTAATTTTTTCCAGACAAGTCAAGTCAAAGTTTGAAACTGGATTTGCGTTTGTAATCAAAGCATTTGCCAAAGAATTTTAAAAATGCTACGTTGGAATGGAAAATTACATTCACAATTTTTTCTGTTTCCTAGATTTCCAATTTTTTTAGAGTGAGAATAAAAGGAGTGTAGAACAACAAACTGAAAACCAGAGATTAATAAGGAAAGAGGGACAAGAAATAAAAAGCAAATAAAAAAATTAATATTCCATTTAAATAAACCTGGCTCTCCTGGGACATCTTCATATGTCCTAGATGAGCTATAATATCTTACTAAACTGTTTTTAAAATATTAAAAGCTGAAGCAACAAAGGCGGAGCAAATAATACATCACATGTGCCTTCTTGATTTACTTAAGCAAACTGTAATCTCACCTGGCACATCCTCATCATGAACTGTAGATGGATGCCCACCAGTGGCAATAAGAATGTGCGGTGCTGAGTATTTCTTTCCATTGACTTCAACAGTAGGTGTGGGGTCATCAGTAAACCGTGCATGGCCTTGAATGGTCTGAATTTTGGCCTGTGTGCAGTGTAAAAAGATTAGGTACAACACATTACCATCAACAAAACCTCAGTGCCTATACTTTATTAATCATACCAGTTACAGGCACATATATTGAACACAAATCACAAATACTGATACTTCAGCATATACATTAAACACAAAAACTGTTAGTAATTTTCATATTTACACATTAAAAATGCCTACTTTTTCAAGATTGTCCCGGTAAATCTCATTCAGACGGCCAACATAAGCATCTCTTTTGTTTTTAATCAGTCTGAAAACATAAATATTTGAGTCATTTGAGTCAGTGGTTTTATTAAGCAATCATTTCTCCAGATTTGATACACCCTTATTTTGGCAAAATATCTCTCTATCACTTTCAGGGTCAGTTTGAGTTCAACTTGTAACTTGTAACAACTTGTAAGGTGTGTAATAACTTACTTGGTGGTTTACTGGAATAGCTGACGTAGTGTCACAACAATGTGTGCAACGTGATCTTGAGCAACGGGAATTAGTTTTTACAGCCATGCCATAAAAATTAACAATAAGCCATCTGTTCTCTCAGCCCAGTAACATCATAACTTCATGCAGACAGGCATCTATTTTGATAAATTAATAATTTTACTCACTTCCAGTTAAAAACTGGTGTTGATCCCTCAAATCCATAGTCAACATGGTCATGAAGATAATCAGCATGGGTTGACGTATTCCACATTACCTGTGCCCGAACAAATGAAAAGACACTTTGAGCTGATACATTATCCCAATGGCACACCAGGTCATCCCTGTGCCCATCGCATATAATACAAGACACTGTTTTGTGCGTGTTGTTTATGCATCATATGTTTTCTTCCTGTTTATCATAATGAGAATTTTTGTCTGTTACTCTGATCTTGTCTTTTGAGATTATATTTCAGTTTAAGTTTCAATTTTCATCTCTATGAAATAGCCAACAAAATAAACTCTTAGCAAGAAGGGTTCTACCAAAAATCATTCTTTGATTGGTAATAGTAATAGGTTACATGTGAGCGGCGAGATCTCACAACCTCACTATACTCCCTACAGACCTAATAGCAGCTGTGAATCTGGCTGCAGTAA
Organism: Hydrocynus forskahlii; assembly: GCA_037974365.1. Taxonomy (NCBI): domain Eukaryota; kingdom Metazoa; phylum Chordata; class Actinopteri; order Characiformes; family Alestidae; genus Hydrocynus; species Hydrocynus forskahlii. The sequence continues at coordinate 11,961,984 of JBBPCX010000032.1, read as the reverse complement.
CTACGCACCAGGTGAAAAGTAAAGAACTGGATGAGTACCCAAGTAATATTTAAACTGTGCAGGAGACGGTCAGCAATTAACATCCAACCATCTTATGACATATATCAAATTTATATCAAGATGGCAGGAGGAAAAGATCAAAGTGGCTTCCATTACTGGGGCACAACTCCTGGAGCTTCAATCATAAAACTGCTTGTCTGGCTAGCATTTAGTAACAGCAGCTGAAGTAAGTAAACTACAAGTGAAGTAAGTAAACTACAGAAGGATTTAAGGCCAACATGTTAGTTTTCTCCATCATCATCATCATCATCATTTAAACACCAACTGAGAAAATATCTCTTCATTTCTTCCGTTTCAGAAATGTAAAATCTGTCACTGTGTGCTGAAACCTGTTCCAGTGGCTTACGGTTGTCAGACACTTATGTTGGTGGGAAACTGTCTGTTTTAGGAATAAATAGCATGCTGCTGCAGGTTGCAATAGTTACTAGCAGTGATTAGAGTTATAAAGAAATGAGGCAGGCTTAGAATTGACGGTTTGAAAAATAATGATTGAAACTAAACCAATCACTGCTTTGCAATAATTTCTAAGTACTACATTCTCTGACAAGCGAAGAGGAAAAACTTGGACAAAAACAAACCTGGATTTGTCATGTTTTTTTTTCATTGCTGTAACTGAAGAGTCTTATTGGAAAAACTAGGCAGAAGACCACACTCACAGTTCAATGTCAGAACTATTAAATGGCATTATATGACCTATTTCTGCTCATTTTTGCTGAATTTTTGTGTCATTTTAGAACAAATTCTTATAATAGGCAACATTAAAAAACTAAAATTAAATCATGTGGAACCAAATCACTGACATATAAATATAAAGCAAAAATTACCTTCTTAGGAACACAACCAACATTTACCTGCAACAGAAAGCAAAATGTGTGTCATGGTTGGTTAGGATTAATAGTCAACAAGTATGCTCAAACTATGAATAAAAACAACATCAGATCACACGGATGTTTCCTTATCCACTGAAAAACTGTTCCTCTTTATTTACCAGGTACAGTAAAAGGGAATTCCACTGATGCTTTTTTCCTGTCTAAATTTGATTTAAACGTAAAACAAGTATGAGTAATTTGATGTGATATTCTCTGTTCTACACAAATTTGAGGACAAAACTCAGAAGACAAATGGTTCCAGTCACCACCACTTTTTTGGTAAGTTTCTCTACCATTAGCCTTTTCACATCAAAACACTGACTTTGTTTACAAAACAAATGGGACATCTTCTACCCAAGTTAGAAACTTACTTGGTTTTTCTGTATATTTGTACTCTAGTCATCAGTGACCTTGGCTTATTTTTAAATAATTTAGACCTAGCTGTATCTGATGATAAAATAATAGTGTAAGTTTGCACAACTCATAATTGAAATCAAGCACAAAACAAGTCACATTGGTGAGAAAATACGAATCATGAGATTACTTAGAATTACAGCTTGTACAGTACTGCTTTAGTTTTAACAGTGCATGAACAATGACAAACGAACACACATGCCACTGATTTACTACTAATGGCACACCTGTGCTCTCAGTGGCCTTTCATCAAATGGGCATCCGTAACAAAACAGAGGCCGAATCGGTGTGAGGCGAAATATTCTCCAGTAAAAGAATATGTATGCACTGGAACTTTTAACACTACCAGCCACGGCGGACAAAACACTGAACATAAAGAGTTGAATCGGGAGGCCTCGCAAAGCTCTGTTCATGTGACCGTGCTACCAAAATACAGAACACAAAAACCCCATGACCCACGCCACTGAACTCTGTACTTATTTGATATGTCTGGGTTAGCGTTTCAGTAACTAGGATTATCTTTACTCACGCAGGTACCTCCAAGTTTGTGACTTTCGATCACGGCAGACGAGGCACCAAGCTCGGCCGCCCTTCGTGCACCGGCTAACCCCCCGGAGCCCCCTCCTACCACCAGAAAGTCGAAACGGGTGACCGAATCAGCCGCCATGCTCCGGCACAGAATTCTAGAAGACCAGATCGATGGACGAAATGCAAGAAAACACGTCTGCATCCGACTTAAATGAGGCAATACCTCCATTACCAGGAAGCACACACACCGCCGGACGTAGCTGTTAGACTAATGGGAGGGACATTCCAATGAATGACTGATATGAAAGCTGGTGCTTAGTCATTGTGAGTTGCAACAAATGGTTGTAAACCCCAGAAACATTTACAGCTCCCACAGAAAAAAATGAAAAATCCGGGTTCCCAGTCAGACCTACCAGAAATCCATCATATAATATTTTTCTGATTAACCTCTGCATTCAGCTTAGTCAATATTTTAGATTGTGGCTGCATTCGAAATGGCATACTTAAACAATAAGTAATATCGGACCGTGAAATAAGGACGTTATTTCAGTACGCGAGTGCGTATACATACATCTTTGCTACACACACGCCCCCTGAGCCCTGTGTGTGGACCATGGCCACTTCATTTTCCACCCGTTATATCAGAAAATGACTGAAAAACACTAGAGGGCGTCCGCGAGAGTCTCCATATCGGACGTTAGTAGTGGCCAAAAATGTTTCTTTTTTTTCTTGAACATTTGTTTACTTTTGGAAAGTAAAAGAAAGTCCTGCATGAAAAACAAATGAAAACACAGTTTTGTTTTTTGTTACAGGGTAGGACGATCACATTCTAGCTACACTCATTGGCTGTAGCATGTACTGACGTCATAAATGTAATAAAAATCAATAATGTCCGGTAACTGCGCCATCGAACCGATGGAAGCTTGAATTAGAAAATGATTTAAAAGCCTAAACCCTGTTTGGGACTTTATTTCTGGTCATGTTGTCTTAATTAGGAAGATTGGAGTTGATTCTAGTTGGTGATTACAATAATGTAGCCAACAAATTGTCTCCTCAGAGTATATCAACTGGATAATAATATTGACCAATTCCCACATCTCATAAATGTATCTGTAAAGATGATAGAACAGCAGTAATTAGTCATTACTGCTGGCAATCTAACTAAATTACTTAATGTATACATCATACATTCAATCATGTTCAAAAACAAAAACATTTTATATTGTTCTCAGATAAATCTAAACTTAAACTTAGCTAGCCAGAGCTGTTAACGAGATGGTAGCTGCTGGATTATGATAATCAACTCAATGTCATTTTGTGTCATTTTTATTGACTCTATGCAGTGTTTTTGCCTTTCTTTAAAAACAAGCCTTGAAAAATGTTCCTATATTAGTATTAGAGGTTTTCTTTGTTGCCATACTGAATGAAATGCTCCTGGCATCCTTCAGTTTGTGCCTGCAGGCTTTGGTCTTTAGATCCAGAACTGCCGTTATCCGGCATGTCTGTTACCAAAGTCTTCATGGCTCAGATCAAGTTCCGTTTTAGAACTGAATGACAAAAAGTGATGGTAGTAACCAGGGTAGTTGTAGGCTAGTGGGTAAAACATTTGCCTGTGAACCTGGTGACCACAAAGTAGCAGATTTGAACCCCCACATTCTACCATTGTGTCCTTGAGCAAGACAATTAACCCTCAGTTGCTCCAGGAGGACTGTCCCTGTAACAAACGATTGTAAGTTGCTCTGGATAAGAGCGTCAGCCACATACCCTCTTTACTCAGACTTCTATAAGCTGAACAAATTACTGAACCAACTGTTTTGCAGGGCAGCAAACATGAATATTAAAATCTCCTAAGATTAAACCTACAGTTTTAGCCAGTATGGATGAAAAAAAATTCAGAGAACCTTATTAAATGCACAATTGCCAAAATTACTAAAGTCTAATTTCAAAACTTGGAACTCATAGCTGGAAGACTGACAAACATGACAATTCAAACACATTTTACAAACCATCGCAATGCCTCCACCACGGCCCCGGAGTTCTTGGGGCACTTAAAAAGTTCCAGTTTGTGGGGGTGAGCTCCCAGATAGCACTGGTTTCGCCAGGTTTCGGAAAAAAAAAACAAACAAAAAAAAAAACACATACTTTGAGAATCTGTTGTTTAGCAATGGCTTCAGGACAATTACACAATGAACCTTACCAGAGAAGATTTCATGCAGACGCACATCATCTTCCTGTTTATACTCACGAGAAAGGAAATTATAAAAAGCATAATATTCCTGAAACTGACAGTGGCTACTGGTCCTCAGTAAAACTTACCATAAATATCTGTTGAAGTTGCGTAGCTTTTACGGTCATTAAACCAAAGGACAAAAACAAACAATAGCCGATTGAGACTTTAAAAGTTGTTTTCTTTATTGATTATTATATTGATAATTTAAACAATATTCAACATTTGATGACATCGACTGGTTTTAATTCTCATTCTCAAAATCAGCAGCCGTCTTCCTTTTGCCCTGCTCATGAACATGATTGCCCCATGTGTAGGTGAGGTACATCAAAACCATGGCTGTGAGACAGAGAAAAAGCATGATTATTTCAAGAAAAACTCAAGTGTTGCATTTTCCCCCTAAGGCAATAATAACGTATACTAAAGTATTTAAAACTATCAGTCTTTCAAAATCATGCTGCAAATATCTTTTACATCTATTTAGTAAGCATCCAAGTAAACACATTCTACCCATTTATATCATCGGGAAGGGGCCTAACTGATTGGCGGTGTAAGAGCTAACTGACTGGTGGCACTGAAAGAAAGAAGGGAAAAGTATGGCAGAGGAAGAAGTCTCGAAACCATAGCATATTGTGTCAAACCACACCGAGAAGTCTGTGGCATCTTAATGAAGAGCTGGAAGTAGATTTGGGGATATGTTTAGAGAAACATTTCAGAGACTACTGACTTTGTGTGTGTTAGACAATCATGCTGAACTAAACAATAACAAGTGGAGAAATGAATTCAAGAACATATGCAGTTCGAGGTACATCCTACCCTGCACTTCCATGGCTTAGCAAAACCACCTCTTATGCGGCAATGCCCTGATAAGGTTCTAATACACTTCACTGCTAGACAGACATTCAGGAAATGCACACACACAACACTGGCATTGCAAGGTGGACAAAATTAAGGGAATTAAATATGGGAAGGAAAAACACATCACTCATGACAGGAGAACGTAAAGCTTTAACCAAATCGTACATTTACAAGAAAGTAAGTAAATCAAATATTTCAAGTTAGACTGAATTTGTTTTTGGTCAGTGTGCATGCAAATTTGATAGTACTGAGAAAGCACTTACGGGGTGCAACCTTGAAGACGGATGTTGTGAACCGTCTCCAAACATTGGGAATACCCTTGGAAAAGTAGTTAGGGAAAGCCCTCTGCTCAAAGGGGGAGATGCTGTATGTGATGACGTGTCTTATCTTGGCCAATTCTCCAAAGTGGCGCCCCATTGTCAAGAGACCTGGTTAAAGGGGAAAACCATACATTACTCACTCTAAATTACATTCCAGATTCAGGATGTGCACCTAAACAACCTACAATCTCTATGTGCCCAGGACTAAATGAATATTTTTGTACTTAATATTTTCTACTAAATATTTTTTAATTTTAGCAGAATCTTTCAGCTTTCATTAGGAACAGGTTGAACCTGAAATAAAACCTGTTCACAAAACATTTTATATGATCAAACTCCCTGTGTTTGGTGTTGGAATGCACCCTCTTATGTAAGACACGGTTTATAGTAGTCCAACATGTATCTCTTAGAGCAGGTGTATTTGTAAAGTACATTTAAAACACCGAAGTGTAAACCAAAGTGATGTACATGCACGTGTTTCACAAAACACAATGTTGAATAATAAAGTAAATAGAAAAAAAACTACAGTAAAAATCTATCACAGCATTTAATAAAGCATGAACACAGGTGCCACATAAAGATGACCATCTATGTAAATTAAAAGCCAGTGAGAAAAGGTGAGTTTTCAAACTGGATTTGAGAACATCTAGTTTAGTAGCCGATCTAACTTCAGGAGGAAAACTGTTCCATAAGTATGGCACAGCTACTGTAAAGGCGTCATCACCCCTTTGCTTCTGCCTCAATCAGTATATGACTAGTTGCAATGGATCAGATGTGCTTAGAGACCAGGAAGGGGTGTAAGGTTGGAGTAGATAAGTAAGAGCCAGGTGCTAGTCTGTTTAGGGACTTGAAAAACATTGGTAGAATTTAAAAAATATGATGTAAAACACAGGGAGCCAGTCCCAGGGTAGTGTGGTCATGTTTATTTATTTATTTTTTAAACATCCATGCATTAGCCTTGCAGCTACATTTTGAGCGATCTGTAGGCTGGATAAAAGACTGGCAAACTCCAATGTACAATAGTCTAGCTGGGATGTGAAAAGCATGGATAATCACTGATCTTAGAAAAAAATGTTTTTCATTGGCTCTTAGTTTTAGACTGCAGTCAAGAACACCCAGGTGCTTTTTTTTTTTAATTAAACTGATATTTTACTATATACAAAGCCAGGGTAAAGTTCCATCATTATTTCCCGTTATGAGGGGAAATAATGTCATGAGGCAAACAAATCTTTTTCATGACCGATGGCTGGGTATTACAGCGTTTATTTTAAAGATAACTATAGTATAAAAGTGATGACAGCATACCCTATATCAGGGGTGCCCAAACCTGTCCAGAAAGGGCCGCTGTGGGTGCAGGTTTTCGTTCCAACCAAGCAGGAGGCACACC
>JBBPCX010000032.1:11941173-11955221 GCA_037974365.1 Hydrocynus forskahlii | reverse complement strand
CGGATAGAAAACAAAGGGAGAACAGGAGGGAAAACTAATATTCAGGGGACAGGGACCGGGACAGGCGTGACGGGGACAAGGTGACCGTCACATCAATAAAGGAGGTCGAAACAAAAATCTATTTGCTTTAAAAAGAGGTAGCAAGATCATACTCTAAAAAAAGTATCAAGATCTGTGTAAATATAAAATACATGAAATATACTACAAAACGTTAGAGTATGTGCATTTCAGATTAAGGACAAATTATCATGAGGGAGGGGAGAAAGCAGGCAAGTTAATAGCTCGACAACTTAAACAGCAGGATGCTTGCGATAGATTCCCTGCTATAAGAAATGGGGACACATTGGTGTCTACCAATAAGGAAATAAATGGGGTGTTTAGACAGTTTTATGAACAACTTACATCACATACATCACAATTTATTCTAAATCAGGAGGAATTTCAGCAGTTTTTTACCAAACTGAATTTACTACAGTTAGGACAAGAACAGGTCACTCTCTTAGACACACCAGTATCTGTGATCTATGAAAGTATGAAAGTATCCAGGTGCAGATGGATTTCCGGTGGAATATTACAATAAATATATAGATATAATAGCACCTATATTGACAAATGTATATTTAGGATTACCTGACACCCTCTATGAAGCTTTAATCTCGCTAATTCCAAAAAAAGGCAGGGACGTGACTGATCCATCCAATTTCCAGCCCGTGAGTCTCATTAATGTTGATAGTACAATTTTGTCAAAGATTTTAGCTACATGTTTAGAAAAACGCATTACCAAGCATTATTCATATGGATCAAGTGGGATTTGTCAAAGGCAGATCTTGAATGGGCTTTACTATGGGCAGCCCTTTCGGCCTCTGGATTTGGCCCAGGCTTTATGGATAAAATTACTGTATAAACATCCCAAAGTAGCAGTGCAAACAAATGGATTAATCTCATCATACTTTAAGGTAACAAGGGGAACTCGTCAGGGGTGTCCTCTTTCTCCATTATTATTTATGATTTTTCTGGAACCATTGGCGGCCATGCTTAGAATGAACCCAGATATTGAGGGAGTAAAAATGCCAGGGAAGGAACATAAGTTAATGTTATATGCTGACGATATTTTACCGATACTTAAGGTTCCGCTAAACTCTTTACCCTCAGCAATGGAAGTTATAGAAGCATACTCTGCTGGTTCTGGATCTGAAGTCAACTGGTCTAAGTCAGAGGCAATGCCACTCTCTTCCCCATGTCAATCATATACAGTGACTAAGTTTGGATTTAGATGGTTACCATCGGGAATTACCTAGCTCGGTTGAGTTTTTATATTGATGAAATAATAATTCTGAATTTTGAACCCTTATTGAACAAAATTAAACTTAATTTGGACAAATGGAAAACATTGAAACTATCCTTATGGGGGAAGGTTAATGTTATTAAAATGGTAGTGGCACCTCAAGTCAAGTATCTTTCTGTGATGCTTCCATTAAATATTCCAGAAAGGGTTTTTAAACAGTATGAGAGTATAGTAAAAGATTTTTGTTGGGAAGGGAAAAAACCTAGGATTAAACTGACTAAAATGTGTTCGCCTAGACATTAGGGAGGTTTAGGATTGCCAGATGTTAGATTATATAGCATGTCATTTGAAATGGCCAAACTCTGCTATCACCGGAAGAATGTGAATTTTGATCTGGACTGGATAGCTATAGAGAGGGATTTGGCTTCACCATTTCAACCTATGCACATTCTGTCACAACGAGGAGAAAATATAAGAAACGCAAAATCTATAATATCTTTTTCAATGAATATATGGATCAAAATACATAAGAGGATTAAAGTATCATATACATGCAGCCATATTCCTCAATTTGGCACAATCCACAAATTCAAATAGGAAAAAGTATGGTGTATTGGAAACAATGGCAATCTAAAGGAGTGAAAACTCTCTGGGATTTATTCGTAAATGGGGTGTTTATATCATACTCAGACTTAAAGAGAAAGTATGATATAGGAGGAGGAGAGAGTTTTTGGACATTTTTGCAACTGAGGCATTGTGTCACAAGCGTTACGATTTTAAACAATTATTTGAATTCATCCATAACCCATAAAATGTGACAATTTTATAGAATTTGTGGTCAGGTTCTCGCAGATACATGCAATAATTTAAGGATAATATGACAAAAAGGTTTATCCTGCAATATTAGTGAAGATGAATGTTTAGGAATATTTTCTAGAGTGGGGAAATATAATAGGGAAGTAAAAAGTAAATTTATTCAGTATAAAGTTATACACAGATATTATTGGACACCAGTTAGACTAAATAGAACTGGACTGATTAATACAGATTAGTGTTGGAATTGCAAAAGGCAGGTGGGGACTTATTTACACATGTTGTGGGAGTGCCCTGAGGTATATCCATTCTGGGGTAGAATTCTTGATCTCTTGGGCAAAAGGCTAGGTTTTACTTTACACCTCAAACCCCTACTCTGTCTGCTAGGAGTAGAATTACCAAATGTGAATAATAAACAGTTTAAGGCTGCAATGGTGGGACTCATAACTGCCATGAAGGTAATACTAAGACATTGGAAATCCTCAACAATTCCTGACATAAAGGAACAGACAGATGAGATGATAAAGACAGCTTCATATGAAAAAATATTGGACAGAATATTGGACAAGATATGAGGAAAATATGGGAAAGTTTTTGGGGCCATGTATTTGAACGATAAAGGGCTGGGAGGATGAACTAATGTATGTTCATATTGTTTGTGATGTTGTATAAATGTGAATGGCTGAAGTGTATAAGAAACTGCTGTGATTTGGAAAAATAATAAAAATTTGAATTACACAAAAAAAGAACAGGACTGGATGATGTCTCATAATCATCCTTAATAATAGTTCTCAATAAAACATTTTCATTAATTTCTTGGCCAAATAATTCTGATAATATTCTGTTAAAAACTCTAATGTGTGAGTTTTCCTGTGTCAAGGAAAGTTGAGTCTCCAACTCCTCAAAGCTAATTTATCAATATGGAGTGGCAGTCAGTGGTTGTAAAAGCTCAGAGGAGTCTTTTGCATAAAGCCGTGTGGACATTTTACAGACTAGGACAGTCCACTAACTCTCATACCTCTGCAATGGCCCAAGCAACCACATGAAACAGGGGTTTCCAGTAAGAGGTCTGAATCAGTAGGGCCAGATGGGCAGTCATGTAGGGGACGACGTCTCTCTCTGGTTAGTCTCGCAGCGAGGCTTGGTTTCATGGGATTCAGCAATGATTGCTGGTGTTAAGTCAGAAGAAATTCCTGGATTAACAACCAGGCCAGCTAGGGTCGTGTCAAGCTTGGTCTGGACAAAGTTGCATGTTTTTCTCCTTCTCTTTCGGAAGTACGGACTGTTGCTACTGGACTATAAACACCGGATACAAAAACATTAGCTGAGAACATGTTCCAAGGCTTTCTGATGTGGGTCAGTCAAGTACAAGTCAAATAAACTATAGTGTTATGCTGGATGAGTACAAGTTAATAAGAGTTCCATTGGCATGTTGTGTGTGGGGTGATATGCAGTGCCTTTTGACGTACAAACATGGTATGTATTATGGCATCCAAAGAGATAAATTTTGGTGTCATCTAACCAGACTGTATGCAGCCAGTATTTCACAGGCTTGTCTAAATGTTTTTCAGCAAACAAAGTTTGCTGTCTTACAAAAAATGAACAGTCTTTAATGTATGAGGTAATTTAATTTTTATAGAGCGAGACAGAATATCAACCAAAAATCAAGAAAAAACATGTTACATAAAAGTTATGAATTGATTTGCATGTCATTGAGTGAAATAAGTATTTGATCCCTTACAACCCAGCTAGACTACTGGCTCCCACAGACTGGCTGTGTGCCCATGTTGCACACAGATCACAATCAATCTATCAATTACAGATACTCCTGATCTTAACTTGTCATGTGTATAAAGCACACCTGTCCACAGAATCAGTTTCTTCCATTCCAACCTCTCCACCTCCATGGGCAAGACCAAATAGCTGTCAAAGGATGTCAGAGACAAGATTGTAGATCTGCACAAGGCTGGAATGTGTAACAAGACCATTACCAAGAAGCTTAGGGAGAGGGTGACAACTGTTGGTGCGATTATTCGGAAATGGAAGAGAAGAAATATAAAATGACCATCAATTGCCCTCAGTCTGGAGCTCCATGCAATATCTTTCCTCATGGAGTGAGGTCGATCATGAGAAAGGTGAGGGATCAGCCCAGAACTACACAGGAGGAGCTTGTTAATGATCTGAAGGCAGTTGGGACCACAGTCACTAAGAATCCCATTGGTAACAAATTACATCATAATGGATTGAAATCTTGCAGTGTCCGCAAGGTCCCCCTGCTCAAAAAGGCACATGTACAGCTAATCTTAAGTTTGCCAGTGAACATCTACATAATTCAGAGAAGGCTTGGGAGAAAGTGCTTTGGTCAGATGAGACCAAAATCGAGCTCTTTGGCTTCAACTTGACCCGCCGTGTTCGGAGGAAGAGAAATGCTGAGTATGACCCCAAGAACACCATCTCCACAGTTAAGCATGGAGGTGGAAACATTATGCTTGAGGATGATATTTTTCTAAGGGTACAGGATGATTTCACCGCATTGAGGGTTGATGGGGCCATGTACCATAAAATCTTGGACGAGAACCTCCTTCCCTCAGCCAGAACACTGAAGATGGGTTGTGGATGGGTCTTCCAGCATGACAATGACCCAAAACTGCCAAGGGAGCAAATGAGTGGCTAAAGAAGAAGCACATTTGCCAGCCTCCAGACCCCAATCCTATAGAAAATCTGTGGAGGGAGCTGAAGCTTCAAGTTGCCAAGCAGCAGCAAAGAAACCTAAAGGCTTTAGAGTTTCTGTAAAGAGGAGTGGGCCAAAATCCCTCCTGAGATGTGTGCAAACCTCGTGATCGACTACAAGAAACATCACTGCTGTGCTTGCCAGCAAGGGTTTCTCTACCCAGTCATGTTTTGCTTGTGTACCAAATACTTATTTCACTCAGTGAAATGCAAATCAATTTACAACATTTATGTAACATGTTTTTTCTTGATTTTTGGTTGATATTCTGTCTCTCTCCATTCATTTTTTTGTAAGTCAGCAAACTTACAAATTCAGCAGGAGATCTAGTAATTATTTCCCACACTGTACAGCTCTGGAAAAAAAAAGAGACCACTGCAAAAATATTCAGTTTCTCAGGTTTTATCTTTTATAAGTAAGTATTGAACTGAACAGTTTGCCTTAGTTTTTAAGAACTGCTGACAATATTCCTCATTTCCAAATAAAAATATTGTTCTTTAAAGCATAATTTCATAGTAAATGACAATACATCAAAATAAGAGAAATTATGCAGTGTTTACAGAACTCAAAATAATTCAAAGAAAACAAATCTCTTGTTCACTCAAACAAAATGGCAATAATTACCTTTGACATACTTCTAGTAGTGTTTTGCCATTCAACTGGTCATAATTCAAGAGAAGAGTGTTGATTACAGCAGTGTTTTTTTTATACTTTTCCTCATTAAATAAGATTTGATTCAGGTGATAACCTAATCAGTGCCTCATAAAGCATAATGAGGTGTGCTTGTGTAGGAATTTAAAAGACACTGGCATGGAATGGTTGTCATACTCATAGAGATGCTGATTTAAAAATAAATTGCAGTGGTCTCATATAAATATAGCTGATGTATTGCTGAGAGTTTAGAAAGAGAGTAAGAATACAGTAATTGGAGTTTTTATATTCAGTCTTTACACCTAAACTACACTCCATGACACAAGAAGAACCATGCTCGGTTCCATAAAGAAACATAATTCACCACCTATGAGTGTGACACATTCTTTTGAAGTTCTAAGAAACTCAAAATAGTGTAAAGGCTCAATGCCAATTTAAGGGTTCTTTCAAGAACCCTTTCATTATGTAGAGGTTATTTAAACTTTAGAACAGTTCTTCTCACTCACACGTCTCTTTTACAAAAAATGACTTACTAAAGAACCACCTAGCTTTTTAAGGAATTAAAAGTGGTTCTTCAATGGTAACACTTCTCTGTAGGGTGACGTTTATAAGGCTACATAATAACTACATAAGTCTATTATGGCAACTGACATAAACCTACATCATCATTTATAAAGGTCTATTCCAACAAGCATCAGTAGTCAAAAAGGCTGCCTCTGTCAGTTACAACAACATATGCTTGTTGGAACAAGTCTTTATAACAAGCCTATATGCTGTTTGTGGTTTATATGTTTGATCTAAATGTGTATTTCTTTTATGATCTATGTTGTTCTTGAATGGTGATCTAGAAGTACTTACCATACCCATGATAAACTCAGCAGAAGTAATTTATCACAACACAAGCATATCCTTTAATTGCCCACCTCCAGCACCCACAGAGATTGGCAGAGTCAAATCAAATCTGGCACTTTCCTCCTACCATTTCCTCCATTTAAGGACTTTCCCACACCTCACCTGTCATAAATCGAAGGTTGTCCGTGGGAAGTATTAGTCTCTTTTACACATATATTTCTAAGCTTCTACCAATACAGTGATTTACTTTACACTAAGACAGAACTGGGCCACAAGACCCATTATTTTCCCCCTTTAATCTGCAGAAAACGAGCAGTTCTGTCAAAACGGAGGCCAAAGATGCATCCCTTAATATGCTCCCATACTTCAGGATGAGGAGGTCCAAAGCCAAGTAAAAGTTCTGAAATTGTAATCAGGCTGTGACCTTGCAGCCGCTTCCTCATTCCATAGGCACATTTACTGAGGGAAATGAACAGAGTAAATAAACTCAGTGCAGAGATGCTGATGAGTGGAAGGCACGTAAGGAGAAACAGCAGGAAGATGAGAGCAGGTTATGACTTCACGGGCTTTTTAGCACGCTCTTCATGAAAAGGTCTGGAGCCAACTTTTGAACATTGCAGAACTATATTTTTTAGCTTAATCAAATCATTTAAAAAAGGTTCTCTACTGCAGACCAGCATTTATCAGGCTACATGACACCTACAGTTATGTGCAAAATATTAGCAGTGTGTTTAAAACAACAGAGGAAAAGTTCCATGTTCCATTATTTCCATATATACAAAGGCACTGGGAGCCGTGCACATTCAATTCCAAATTAAAACATGAACAGTTTTTTTTTTCTTTTCTTTTTTTCTGAAAATGAAGAAAATGTATATTGGGTTGTTTAAAAAAAATAGCAGTGTCTGCATTTTCATTTACAAACTCGAATATTTACAGTATAAACTGAAAATGAAATGAAGATTTAGCTTTCCCTTTAAGCACTGAGCTAATATTTAGTTGTATAACCATTATTTCTGATCACTGCTTTACATCTGTGTGACATGGAGTCAACTAACATTTGATACCTGCAAACAGAAATTGCAGCCCAAGCTGACTGGACTACATTCCAATGATCTTCTGCATTCTTGAGTTTTGCATCAAAAACAGAATTTTTGAGGTCACTCCACAAATTCTCAATCAGATTGAGGTCAGTGGATTGGGCCGACCATTTCATGACATCTTTTTGGTCTGCAACCAGGATGTTGCCCGCTTGCTGGTGTGTTGGGGTCATTGTCCTGCTGAAACACCCATTTTAAGGGCATTTCTTCCTCAGCATAAGGCAACATGACCTCTTCCAGTATTTTTAGATACTGAAACTCATTCATGGTGCCTGTTATGCGATAAATGGGCCCCACTCCAAAGTATGAGAAACATCCCCAAACCATTATGCTTGCACCTCCATGTTTTACGGTCTTCACAGTGTACTGTGGCTTGTATTCAGTGTTTGGGGGTCGTCTCACAAACTGTCTGCAGCCTAAGAACAATCTTTCTCTCATCTGTCCACAGAATATTGCGCCACTTCTCTTTAGGCCAGTCAATATGTTCAGTGTGTGCAATGTGCAAACTGTAACCTTTTTTTCAGCAGTGGTACTTTACGAGGGTTTCTTGCAAACAGTTTGGTGTCTTCTGATTACTGAAGTACTCACAGGTAAATGAAGATCTTCTTTGATCTCTCTGGGGCTGATCATTGGATGCTTCTTTGCCATTCTTGTTATTCTATGATCTAGGCGGATGGTAGTATTCCTTTTTCTACCACATGTTTCGGGTTTTCTTTCCCATTTCAAAGCATTTGAGATCTTTTTAGCTGAGCAGCCAATAATTTTCTGCACTTCTTTGCACTTCTTTCAGTGCAATGTCTGGAACGACCCATTTTACTCACTGAGCAAGGGCTAAAACCAGCAGGTAGAACATCTGCTGCTTTCCTTCCTTAAACAAGGGCCATAATTGACACCCATTTCTTCACAGATTGAATGACCTCCCTAACTGAACTCCACACTGCTATTAATTTGAACACACCCCTTTCATTAAATGAGTCAATTACCCCCAATTAGCAGCATGCATGTCATGTCTGTTAAGTCTGTTGGTTGGCCATTACTCTGCTACACCTAGTCATGAATTTGTTCCCATGTTGTATCATCATTTCTGCCAAAATCAGTACTTAAACACATTAGTAATGTTAGATTGCTATTATTTTGCACATAACTGTACATAGACAATATGAACAAAAGTATTGGGACAAACCTGTTTTTCAGGGTTTGGGCTAGGCCCTTTACTTGCAGTGAAGGGCAATCTTAATGTTTCAGCATACCAAGACATTTTGGATGAGTCCATGCTTCCAAATTTGTGGACACAGTTTAGAGAAGGCCCTTTTCTATTCTAGCATGACTGTGCTCAAGTGCACAAAGCAAGGCCCATTAAGACATGGTTGGAAGAACTTGACTGGAAGAACCCCACAAATTCCCACAGAAAAACTCAAAAATCTTATGGAAAGTCTTGCAAGAAGAGTTGAAGCTTTTATAGCTGCAAAGAGGGGCCCACCTCCATGTTAAAGTCTATGTATTTGAATGCAATATCATTAAAGTCCCTGTTGGTGTAATGGTCTCAATGCTTTGGTCCCAATACTTTCATCCATATAGTGTACGTTTTTTATAACAGCTGGCGTAAACCTACAGCAACATTGATTTTGACAAGCGTCAGTTGTTTACGATCAGTTGTCATGTCAGTTGTCATTAAAGGCTTTAATGTATTGCAATTTGTCCGAACGTATCATATGAATACAGATGAATTATTTTTTAAAAACAAAAATAAATCAGAATCAGAATCAGAAAACGTTATCCCAAGAAATTGCTTAGGAAACTTTATACCAGTAAACTACTGCAAAGACAGGCAGAGACAAGACAAGAAACTATAAAATACAGTATGTCAAAATACAAAGTCTCCAGAAATACTCAGAAAATGCTGAGTGCTAAATACACTATGAAAAGAAAATAATGTTCCTTAACTAAGAACTTTACACACTATATTCCTAGATATTATACTGTACATCTTTAGACTGTATATTGAGAGAATTTTTTATTTTTATTTAATAGTATTTTGCAACATAGTACTTTGGTCTATTTTTATTTTATTCTATTCTATTGTTTTCTCAATTTTGCTGCTCTTAACTTTGTACTGTCCACTTTCTGCTGTTACTAAGCAAATTTCCCACTTGTGGGACTAATAAAGGTTTATCTTATCTTATCTTATCTTACATTGACTAAATGACAACCATCAGATGCTTGTTAAGTCTGTACTGAGTGAGCAAAACCGTGGCATGGTGAAATCCTTAACAAACACATGATTTCAAATAAACACTGTCCACTAGCACACTTCCTTCAACAACAGTCAAATACAAAGATCAACAAAACACATGTCCATTAAAAGAACCTCAAAGATGAAGATGGGAACTTGACTGTTAAAGCAGACTTTAACCAGGAGATGGTGCTATGAGACTCTCTATGAGGCCTTATATTGCTCTATGTGGTTCATTACACCATAAACAGATAGAGCTCTGTATGCGGGTGGCAATGTGACAGGAAAAAGAAATAGTATAATATGTATCAATTTGTTAATTGATTGAATAATGGACAATAAAACAGTCAATAAATTGAACATCAGTTCATATAAATTGAACATTTTTTTTAAATAATGGTCAATGAAATTGTCAAAACATTGACAATAAATAGATGAATGGTCAATTGAACAGTTCATACATTAAATGATGGTCAATAGAATAGCCAAGAAATTGGATAATAGTCAGTAAATGTTCAATAGAACAAGTGATCTTGGAAATAATTGTTGCTTTGGGGTCAGAAAGGCCAAACAAAAAGCAAATTCACTGTAGCCACATCACAGCCCTCCGACAGAAACACACAACCACAAACCACCTCTCCAAATGGTTCTGGTTTGGCCCTGTCTGATCAACAAGAAGCAAGAAAAGACAAGAGAGTCTAGTGTAAGAGAAAAATCAATATATTAACTTATATTCTAAGGCAAATTAACATATTCAGTTCAGTCAAAAAAAAAAAAGTTTTAATCTACTGTGTATTACATTGTTGAATATTGGTTTGTTGAAATTTCCTTTGTATTGGGTTGTTGGAATCTCCTGTGTATTGCGATGGTGAATATTGGATTGTTGAAATCTCCTGTGTATTGAGTTGTTGAGATCTGCGGTGTGTGCAGCAGTTCAAGGTTGATGGGAACCTCAGCCAGTAAACAAAATGCAGTGGCAAAAACTGAGGCACCAAAACCTCATGTGTTGCGTCCACGTTTATATCACGCAATGAAAACTTGGTAATGGGGATGAAGCAGTTGAATATTTTGACTTGTGGGTAGAGAAGTGTGATTTTCTAAAGAAGGGAACGTTGCATCCTGAGTCGTTGAAACAGTTAAAGAAGAGAATGCAGGAGTTGGAGAAGGAGGGGGAGCAAGAAAAGAGAGTTTTGTCGAAAGGAAACAGGTTCAGGTAGGCTGGAACGCGTATCACATCTGGTGTGCTGAGAACAACAGGGTGCAGGCAGAGAGAGTAAAGGAAATTTTTAGATGAAATAATTAAAAAGAGCAGGAGGAGAAAGAGCTAGAAACCCAGATTACAAGTGCGATTGTATATCTTTTTAGTGCGGCACCTGAGTCAAAACACACTACCACTGGCCCAACAGCGCCTCCCCTGGCTGCAAATTTGTATCCACAGCTCAATGCACCCCAACCACTCTTACAAGCCAGTGCTAGTACCAGCTGACGATGATGTGGCCTATCAGGTCAGATGCGCTCAGCAAGACCAAGCCCCTTTCCAACACCAAGTCCCTCCCCAACCCCCCAGGCGCAGACTAGGCACAAATCTAGACGCCCATGGCAACACGTAGTGGGTTGCAGCTGGGGTCTCATCAGAGAGGGTCAAGTGCATCTGATATCAAGTTTCAGGGTCCCATGGTGAAGGTTTTACCTACCACCCCACCACACATGAACAGTGTCGAGTGTTGATGCATAAACTGGTGTTGCATTACTCATAAATTCATGGCACTTTTCCAGACCTTTCATTAGCTCTGACCCAAAGCTGAAAAATGCATTTTTAAATGGTCTGCATCCAAGAACAACAGAAATGATAAAAACTCAGTGTGTGACATGGAAAACTGGATGTGTGAATGAAACACTGAACTATGCACAGTATGCTGAGGAGCTGTTCCAAGCTAGAGCTCAGAAGAAGATGGAGAGTAAGACAGGAAATAGCAGAGGAAGAGCGAGAGGAGGGGGGCAAACAGGAGCGTGTCACAATTGTGGGTCATTTAACCATTATTTTCTTCAGTGCCCAAAAAGGAGAGGCCAAAGGTGGAGAGGACAGCAGCCACAATGGAACAATCCACAACAGAAGTAGTGGGGTAACCAACAGCAGCAGCAGCCAGTGAGGGGCCAACAAAGTCCTGAGGACCACCACAATTCTGACTAGAACCGGGCCAGAACACTCCCAATTCACATACATGGAGGAAGGTTTAAGAAATCAGAAGATGAGGAATTAAATTCAGGTACTTTTTTGTACAAATTGTTCCCTCATGTGAGTTTAATGCCAAGAATCAATCTCACAATTATGGGCAGGCCCACTGAGTTATTAATTGACTCTGGGGCGACAAATTCAGTGCTGAGAATGGGAGATTTTCCCAATGTCCTGCTCCTGCTGGGAAACACGCCTACACTTCCACAGCGAGCGGGATAATAGCATTCTATCATATTGACAACCCCTCTGTGATGTTGAAACACTCATTCCTGATTTATTTTCGATACCCTGTCAACATTATGGGCAGAGAACTGATGTGTATGCTTGGCATTCAACTGACATGTGGAGCAGAAGGGGTTGCAGTTGCAACAGAGGGTGACTTTGGCCCCGTCCACACAAAGCCGTAAACAGGCTTATCCGCACAAATATTTGTCCTAAAACACCTCTCGGCAAGATTTGAAAACGGGTCCCAGAGTGGATAAATTTGAAAACGCCGGTTAGGCATTTTCGTGTAGATGGGCTAAACCGGATAATTTTTTGGTGGATTGCGTCATCGCGCCTCCACCATCTTAAGGCGCATGCGCAAAGATTCAAAGTACTGTGCGCTCCGGTCATTGCCATATTGTTGTTTATGTTCCACATGACTTGTACACGCATGCGCGCTATAAGTACTTCCTGTGCAGCAGCGCCACCTATCGTCTTGGATTACTAATAACAGCGTTTACGGTCGTTTTCGTGTAGACGCAGATACATTCTGAGCTGGTTCCGTCTTTACGCAAATCGTTTTGAAAACGTTCGCCGTTTACGGCTTCGTGTGGACGGGGCCTTTGATGGGCCACCAAAGCAGTTGAACATCTACAAGTGTGCTTTGTATGAGGGAGATCCAGAGATGTGTGGGCAGCAAAACGTCTTGTTCCTCAGGGTTTTAATGTTATGTGTCCTTGTAATTTACATTGTCCAGCATGTATTACTGAGGAAATAAGTTTTTATGATTATGAGTCTCTTTGGAAGGTGAGAATTGCTGAAAAGCTGAGAGTTGGACAGATTTAAGCTGGTGAACATTTTGTGGTGGCAAGAGTGTATTTGAGATCTGATCAGCTGATGGTGTTTCGCATGCCTGATTCAGTTCCACACATACCTTTGGCAAAGCCTCAAGAGCACATGTGGCCCCTCGCCCAGAGGGACACGGTGCAGTTGGATTGATTAAAGGTTGTGATCCTTTTGTAATTACTCCAAAAAAGTTCTTCTCACAGCACGGTGAGAAAGCGACAGTGTGTCTTTTGGTTTTTCTTGCAGAGAAGGGCCATAAGTTATCTAAATCAAAATTACAGTTCGTACAACAAAAAGTTCAATTTTTGGAACACATCCTCACAGTACAGTCAAACAAATGCAAACAAATTTCTTAGGAATGACCAGTTATTGCAGATCGTTTATTCCAAATTACTGTGCCATTGAGCACCCTTTACACGAACTCACACAGCAATTACCAAGCTCTGTGCGCATACGGTGGACAGAAGAGGCAGGACAGGCTTTCACTCAGTTGAAATCAGCCTTCCAGTTAGTGTTGTTTTTGGCGGCCTGTCTTAATTTTAGTTTTAGTCTAGTCTTCGCGTCAAGCTGTCATTTTAGTTTTTATTAGTCTTAGTCACGTCCATTCTCTTTTTAGTCTAGTCAAGTTTCAGTCGACTAAAAGTTTGAGCATTTTTAGTCAGAATTATACACGACTATTTTCGTCTAGTTTTGGTCAATGAAAACTGATGACATTTTAGTCTAGTTTTAGTCAATGAAAGCTGAATTTTAGTCTCTTTTTTTTAGTAATGCAATTCTATTTAACCCAGTCAATATAGTATAAGAACCTAGTAGAATAGACAAAATCTACATTTTCTTTAAGTCAAACCTATTTCACAATTCCAACAAGCTTATCTTATTATTATATTATTGTTACCTTATAGGCTCAAGAATCCAGTACATCCATGCCAGACACGGAAGACACTCTGATTTGAATTTACGACATTTATCTTGCCAACCAACCATGTTAGAACTTAGAAGTACACACACAAATTTAAATCAAATAAATAAATGAAATATCACATCACTAAAAGTGCAAATAAAATGAAAATGTCTGTCTATTGCCATAAAACCCACATTTGTAT
>JBBPCX010000032.1:11929104-11941073 GCA_037974365.1 Hydrocynus forskahlii | reverse complement strand
TTTGTACCTGTGTGTGTGTGTGTGTGTATGTATATATATATATATATATATATATATATACACATAGATATAAATTATTTTATACTGTACTGTTGGTATAGCATTTTATTCTACTCTATTGTTTTTCATTTTTGCTGCTATTACCATTTTACTGTCCACTTTCTGCCGTGACAAAGCAAATTCCCCACTTGTGGGACTAATAAAGGTTTATCTTATCTTTGGCCCTCGTAAAAAACACCTACAAAATCTAGTAATTATCTAAGAATGAATAAATTATATATGAGGGAAAAAAATTAAAAATCAAAATGTTTTAATTAAATAAATAATCAACAAACTGCACATTCTCTGGCCTTGCAGAAGCTTACAGGGACCAGTGGGTCAATGAATTAATGACATCAGCAATTCATGTTAAGCTGTTAAGTACAAATACTGAAATAACATCAGTATTCAGGGCAGGAGGTTGTGGGTTCAAACACCAGGTCTGCTAATGGCACCACTGAGGTACAGTTGAGCAAAGTACCATCCCACACACTGCTCTCCAGGCACCCCCATTGGTGGCAGGCCATTGCCTCACTTGATGAATGGGTTTACATTTACAGTGTTTGGCAGACACCCTTATCCTGAGCGACTTACAATCATTTGTTGGATTGGTTAAATGCAGAGAAAGAATTTCACGTTGTTTACACTGTGTGCTGTGCTGTCATGTGTTCACATATGACTTCAAGGGGCCACTTTACTTTATTGTAAAATGTGCTTAGCACAAATGTTACATCATCTCCCTAGTACTAAGACACTGGGTTGAGTATAATGACAAAAAAGAACAATTATTGTTAAAATAATTATAATACTAGCAAAAATTATAATACTAGCAAAATATTTCAAAACCAAGCAGTGTGGAAGCCAGACTGTTTTGCACAATAAATATGCTTTCAGACAGTTACCTCCAGTGTACAAAAAAGAGCTTGACAGCCCACCAAAATAGATGAGAGCCAGATGCTCAAGTCTCAGCGTGGACAGAAAATACAGCAAAGTGGCACAAAGGCATCCCACCGAGTACAACACGGCGCCAAACATTACCACATCCTGGGGCTCCAATATCTGATCCACCAGAGTCCTGTCATCACTTTTCTTATGATCAATTCCCTTGGAGAAATCATAATACGTGTTCACTAGGTTCCCTGCCCCGTGGACCACCAGAACCGCCACAGCACACACCAGCAGAATGACAAGATGCACAGAGCCTTCAAGTTTGTACGCCAGAGCACTTCCCAAAGCCACAGGGGTGAGAGAAGCACTAAAACTCCACGGTCGCAGAGCCAAGACGTATGCCGCACATTTGTCCTGCAAGTGCAATGCCATCTTGGCTACTCTAGAAACTTTGCTGTTGTGATTTTTCTCTACAGACGTCCGCACTGACGCTTTTGCCCCATTCATCCCGTTGGCTCCCGCCAAGACGTACGTCTCAGCATTCATCTTCTTCTGGCCTGCTGCCATTACGCCCTCAGTCTTGTGTTGTAAGGACGTAACAGAAAGGGTGTACCTAGGAAGGAGAGGTGGGCACAAAATAAAAACGAACATGAAAACAAATAACTTTAGGGTATAACAATTATATATAGTCATCCAGATCTGGGCTTAGGACATGTCATTGAGCATACCTTAAAGAGGAGCTTCACAGACTTTTCAAAGTTTATGTAATTATAATAATTCATATGAAAAAAAAAATTCAAAATTATTTAAATGCAAACAAAGCCATTCAACCTGATGATGCTGAACTGTGGAGAAGACTAAATTATTTACATTAGTGGTGATGGGACCCATGGGATTTTATTTACTACTCTTATCTTAAATCAGTCCTAAAACAATGTCTTATGTTTCAAGCACGTATTCGTAGCAATTTTGTGTAACAATTTTCTGCCAAGCATCTCAGTCACTAAACTTTTAGACGTGTGTGTCCCATCACCACTGCCGTGAACAGTTCCAGACTCAGTACGATTATATAATGAAGCGTTTCAGATCAAACCCACCAAAAAAGTAGTCGTTTTAAAATTTAGTTCAGAAAACAAGAAAAAAGGTGTTTTTCGTTCAGCATGCACGTCTACGTCATAAAACCACGTTTTGACACAATTGTACTTACACTGCACATTAGCTTTAATGAGTTTCAAATGTAACCAGTCGAATTTAGCTAAACTGGCCACAGCTCCTAATGACAGTATGTTACGAGCACAGTAATTACTTAGGTATGGGTGTATATGGTACTGTGAGGACAAAACAGTGTTTAAAGTCTCAGGTGAGGAAGATTCGCGCCTGGCTATAGTCAAACAAAAAACTAACACTGCCTCCGAAGTGACGGATTAGTTAGCACGTTGGCTAACTCGTTACTGAAACAAGCAAGCAAGGACATTCTGATGTGCAACACAGACAGAGACGCTAGAAGCTAGGATCATTTGTTGGCACGCAGTTTAATAGGTTTTATTCACAGTTCTGAAATAACTGGGGAGAATGGGAATGGGCAAGGCAGCTAAAGGCTAATGACAGGCTGCTAAATAGCTAGTCAGAGATTAGAGCAGATTAGGATCAGAGAGAGAAATCCAAACCAGCATTCCAACCTGCTTTTGTCCAACTCCGAGAGAGCACAGAGCTACTTTACACACTCCGGACACATATTTTCGAGGTACCCCTGCTTCTCTTAGCGAAACGAGAGTCAGTCACAACGGAGAGACGAGCTACGTGTCAGTTCTGAGGGCATTTAGCTTAGCCGCTCAGCTAACACGCCAGCAGCAGGCGGGCGCCATTTTAGTCCAGCCCCCTGACCGCACGACAGGTTAAATGACATCGACGGAAATCAGTCAGGAGTCGTTAGAAATCGTATGAGGATCGTTTTATACAGAAACATTGAAATGTAGAATAGTGGTCCCTGTCATGTTTTGTCGTCCAGGTTTCTAACCCTAACTTAGAAAAAAAGCACATCACTCTAATTCTGTTCTTTGCACGGAAAACAATGGGAGTCATTGTACACAATAGTTTGAGTCTATTGGTACTTTCATTATCTTCAAAGTCCACTCAAGATTGTGGTCAGAGATGGTCTGCTGTCTATACTAATCACGCCACCAAGCAACAAAGACAAAGGAAGGGAATACTTTCACCAAACCAATAAAAAAGACAATGTATAATACTTTATATAACATACAAAGGACTTATATAGTGTTATATAATACAGTCTCTCTCTCTGTATTATAATATGTAAGTGTGTATTTTGTAATGTGTACATACGTTTTGTTGACCTTGGGCAAGTTGTGCAATTCCACTATTGACAACTTGTAAGACCGTATTAGTCAATTAATTATGGCAAATTTACTCTTTAAGCATTTAGCCAATACTTTTATATGAAACAATTTATTATTGACTACATGGACAGCCCCCCTGAAACATCTCGCTTTATGTTTTCATAGAAAATATCACAAAGTAAGTCAATAAATAGACAGAAAACTAGTGCTAAGAGTATGGTTAGACCAATAGCTTAATTTCTATGATATTACTACTCCATTAGAGCACAAAACATAAAAAGTTTCCCTTTCCCTTTCCTTACTTTACTTTTTATGGTAGGATTAATATTGATCTTATACTTAAATCATCTGTCAACCAAGGAAGAGGAGGTAGATGTGTTTCTTTGCCAGATACTCTGATGGAAGGAGACTATGCAGGTCAGATAGGCTCACTTAATTTTCATCAAATTTAACCAGGGGAGTTCTACGATCCTTCACTTCTGAATGAAGTTGCAGTAATTTGTCCTGTATTATAGATTTATATCACAATTGCTGCAGAAAGACAGATTCTTCCATCTGAGCTTATTTCTGTGACAGTGTGCGGGTGTTTTTGCATCTTGGACAAGAAAGCCAAATTGATTTCATCATTGTGAAGATGAAAAATAAGTGAAAAAATACTACAAACACACTACAATTACAATAGACTAAAACAAATTTTGTTTTATTTTATTTGGTAAAATTACTTTTATGTAGCTCCTATAATGTTAACATTGTCTTTTACCCATTGTACCCATTGGGAAAGGCGTTTTATACATGTTGACGTGCCGACGAAATATTCAGTGCCATGCAAAGTAAACCAAGTTGTAATGACTGTCATGTACCACTAGAAGCTGTAGCGCGATACAGTCACACAGAGTAAACCAATTGTAATTACCGTCATGTGCCACTAGGGGCTGTAGCGCGGCACAGTCACGCAGAGTAAACCAAGTTGTAATGACAGTCATCTACCACTAGGGGCTATAGCGTGACACTGTCACGCAGAGTAAATCAATTGTAATGACTGTCATGTACCACTAGGGCCTGTAGCGCGGCACAGTCACGCAGAGTAAACCAATTGTAATCACTGTCATTTGCCACTAGGGGCTGTACCACGGCACAATCACGCAGAGTAAACCAAGTTGTAATGACTGTCATGTACCACTAGGGGCTGTAACGTGCCACTGTCGTGCAGTACAAGACACTGTCCCGTGCCACTATGTGACCAAGTTGTAATTACCGTCATGTACCACAAGGGGCTGTAACGTGCCATTGTCGTGCAGCACAAGACACTATCCCGTGCCACTACACGACAGTCAAAGTGTTGTCACGCGACACTGTCTTACGTGCGTGACAGTGTCATGTAATAACGTAACAGTACAGGACACTCAATGCTGTTATTGCCTCTCCTCGTCAATGCAGGCCTTCACTGATGATGTCACTTCCTTGTTCAGGGCCTCACCAGAGTCCATTCAATTTGATTTGTTCATTTAGAGCAGTGATTCTCAAAGTTGGGCACAGAGTCATGACAGGTGGGGCACAAGAGACCTTGGGGAAAGTCATATAGAACTAATGTTGAACGGGGCAGGACGTGGCTCCGGACAGGATGGTGGGCTGAGTGAGACGCTCTGTGCTAATCAACAATAATCTGTTTTAAGAGCTACAAAACCTTAAAGCCTGAATGTAGACTTTAATATTGTTAAGCGAGACTATGTCTATTACGCCAGTGAACAAACCGTGTGAAATTTTTACAGGAAAATGTAAAACAGCCATGGAAAAAACGAAATCGCAAACTGCTGAAACTGGCTCTGCTAACATGGTGGACCTAAAAGGCGTTTTGAATGAGCTTAATGTGCTTTGTTCGGCTCAAAACTGGATGGGATTGAGAGGCATATCAGGGACGTCTCTGACTCTGTTAAATCTCTCGAGAACGGACTGTCTGTAGTTAGATAAACTGTTGAATCAAACGAAAGACGAATCGGCGAAACGGAAAGTCGTATTGTACAGCTTGAAGACGAGCTAGAAGAGACATCGCCCATGCTAGCGGCAGCAAACAAACGATTAGCCCACTTGGAAGCCAAGGCGGATGACCTGGAAAACCGTGCGAGGAGAAAGTATCTCTGACTTTTTGGCCTCCAGGAGGGAGCCGAGGGTTTGCGTCATCTTTTGTAAACACTATGCTTCCACAGTGGCTCGGAATGTCACCGGATGTATCTTTCACGCTGGAGAGAGTTCATTGCACACTAGCTCCACCAAAGCCAAATCAACATAGAGCTGTGCTTATCAGATTCCTCAGATTTCAGGAGAAGGAATCAGTCTTTCGCTCCTCTAAGAATCGTGAAATTCTCCATGGAGGGCCAAAGCTGTACTTCACTGAGGACCTCTCATCGGAACCATTCGTTAACGACGCAAATTCAACAACGTGAAAAAGCTCTTCATAGACAGAGGAGTTTACCGCGGCTTTCATCCCCTGCCTTGTAAACTGAGGATTGTTCATGAGGGAAGGATTCACCTTTTTCCATTTCCGAAGGCAGCAGACAAGTTCTATAAGTTATTCAAATGCTGGATAACTGGAATGGTCAGCTTTCAGGTGGACAACTGGATCTGACTGGTACTGGTGAGCCTAGTGTTTGTCTATCACCTAGCTGCCATGGTTCCTCTAATGTGGTCTCAATCCAAAATCTAATACTGTATTTTATTTTATTATTACTATTCTTTGTTTTGTCTGAGATTGGTGTCTTTGGGTTGTACTGTTATTTTCGTACAGTAGCTAAAACAATTAGAGAATATGTGCACTGCTTAACTGTTACAGCGGCGTGAAACTGACATTCAGTAGATTAGGGTTTCTTACATCTATGTTCATGGTCTGTTATTGCACGTGAGGACATGCTGTTGCTGACGGTTGCCTTAAGTAGCATAGAGATTTCTGTCTCTAAAGGGTTGGCAATGTCGACTGGGGACAAGGCCTTTACCTGTGGGGTGGGGCGTGAGATTGTCATTAAACGGGTAGGTTCTTTTTTGGGTTTTTTTTCTCTTCAATGGTGGATGTTATAACTGTCTGCTCCGCATGATTTAATAGGGCAAGTTCACTTAATGTAGTGACATGGAATGTGAAGGGGTTAGCTCGTTCAGAATCAGGTATTTATTGTAGATTGTTTGACGCGATTTTCTTGTCATACTGTTCCGTACAGTACAGCGCTTTAAACCCTCCTGAAGCTCAGCTTCTCTGGAGCTCTATGGATGCTCACAGAGGGGCGTGTCTCACTGGAGAAAAGCTGGACAGTGATTGGACAAATGCACCAAAATCGTCACTTCCAGGGAAGCTCAGCTTCTCTGGGAGTGAATGGAGAGGTGGGCGGGCCAGGAAGCTGGGCTGCTGCATGATGATTGGAGGAGCTGTCTAAAGGGCGGAACCCTTTTTTTGATTGACAGCATGTTTTAAGTATACACCAGCGCTACAGCGATTCGAGCTCAGTCCCATGCGGATTTGCAGGTGAACTGCTGCACTTTGTGTTGTTTGCTGGGGGTATAAACCATTTTTGTTCGTGCAAATAATTATTTAAATAAAAATAAGATATAGCGTTCTTGACTTTGCTCCTTGTTTCAGCATTGTAAAGTTAGTTCATTCATATAATTAAAGTAGCTTGTGGAAGGGTAAACTAGTCAGCTAGCAAGCTGTGCATAATGGCAGACGGTGCTAATATTGTTGACCTGCTTTTGGCAAAACCATTTAGTAGTCTGCCTTACGAGGAGAGACTCAGAATTAAACAGCAGGGCAGACCAACGCCCAAAATTGATCTGGTGCTAAAATCAGGAAAAAATAACAGGTCCTTTCAGCTGTCCTGGTATGACAAGGTGAACTGGCTGACTGGAAGTGCTGTGACAAAGAAAATGTACTGTTGGCCATGCCTCTTGATGAAACCTTCTCATGGAATGGGATGTGTTTGGTCAAATGTGGGTTTTGGGGATCTGGGTAACTTTGACAGGGCATACAAAAGGCATGAAAAGTGCAAAGAACATGTGAGTTCATGTGCAAGGTTAAGTTGTCTGGGCAGGGTCAGTGTTGAACATGCAATCAATGAAGGTCTTCACATTCAGGTGGCAAAACATAATGAAACAGTAAAAAAAAAACAGGGACTTCCTAAACCGTCTAATTGTTGTGACTTCCTTGCTTGGCCGTCAGGAGCTGGCATTCAGGGGGCACTATTGAGAGTCGTGAATCAGCAGATAAGGGGAATTACAGGGAATTTACAGAAACATTTGCTAAATATGACTCTGTCTTGGCCACACAATTTCAGTCATCAACTGTGTTTTCTGGTATGTCCCACTCAGTCCAAAACGACTTGATCTGCTCCATTTTTTGCATGGTAGGTGGATGAAGCAACTGACATATCTTGCCATGCCCAGCTGTCTGTCATTGTTAGATATGTGGATAGTGCTTGTAAAATTCAGGAGCGCTTCATTGGATTTTTGGATGTCAGGGGGTTGAGATGCACAGTTTGTGTTTGAAGTTTTAAACAACAACATGCAGGGCTACAGTTTTAGAGAAAAACTTGTGGCACAAACCTACAATGGGGCTGCTGTCTTTGCTTCATCTCTCAATGGTCTGCAGGCCAAAGTTAAAGTAATAGCCCCTAGTGCAGTGTTTGTGCATTGCTTTGCACACAGACTGAACCTGGTGTTGTCCCAGGGTGCTAAATGCTTGCCTGAATCAAGAAGATTTTTTGCATCTCTCTCTGGGTTCACTACATTTTTTTCAAAGCCCACAAAAAGGATTTCTTTTCTTGAGTCTGCAGGGTCTTCAAGATTGCCCAGAAATGCTCCTACTTGATGGAATTTCACATCACAAATGAGCACTGTGGCAAACAATTATGATGGCCTCCTGCAGACTTTTGACAAGATTACCCATTATGAGAGCATGGATGATGACACATTAAATGCTGCCAAAGGCTTCATAATAAAACTGGAGGATTTTGAGTTTGTGTTCATGTTGTACACATATGAACAAATCTTCTCTGAGACGGTTGTTATTGTCCAGCAAAGGGCTATGGATGTTCTTTACTGCAAAAAAAGAATTGGGTCTCTCTTTGCTTTTGCCAAGGAGAAGAGGTCAGAGGAGGCTTATCAAGCAGCAAATCACACATCAGACCCTCGAGATGAACCTATGAGAAAGCGCCGTCTGTCACAATTGCAGGATCCCCAGGACCGCAACAGAAATCTGTACATGGCCATTCTGGACAATCTCATGGAGCAGAATTCTCAGCGTTTTTCAAATTTGGAAAGCATGAGCTTCTTAGAACTAGTCAATCCAGGGAAATTTGATGAAATGAGACAAGTGTTTCCAGAGGAGGCATTTGAAAGTGTCTTGAAAAGTTATGGCCATTTCTTTGACTCAGGGAGACTGAGATCTGAACTTCACGTACTATATTCAGATCGTGACTTACAGGGGAGCAGGGGTAAGCTGTGTGATTTCTTGGTGTTTTTAAAGACATGGAGTTGGAAGGTGCAATGCCTCAGCTATGCAAGCTGTTGTCGTTAGTGGCAACAATTGGCGCTACATCAGCAGATGTAGAGAGGAGCTTTTCCTGTTTAAAATGGGTCAAGTCTTACACCCGCAACACAATGGGCCAAGATCGTTTGAGCAACCTTGCTCTCCTGGCCATTGAGAGGAAACTGGTTAAGTCCCTGGAAAAGACGGCCAATTGGTACGACAGGGTCACAGACCATTTTCTGCAAAAGGAACGGAGGGCAGAATTTACATACAAATAACATAATTAATTGTATGATGAAGGCCTAATATGAGCTTCCCCTGTTTCAAAGACCACTGAGAAGGACGGATTGTATTAATACATGGTCTGCTCCATGGTCAGAATCTTCATCTTCCTGAATATCTATGCTCCTAACAAAGATTCCCCAACCTTCATGACTAACACTGTTTCTTTATTCAGTCGGTATTGTTCCGCTAGGGGTATAATAGCTGGGGATTTTAACTGTTGTCTCAACCGAACCCATGATAGATCTACTCAAACTCAATGGAGGGAACTTAACCCTACAAAATGTGATTACACATTTTACTCATCAAGACATGACTCCTATTCACATCTGGACTGATTTCTGCTTCCACAGCAAATGCTAGCATCAGTGGAAGAATGTAAAAGAATGTAATCTCTGACCATTCGCCAGTTTACACCTAGACATACTTACTGGAAATGCAATTGCTCCTTTCTTAAGAATGTAGAGGCCTGCCACAAAATTAGAATTTTGTTCAAGCAGTATATGGAAGACAATGCTGCTTCAGATGTGTCCCCAGCTATAATGTGGGATGCGACTAAAGCAGTAATCAGGGGCCATGTGATATCATAGTGCTCGGCTAAGAAAAAAGCACTCTCAACGTAATCAACAGTTAATGACAGAACTTCTGCAATTGGAACAAGAACATAAACAGAATCCCTCCCGAGAAAAATTAAGGTACTTAAACTCAGAGAATATGTTAAATCAAACAGAATATGTTAAAAAGCTTATGTTTTTCACTAAACAGAAGTATTTTTAGTAAGGCTCCCGGTTGGGGATGGGTACCCAGACAAATTCTAT
The DNA here is from genome assembly GCA_037974365.1 of Hydrocynus forskahlii. NCBI lineage: Eukaryota > Metazoa > Chordata > Actinopteri > Characiformes > Alestidae > Hydrocynus > Hydrocynus forskahlii. The sequence continues at coordinate 11,931,183 of JBBPCX010000032.1, read as the reverse complement.
AAAAGCTTTTGGGCTCAAATTGAACATTGGGCAATGTTAAATGATTTTTTTGAGAATGGAAAACTCCCTGAATCTATGACATCAGCATCTATCACTTTAATTCATAAAAAAGATAAAGACTTACACTGTAAAAAATGTCTGTGAAAACTACAGTAAAAAACTGTAAAGCAGTCACAGCAAAAGACTATTTAAACCAAAATAGCATGTCACTGTATTACATACATTAAATTACTGTAATTTAAGAAACAGTACATAACTTAAATTTTTACTTTCTTAAAATGTAAAAAACACAAATTGTTACAGTGAAAATATTAATTTTGGCTAAAATAAATTAAAAACTACCATAACTTCTCAAGCAAGTAATAAAACCAACTAAAACCAACCCTATAATTCTGTGTAAAAACACATTTTGTTGATGTGTACTACAGAATTTACAGCATAAAACCTTCAAAAATTCGACAAACACATACCTTAATTTCTACTGTAGCAAGATGTTAAACATATGGTATATGGCTGTTAAATAAGTCAATTTTAAAGGGATAGTTCACCCAAAAATGAAAATTCCAAAACTGTAAGATTTCGTTCATCTTTGGAACACAAATTAAGATAGACAGCAATGGTCATTACACCATAGTTACACAACTAATCCAAAATATCTTAATTTCTGTTCCGAAGATGACATAATTCTCATTTTTTGATGAACTATCCCTTTAATTAAAAAAATTAAAATATTCTGTAATTTACTATACTTTTGTGTATTTTTCTTTTTCTTTGAATATGGATCAAATCTGATCAAATGCAACGAAAAACAAAATGGATGTCTTGAAAAAAGTCAAGAGATAATTTTAAGAGTTCAAATGTATTGACCTTTATGTAATCATATTGTAAAAATATTTCATTTTCCAAATTATTTTTAAATTGTCACTATAGGCTATAAAATAAAATCAGATAAAATAAGCTAAATAAATAAATTATTGAAAACTGTGTAGTAGCATAATATTCATGATCTAAGCCTTTTTTTAAAATGAATAAATAAAGTAACCTATCATAAAACTGTGAAACACTGAGAAAATCAAAATCATGAAAAAACATGAAGACGAAACACAAAAACAAGTAGAAGACAGCCTCCAGTCCCCACTTCTGACATCACGAGAACTGCACAGTGCAATCTGCATGTCATACAAGTGGTGAGTACTACAATGCCTTTATTAATTTATTTTATTTTGGTTAACTTACAAATTGTGAAGGTGAGGGGAAAGACATTATGGTGCACTGTTGACGCATGACACGCGTATCTGTTTAGTATAACTTAGCTAACTCGCTAATTTAAAAGATGCGTGAAAAAGAGACTCATGCTCTGCTAATGTGAAGTGAACTTTTGCCATAGTCTTTTCAAAGTGCATCTTCTTTTAACCCATTTCTGGGCTTATTTAAGAAACCAATAGTGCACGGGAACGCACTAATTTAAAATGGGGGAATAGCACCGCCCATTGAATGAATGTTAACAATGTCGACGTCAGTTTTTTTAGTTAGCGCCATTTTAGCTCGCCCACTGCCTAGCACATGTTGGAATAGCGATACATGATAGCACAACTGTTTGACTTCTGGGGACTCCACATCTCTTTTCGAATCAAGCCCGACAACACCTTTCTAAACTAAAAAGGTAAAACTCTCGAACAACTGTCGTTGTAGTTATTGAACCTGTCTTGTAGACACGATGTTGTGTTGCATTTTCTGTGGCAAGTCGGTCAAATCATTGAGGGGGTATGTACTACACTGCAAACCGAAATGAACCACGTTGTTTATTTAAGTGCTTTGCAGCCAATTGCAAACAGACTCTCTGTACATATGCATCATTTAAGGCTCATTTTTACAGAAAACATAATGTTAATGCGCTGGTTAACCTTACTGTCAGGACAGCTGTTGACATTACTCCTATCAAATGTGCAGTGGCATTATGTGATTGACAGTGTGAAGATGCTAAATCTCTAATAGCACACTGGAAAGACCATATTGTGGAAGGACGTGTGGTGAGTTGTCCAGTAAGTGGATGCACAGATGTTTTTAAGGTTAAATCTT